>CAWUFW010003781.1:600000-1055000 GCA_963921515.1 Calotriton arnoldi
TTCTTCAGAGAAAAACAAGTCGTACATGCCCCAGCCCAAAATTGAGCAGAATTATGCACAGCATGTGTATCTGAAGCCACACATGCCACAAACACCTGTTTTCTTCCACGAACCTCTGTGCATCCCTTATGGATCCATGCACAGGGTCTTGTTGATCAATTACTGGGAGAGCGGCTGGTGCTAATGCTGATGTAGATGGTGTCTGAACTGGCAGTAGTGGAATTGGTATTTGCACCAGGGCAGTTCTATCTGGAGGCGGTGACAACACTGTAGACCTTATCAGAACAATCATAGCTGCAGAAGCCTTAGACAGCGGAGATGAAGACGTCACTGAGCCATGGGAATGGGTGGTAAGGGCTGGAAGGGAGCAAAAGAAGCAGTGGGAAGACCTGCCAGTGGCATCCCAAATAGTATGCCCATAGGACTGTGGGGCCCAAAGGATCTCCAGAAGGTACAATTGTTCTGTGGACAACATCAAATATAGTTGAGGAATAACTCCATGTCTGCCCTTGAACAGGAAACTCCAGGTTGGGCTGACTTGGCTGATGCCTGGGGTTGGGGGTGGTAAGCGTAGGCAGGCTTAGGGCCAGCACCATGTCAGGAGAAATTGTAGATGCTGCTTCCTCTTGGGGTACCAGTGACCAGTTCTAGCTCCGAAAAGGAGTCCTGAGATGTAGGGGAAGGTCTCAGTGACTTACCTTTGCAAGCATGAAGACACGAAGCCACTCGGAGTCATCTTTTTGTGTTTGCGTCAGACTAACTTTGATGATGGCCACTCTGTCCTTGGGAGAGACTTTCACCTAGCCCGTCAATAATCCTGGGCCATAAAAAGGTTGGACTCCCTTTCTTTAATGGCATTGTGGTGCATGCTCCTGCATGACTCACATGACCTATTGTAGTGCTTGCACCACAAGCACCAAAGGCAAACTATACAGATATGTGATGGACATTTGTGCATCACACACCCTGCAAGGTATGAAGCATGATCTTTTGAGGGGAGCAACATCCCTGCGCTGCTTTGAAAATATGAGAGAATCTGAAGAAAAATCATTGAAAAAAGCTGGCTGAAGGTCTGATGAGAGCAAGCTCTGGGACCATGCCAATGGTATGGAAAAAATGGAACTGACGTCAGGGCGCTACTGGCGGCGCTTGATGGCTCCAGTGACGTCACAGGGGCATCCTTTCCTGCACCGAGATGGAGCCAGCACCCCTTTCTGGTGCAGAGAGCTATTGAAAAGTCGGATCCAGTCTGACATCTGAGATATTCAAAAGGTGAGGAATCTGCAGGGGGAAGGACTCATATGAAACAGCCTTACTCTTCTTGAAGAGAACTTCTGACAAATGTCAGACATAATCTGGGTATAAACAAATGCATTCCCAAACTATCATCTTCATCTGAAATATTTATCTTTCTAAAGTGAACCAAGTTTTTCTTTTTGTGTTCCATTTGAAACAAAAATCACTGCTCCCAGTACAGGGCTGTTGGTTAAATACTTCTAAACAATTCACGCTGTTGTCAGTACACCTAAAACTGCTTTTCTTTCAATTACTACTGTGGAACAGGGCTTATAATCTGTGGGAGACTCCCTAACAACGTATGTGCAATTAAGAATCAGATTAAGATCATTCTTGGGTTGGTATTACTAATTCAGCAGAAGTGTATGAGTAAAATCAAGTACTCCAGAGATTAGGAAATAGGTCAATGGCACAGCTCTGATAATGACATCACGTTTCCCATGTTTAGAACCAATGGATTCCCAGTTTGACACTGGGGAATAGTCAAACAAATTCTTTGAACACAAGCTCTAAGGCTGGAGGGCAGCCTTACCTGGCAGTAGCATATACCAATTAACTGGCTCGTATGATCAAGTAAATGTAAGATAGTCTTATCTAGCTCACAGCATGAAGGTGCACAGCATATCCATACGGGGTTCAGTATACCGCAATTCGGGGTACCTTTTAACCTGGTCCCAGCATTATCTAGCGCAAAGTGTACCCTTACCTGGCTCTAACATGCTCTCAGTCAATGTCTGGCGGTTGAATGGGTCTGTGGAGGAGTTCAACAAATGCCGGAGGATGATTGACCGATCCATGATGGTTCCAGATGGCAGTCTAACTGGTTCAGACATCAATGTATCCATCAGTGGATCTACATGTTAAAAACGATAGAAGCATTACAATTCTGCATGACAGTCTCTAATGCATACAATATACGAAACCATGCTATTTCTTTTTTTGATAACAAAGTTTATTATTTTACCATACAGTCAAACCAGCAGTGTCACAGACAGCCCAACAATGCAAGTGCATAATTCAGTCATGCAGACCTAAACCATTTGCCCCAAATCTTCCCATGCTGCTGTCGACATACCCTGGATGTACAGATAAGCTTTTTTGTTGGGTACATCAGTCCTCGCCCGCCTGCCAGGCAGCCAGTGTAGGAGGGTTCTTTGCATTTTACCCCGGGGTGATGTCCCTCTGGGTAATCAATGTGGCTACCCCTAAGGACGCAGGTTCCAGTCTCTGTACCCCCCCCCCCCCCGTCCTCCAGCAAGCCCACATGGAAAAAATCTGCATCCCGCGACGAGCAGTGAAAGCAGTTGGTTTGTGAAATCCTACCCGCCCACTGAGGGGTCATGTAGGTTAGATGGAGATAGTGGAGTTGGACCCGAGACGTGTGGCGATGCCGATTTCCAGAGGGGCCATCCTAACTGCCCTCCAATCTGAGTCACCAGTTCCCCCACCCACGTCTCTCACCTCTGCTTCAGCCTCGCAAACTGGTTTGGGAAGTTGATGACCAAGTAATGGCAAACTTGTGAGATAGGGCCGTTGGTAAGCCTTCCAGTTAGCGGTTTTGTCTCCAAGGGGACAAAGTCGGGAACTTCAGTATCTAAGGGGAGGTGAGCTGTGAGGGCATGATGCAGTTGTAGGTACTTGTGAAAATGGGTACTGGAGAGTTGATACTACTCCGGTAGATTTTAAAAAGTTTGAATGTGGGTCCCCGACCAGACATTCCCGAGCTGGTTGATTCCTATCCTGTCCCATTTTGCGAACCCATCCACACTTGCTGTATGATGTAGCCATGTGGCCTGCAAGAGAGGAGTCATGCGCGTCAGTCTATGGTCACAGCCTGTAAGTCAAAGTGCTGCCCTCCAGTTCAGGAAGACCACTTGTGTAAGCTCTGGGAAGGACTGATGGATCGGAGCGTCGTACATGGTGACCATAATTCGGTCAAGTACCAACAGGGCCAACTCAGCCCCACTGCAGGTCGGGTCCCTCCAGCCCCCTTTAAACCTATCATTTACCACAATTACCTGGGGGGAGCGGCAATATAGTAACAAGAGTAAATCTGCCATTCCCATTCTGCCGTCGTAGGGCGATTGTCCTCAACTATCAAAGGCGAGAAACCTTGCGATATTTGTATTAACGCGCCCACCCTGAGGGAGCATGACGCTTACCTGTTACGTGGGGCCACTGATAGGTGCCTTTACTGCCACTGTTGTCCCACTGTGACAGGCATGCTAGCTCACTTTCTGACACCACCACTAAAGTCCATTCTCTGGGTTGTGGTGTGGTGAAATCTTATTTATCACAGTATTTTTTTTTAACCTTTATTTGTGATTTTAGCACAACAGAAAACAACCACTACTATGAACACTAAAAGCTTGCGACAGAATGAAGCTGGTGCTGGTCATAGTGCCTGAAGCCCTAACCAACAGGTCTGTCAGGAACAGGTAGAGTAGATGAGGGAACAGCACCAGACATACCAGCAAGGCTATTCACATAGGATTTTAATTCTGGCTGTATATACCTAGTTCTGGATTTTGGATCAAATAGCTCAATAAAAGCACCTTCTGTGATATTAATGAACAAGTTTCTTTCCTTCATTAACACTCTTTTTGGTAGAGACTATCTAACTTCCGATTCCTGACTTTTTGAATATTCCCCCAGGAGTCAGACAGGATTTGGAAAATCTCAAGCAGTAGCCCTGTGCACGAAAGGCAGCACCATGTTGCTCCGTTCTGGAAGTGACATGCGTGGCCTTATATAAACGCCAT
This sequence comes from Calotriton arnoldi, assembly GCA_963921515.1. Classification (NCBI taxonomy): domain Eukaryota; kingdom Metazoa; phylum Chordata; class Amphibia; order Caudata; family Salamandridae; genus Calotriton; species Calotriton arnoldi. The sequence goes on from CAWUFW010003781.1 coordinate 604,059, forward strand.
CCATGTATGGCGACATCAGTTGCTTTCTGAACTGTACGCACCTTCAGACGCAAAATCCAATGTCCCAACTGGCCTTGACCAGAATGCCAATTGGGAACTTTTTAAAGGAAAAGAGTCCAGTTTACAGAATGGAGAGGATTCGTGAGGCATCTGAGGTTAGAGTCTCTACCAGAAAACGTGTTACAGAAGGTAAGTAACTTGCTCTTCTGATGGATATTGCCACAGCCACCCATCCCAACAGTACCTCAAACTCATGCCACAGCCGCCCATCCCATCCCAACACCACCTCGTCCGCGCAACAGACACGCCAAAGGCAAGCCCGTCTGCGCCAGTCAGCATCCAGCTCCAGCCACTATGCCGGTGCCATCAATAAAGGTACTACCCGGCTCTCATACAGCCTTTCTCAACTTCTGGATTTGGCCTTAACCTCCACTTGTACACCTTTTAGCCCCTAACCTCTTGGTTATATAGAGAGCGAGTGCACATCATGTGATTTCTGCACTAAACCTCGGGAGCAACCTATTATTGATCAACCAGGGCTGAGTCCCTCTTTTGTAGCAACCTTGATTAATTCCCGTTCCCTTCCAAAGCATGCAGACAATATCCACGACCTACTGTGTGATGAATATCTTGACGTTTATAACAGAAACTTGGCTCACAGACTCCTCTGGCCCGGACATCTGGTCAGTATTCCCCAAAGGCTTTAAAATTCTGAGGAAAGATCAAGACAAGGGTAGAGAGGGAGGACTTGCAATCATCCATAAGGAAGGTTATACTCTGGCCCCCTTCCCCTCAATGGAATTGGAGGGTGCAGAGATTTTAAGCTTCATTCTCTCCCTCTCATCTAAACAATCTGTATTTGGGGCACTTATCTACAGGCCTCCTGGTCCCACAGGAGGGGTCATATCCTTTTTATGTGACACTCTGACCCCTCTAACTCTCAGATATGCACATTGCATCCTTCTGGGAGATTTCAATTTACACATGGAATGTGAAAACGCGAGAGAAGGTTCAATGCTTCTGGAAACTTTGGCTGCTAAGGGCCTCACCCAATCAATTTTTGCCCACACGCATCTCGCCGGCCATGCTTTAGACCAAATCTTTACCTCTCGAAGTTGACATTCCTATCTCTCTGGTCTGACCACTACATGCTCAGGTTCAGATGGGCAAAGCTCAGAGGCCCTCCTGTTAATAAAGGCACCTTATCCTGTAAGGTAAGAGCCTTTCATGAAATTCAACCTGAAGCTCTCTTAAGTAGGCTAGAAGAGGGTAAACCCTCTCTTTACAGCAAAGTTGATGAGGATGTTAGCCTGACAGATAGTTGGATTGAGTCCTCTGTCCAAGCTTTAGCTCCAGAAAGAAGGATGCAGCAGCGCCATACCAAACCGTCCAGTCCTTGGTACATTCATTCCCTCAAAATAACAAAGTTAGAATGTAAACGTAAAGAGAGGCAAGGGAGGACGACCTACCGCCCAAAAGCAGAATACAAAGCAGCGCTAGGGAATATCATCAAGAAATCAAATTAACAAAAAAACTCTACTTCGAGGCCAAAATCTTAAATGCGGGAAACCAATCCAGGGAAATCTTTAAAATCGTTAAGTCTTTTACCTCACCGGAAGTAGGTACTAACCATAAACTCCCCTCCCAGGAATGGTCTGAACAACTCGCTCTTTTCTTTCATGAGAAATAGCTACTATCCAAGCCAGCCTCCCGCCTCTTGGAGTTGAAAGTGGCACAGAGGTAGTAGCCCACAACGAGAAGATGGTAGTGCTTAGTCCAGATATTGCTTCAGCTGTCTCTATCACTAAAGATAAAGCTAGCTTCCTTGATTTCTTTTCTCCCATCCCCATGGAAGACTCACTTCTAGCTCTAAATCGCCTTAAATTTGGTTCCCCCTTGGATCCAGGTCCCTCCTTCATTTTAACCCGCGGGGCAGAGGCTATTAACTCTTTGGTGAATCACCTCCCTCTCTTCAGCTACTGTGCCCAAAAAAATAGAAACAGGCAAAAATTGTACCGCTTCTAAAAAAAAAGCCCAGGCAGACCCCACTGATCAGACCAATTATAGACCGATCTCTCTCCTTCAGGTTTTTTCGAAAGTGTTGGAGAAACAGGTTATCCAACAGATATCCTCTTACCTAGAAAGCAATAACTTGCTACATGCTAGTCAATCGGGGTTTCGCCCTAACTACAGCACTGAGACAGCTCTGTTGGAGGTAGTCGATTCCATCCGACTCAGCCTGGAAGTGGGTGACAGGGCGCTGCTAGTTCTGTTAGACCCATCGGCTGCATTCAATACGATCTCTCACCACATCCTTTTAGCAAGTTTCCACTCAGTGGGAATTAGGGGGCAGGCCTGGAAGTGGCTCACATCTTTTCTGGAGGAGGAGAGGACAAGAGGTGTGGTGCCACCCTTTTTTTTGCCAACTCCGGTAAACTAAGGGTAGGAGTGCCACAAGGCTCAGCCCTGAGTCAGACTCTAGTTAATGTTTATCTTACTCCTTTGGCTACATGGCAGAATCTTGAGGGGCAAAAATCGGGTCATATGCATGACACCCAACTGCTTTTCTCCTGGAAGAATAGCGAGGCATTCCCAGGCGACAAAATCCACAACTGCCTCACAGCGGTGTTTAGGTGGCTGTCCCTGAATGAACTTAAATGTAATGCTGGGAAGACCGAGCTCCTCTTCTTTGGTCTAAATGCCGAGGTATTGTGGCAGTCTTTTTGGCCATCAGCCACCCCCTCCCCTCCCCTCTGCCCTCCTCCCATTGACCCAAAATCTGGCTGTGAAACACTTGGGCTTCAAATTTGATGGACAACTGCTATTTCGCACCCAAGTTAATTCAGCGGTGAGTACTTGTTTTGCCCTACTTCGCTTGCTGTGGAAGTTTCTGTATCTCCTGTCTTTTACGGCTAGACAACAAGTGATTCAAGCCTTGATAACATCACCGCTGGACTATGGGAACCAACTCTACACAGGTCCAAATATCTTATGGATAGGCTGCAGTTGGTCCAGAATGCAGCGGCTCGAACAATTTTCGGGCTCCCCCGAAACTCCCATGCTACATGTCTTCTTCAGAGTCTTCACTGGCTCCCGGTGATGAAGAGGATAATTTTTAAGACATTGCTTGTTACCCAGAAAGCCCTCCACGGAACTGGCACGGGCTATCTACAAGATAGAATTAAGTTCTATACCTCCCAGAGAAACCTTCGTTCTGTAAATCTCTGTCTTGCCAAAGCTCCGCGGGCCAGGAAGGCAAGGTCAGGGGGCAGATCCCTCTCCTTCCTGGGCCGTTCTCTCTGGAACAAACTTCCATTGACACTCAGATGCATCAAGGCTACACCTGTGTTTTGAAAAAAACTTAAGACTTGACTTTTTTTCAGTCCCCAAGAGCTTCCCTCCTATTTCCCCGCTGACTGCTCTTTCTGCAGTAGCGCCAGGACACTCCTTGGAGTAACAGTGCGCTTTCAAGTAATCTACATATTGAATCAGCACGTCAGCACATTCAACCAAAAGTGTCCTCCTCCGCTGGACACCTTTTCTCCCATGTCCACAGCTGCCACAGATCATGTGGCTTGCTGGTGAGACTTTAGGTCAATGTCTTGGACCCCTCCCCCCCCTTCCTAAAGCCGTTTACAGTATCTCAGGCTAGCTATTCACCCTCCCCCTTCCTAAGGGTCTCCCTCCTGATAGAGCCTGGTAGGCCGTTGTATTTTCTTCATTGACCGCAGATTTTGTTGTACTTATGGGGGCTGATGTATGTTCTTAACCACAGATTCCTCATCTTTTGAAAAGATACCAAAACAGTACCTCCCAGGTGGTGGGCCTGGGAACTAGCTCAAACCAAAAAAGCCCTGCGCAGAGGCCAAAAAATTCCCAGAAGGATCCCTGTGCCACCTCCTGATGTAAGTGCCATTTGTGATCTGCAATGTGTCAATGACTGAGTTTGTCCGCCCTAAGGTTAATATATCCTGCTAGGTTGCACACAACCAGGAACATTTCCTGCAGTTCCAACTATGTTCAAAGGCGCAAGTCTTCCCGACACACAGTCCATGACTTCAACCCGCCCTTCTTGTTGAAGTACCACATGGCGGTGGTGTTGTCCATGAACACCTGCACCAGCTTCCCTTTGATGACAGGAATGCTAAGCAAATGTCTCCAAGCTCCAACATTCAGATGTGAAGTAGAGTCTTCGAGGTAGGGGAAGACTAGGACCCCAGACTTCCGAAGATGTGCTGCAACCACCACCAAAACTTTTGTTTACACCTGAGGGGCACAGGTAAGGGCAAAGGGAGCACAGCGAATTGGAAATGCTCGTGGCCCAGCGTGAACAGCAGATAATGCCTGTGGGCCTGCAGGAAAGGGATAAGGAAATAAGCGTCCTGCAGGAATAACGCTACCATCCAGTCTCCTATACGGAGATCAGATAAGACCAGGGACAGGGTGAGTATATGGAATTAGTCCTTCTGCAGAAAGGCATTGAGAGGGAAAAGGTCTAACATAGGACGGAGGCCTCCATCTTTTTACAGTACTAGGAAGTAGCGGAAATAACAGCCACGACCAACTTGTGGTGCTGGCACATTCACTATGGCTACTTGGCCAAAAGAGCCTGTGCTTCCTGCTGCAATAGGGACAGATGGTTCTCTCTCAAGTTGTCCAAGAATGATTAAAGGTGCAGAGGCGTTATGAGGAATGTAAGGAGTAAACCCGCTGAACAATTTGCAGGACCCTCTTGTCTAAAGTTATTACCTGCCATCCAGGCAGGAAATAATTGATGCTGCCCCTGAAACTGTGTCTGTGTGCCGGCAAGGGCACACTAAAGAGGTTTTGGGCCTCCAGTAACTGGAGTGGAGGAAGACAGGGCTGCACGCTGCCCCTGTTGTCCATGAGGTCTGTGTGTACCATGGTCATGAAAGGGCAGGGAGATTGCTGTACTGGTTGCATCTGCTGATGGTACTAAAAAGCCCAACCATAGGCAATGATGGGGACAAAACTGATGCATCTGATGTGGAGGAGCAGACATGCCCAAGGAGCACACAGTGGCCTTGCTATCTTTAAAGTGCTCAAAGGCAGAGTCTGCTTTATCTCAGAAAAAAACAGGAGCCAATAAAGGGCATGTCCTGGCCTAGACATCGCCCAAAAAAACAGTGGAATGTATCCAGTTATGCCTGTGTGTCTATGGCTCAACCTAGAGAGTCTGTGGTATCCAGCCCACAGCGAATGGAAATTTTGGCCGCATCATGACTTTCCTGTTTAGCCTGAGAGAGGATGGCACGCGCTTTCCTCAGGTACAATAGATAACACCTGGGCCAACAAGTCCCACAAAGCGCAAGAGTAGTGACCTAAAAGGCAGCTGGCATTCACAGAGCGTAGGGCTAAACCTGAAGATGAGAACACTTGTTTCCAAAAGTCTTTATCCCCTTCGATCCCCTGTCTGGGTGAGTAGACATGAAATTAATTTGGGTTGGCTTTGCTGGCCAAAGCTTACACCACAAGGCTTCAGGAGTGGGGTGCTGGGTGAGGAAGTCTGGCAACAGAGCTATGGCACCTGGCAACCTGTCAGGGGGCCTGAACAGGGTTTAGTCCAGGTCTCGAAAAGTGTGTCTGTAAGAGCCTTGTTGAAAGAAAGTAAGGGCTCAGAACTTGTTTGACCAGGCTGAAGCACTTCATTTAAGACAATGGTCTTAACTTCCTGAGAAGGAAACTGAAGGTCAAGGACCTCTGCTGCCCTCCACACCACAATCACAAAGGAGGTACTTTCTTCAGTGGTAGGGCCCAGAGGTAAAACCAATCCAATGTCTGAAGGAGTATCCAGACCACTGGCATCCTGGAAATCTTCATACCAATTGTCCTCATGATAAGGCTGGGCAAACTCATCCCAAGCCTCATAATCTCCATTATCCAAACCTGTGCCTAACAATTCATGCAAATATGAGCTCGTCTGAAAAGCAGGCATGGTGTGTCGGAATCAGAGGGGAACCCAACAGGCTGGGGCTCTAGTAAAGTAGAATGTGCCAGCCTTGTTTGAGGACGGCCGGCCCCGGCTCAGCGACAGCAATATGACTGACCGCTGCCATCCGAGTCGATGATGCCAGCATCACCGTCAATAGATCGTGTTCTGACGTGGGATGGGGCACCGGAGAGGGAGCCAGTACCAAAGTTGTTGCAGAACTCAGAACGAAATCAAAGGGTCCAACTGGCACTAAAAGGGTTGACTCGCTAGACGAAGGCCAGTTGGGAGGCCTCTTGGCTCCTTGGGGCCTGAAGGCAGGTCAGAGGGAGCCAGAAATGTGCCATAAAGCTGCAGCATGGCATTATGGAATTCCTCATTTTGCTGTGATGTCCCTGATGTCCCGGAAATTTAGGTTGACTTGAACAAGAGTCAGAATCAGCTCTGAAGGGGATCGACTTCGGGAGAGAGACCAAGAGACATGTTGAAGCCCTCACACCTTCTCTGGATATTGAGAGTGATAAAAAGGGGCCAAGTCCTGCTTGGACATAGTGTTTTTCTTCAACTTACCTGATGATTTCAACCTCAAAAGACGATTTATTGTGGAAACTACCTCGGGACTTGGACCTCGACCGGTACGATGTGAAAATGTGCAGTGCTTCTTGACTAACAGCTTAGCCTTCCTACCCCGTAAGGCCCTGGGGTGCATCAAGGAACAGTCAATGCAGGCATTGGATTCGTAGTTAGAGCCCATGCACTACATGCAAACCACATGCGAATCTGTCACAGACATTTGTTTGTGATATTCACAATATTTAAACCCTGTGACAGTAGAGGTCTCCAGAAGTGACAGTAAAAACGGTCTCAAAGAGATGAGGCTTAGCTCATGACCTGCGCCTGTTGGCGTGGAAAGAAAGGCACTGATATCAGTGTGCATGGGTGGTGTCTATGTAGGGCCCCAAGCACCACTTCTGGAGTGGCGCACAGGAGATTTTCTGCATCCAGTTTGACGTCTGAGGGAATGTTCCACATGGTGAGGAATCTGAGGTTAGAACTCTCTATCAGAAAGAAATTGTATCATCCATCCATTCTCTAACCAACTAACCAATGGGGTACTGGGCAACATGCATGCCATCCTTCAGCCAATGAAAGCGTCCAGTCTTAAAAATCATAAAGCATACTTTAAAAGTGTGTATAAATACAATCTAGAAGGCCGGTAGGGGTTTGTCTGGAACATGGAGACCAGAGCACTAGAGTGCCTCGGACACCACCCTACCATGCAGTGCGCATCTGCAGGGATTTCAATGCCAACTATATGAAATCAGATGAGGCGAAAAACGTCTGCTGCAGGACTCAGAATGGGAGAGATTAGTTCTATACAAAGGGACAATATTTTAGTATATGGGAAATTAATATAGTGTTCTCTAGTGGTTTACTTCCTACAACTGCTGGTGCTGTTCTCACATCGCACCCACAATGCAGGCTTCCCTCATGGCTTTGTCCTAAGTCCCATGCTATTGACAATATCTCTCATCTGCTTGGTTTTTCTACTTCAGCTTCTACTTTTATCCATTTAATGGCACTCTAATCATCTCCTCTTTTCCTGCCCTCAACTGCTTTCTGTCTCTCTCATCTACTTCAATCTCAAACTTTTTTTATTTATTTTTATATAGCGTGAACTAGATTCGAAGGTATCAGAGTGCTTCACATGAGCACCAATTGCGTTACAGACTGACATTAATTTTTTAATTTTTTTTGTTTGCTGTGATTTGCCCAGAATCACAGCATATTGAGCGTCCCTACCGAGAGACTAACCCGGCTCCCCAGCTTCGAGGTGAGCCGCTCTAGCCATTAGGCCACATTCTCTTCTTAAAGCTATCTGGTAGTGGATGGGCCTCCATTAACCTCTTTTGCAACTTTTCCCCTCAATCTGTCATCCTTCCCTTCATCACAGCTTAAAACCTTGAAGTGCTCTTTGATTCCTAAATGAGACTTAACTGACATACAACCACATCTGTACGTATAGTAACAGCAGTTCTATGCGAAAATATCAGAGCCCAATTCCATTTAATAATGCAAGAATTCCCATAAAAGCACTTGTCATGAGCAGCCTACATTATCAGCCTTCAAACCACTCTGGTGTTCTACTGAGTACAGCTTTTTAGTAGTACGTCAACTGTGTTATGCAAATCAAGATTCACAATTCAGTTAACGAAAAACACAATGCAACTTGCGTTCATCTATTGTATCAAAACCAATAATAGTGAATGTTCATTCAAACCACCAAAAATATCCAATAATATGTTCTTAACATTGAGATTTTGTGCCAATATAATACCTACAAGTCATTTCGAGGAATGTTGGTTCTTCTGCAGGAGTGACAACAAATAATTTAATTAACTATCAGCACCAAGAATTAAAAGCAGAAATCAAAACGCTGATGATTCAACTGAATGTGTGCACAAACATCTACTTTATAACTACTGAATCCCTTTTACCTTGTGTAATGCTGTCTTCAACTATAATACGGGAGTCCTTGAGCCAGTAGAACAAGTTACTTACCTTCGGTAACGATATATCTGTAAGAGACATAGATTAGTTATAGATTCCTTACCTTAGAATTACCCCCAGGCGTCAGACTGGATCCAGAGAATTTTTCATCAGCAGTACCCCTGCGCGTCGAAAGGTGGTGTCGGTCGGCTCCACGTTCGTCGCTGGCGTCGTGGTCGCCGGAATGACGTCGCGGTAGCTACTTAGACGCAGCCCTCGCGCTCGGACGTCAGTTCTTTACACGACATTCCACGCCAGAAGCGCAGAGCCATGCAAGACACTGACCACTGGTGCACAAAACTAGGGCCCTGAAAGGGATTCCCTGACCCTAGAAGTCCGTTCGCAGAACGGGGAGGATGGGTGGGGCGGTAAGGAATCTATAACTAACCTATGTTTCTTACAGATATATCATTACCGAAGGTGAGTAACTTGTTCATCTGAAAGAGACAATTAGTTATAGATTCCTTACTTTAGATTAGATACCCCAGCAGTACCAACCCCTGAGGTGGGTCTGCGAACCAAATTCACACCAGAAAGTCCTGGAGAACAGAACAGCCAAAGAAGCCGTCTCTCCGGACTTGGCTGTCCAGGCAGTTGTGTTTTGTGAGCTTGTGCAGAGATGCCCACGTAGCTGCCTGACAGATGTCATTGAGGGGGACTCCCCGACCCAAAGCAGTGGTAGCTGCCGTCGCCCAGGTAGAATGGGCGCGCAGTCCCACTGGAGGCTCCTTCTTTGCCAAAGAGTAGCAAGCTTTGATGCACAAAACGACAACTGGAGATGGTCCGTTTGTGGACGGCCTGACCTTTTTTGGCGCCCAAGTAGCCAACAAAGAGCTGGTCATCCACCTGGAATTGCTTGGTGCGATCCAAATAAAAGGAAAGCGCACCTTTTGGATGCAGACGGTGGAGCCTCTCTTCCTCCTTAGAAGGATGCGGAGACGGAAAGAAGGTGGGCAAAGTGGTGGTTTGACCAATGTGGAAAGTAACCACCTTTGGGAGAAAGGAAGGTCTGGTTCGGAGGACGACCTTGTCCAGATGAACAGCCAGAAAAGGAGGCTTTGAAGAAAGAGCTTGTAGCTCACTCACCCTGCGAGCAGAGGTGATGGCAACCAGAAAAGCAGTCTTTAGAGTAAGAAGTCTTAGAGGACAGTTATGAAGCGGCTCAAAGGGAGCACACATAAGTTAAGTAAAAACCAAGTTCAAGTCCCACTGAGGGATTACGAAGGGAACAGGAGGAAAAAGATGAGTAATGCCCTTAAGGAAGCGATTTACAACAGGGGACTTGAAAAGAGAAGGCTGATCAAGAAGCCTAAGAAAGGCTGAAATGGCTGAGAGATACCCCTTAAGAGTGCCCAGAGCAGAGCCCTGCTGGGCCAAAGAATGGAGGAACAAGAGAACCTCAGAAAGAGGGGCAGAAAGGGGATCCACAGCCTTTGCAGTGCACCATGCCACAAATTTGTTCCATCTGCAGGCGTATACAGTCTTAGTGGAGGGACGCCTGGCTGCCAAGATAACATCACAGACTTCGGGAGGAAGGTCAAAGTCTGTCAACTGTCACCGCTCAATCTCCACGCAAGGAGGTGGAGGCTGAACAGGTTCGGGTGGAGGACCGTCCCCTGCTGCTGCGACAGAAGATCCTCCCGAAGAGGCAGTCAGATCGGAGGATCGATGGCCATGTGTAACAACTCGGGATACCAGACTCTTCGTGCCCAATCCAGAGCCGCAAGGATGACTTGGGCCCGGTCGCGCTTGATCTTCTTCAGCACTCTGGGTAGAAGTGGTATAGGCGGAAAGGGGTAAAGAAGACCGCAACTCCACTCGCGACGAAAAGCATCGCCTAGCAAGTGCCGCCTTGGAAATTCCAACGCGCAGAATTGCTGACATTGCGCGTTCTCTTCGGTGGCGAATAGATCTAACCAAGGCTCTCCCCACTGCTGAAAGAGACCTTGCGCCACCTCCGAGTAAAGACGCCATTCGTGATCCATCATGCACCTGCAGCTGAGTTCGTCCGCCCTGGCGTTCAGTGAACCTGCCAGATGTTGAACCACCAGGGATATGCCCTGATGTTCCAGCCATGTCCAGAGGCGGAGGGCCTCTTGACATAGGGTCCACGACCACCACCCCGCCCTGTTTGTTGCAGTACCACATGGCGGTGGTGTTGTCCGTGAACACCTGCACTACTCTTCCCCGGACAGAGGGAAGGAATGCTTTCAGCGCAAGACGGATCGCCCGGAGCTCCAGAAGGTTGATGTGGAGCCCGGACTCCGCTGGAAACCAGAGGCCTCTGATCTCCGCCTCTCCCATGTGGCCGCCCCACCCTAGAAGTGACGCATCCGTCACCACCGTGTACTCCGGTTGGGGAAGGGAGAGGAGAGGGATCTGCCGTTGACCCAATCCTGGTTCGTTAGCCACCACTGCAACTGACGTGCAGTGCCCTCCGAGATCTGAATCCAATCGGACAGAGTCCCCTGATGCTGTGCCCACTGGAACTTACGGTCCCACTGCAGAGCCCGCATATGCCACCTGGCATGATCTACCAGCAGGATGCAGGAGGCCATGAGGCCCAGCAGCCTCAGGCTCATTCTGACCGAAACCCGGCATAAAGGCTGAAAGATCGGAATCATAGCCCGAATATCCCGGACTCCCCGCTCGGGAGGATAAACCCGAAACTGCGTCATGTCCAGATCCACTCCGATGAAAAGGAGCTTCTGAGAGGGAGTCAGGTGTGACTTCGGCATGTTCAAAGTGAACCCCAGCGAGTGTAGGAGGTCCGCCGTAGTCTGGAGGTGGGAGACGACAGCCTGGGGCGAGCCCGCCTTCAACAGCCAGTCGTCGAGATAGGGGAAGACTGAAACCCCTGATCTGCGCAGATGAGCTGCGACCACCGCCATCCCTTTTGTGAACACCCAAGGGGCGCTGGTAAGGCCAAAGGGGAGCACGGTGAACTATAAGTGCTCGTGGCCTACCGTGAACCGTAGGTAACGCCGGTGGGCCGGCAGGACGGGAATGTGAAAGTAAGCATCCTGCAAGTCCAACGCTACCATCCAGTCTCCAGGGTCGAGGGCAGACAGGACCTGAGCTAGCGTCAAACTTTTTGAACTTCTCCTTCCGGAGGAAGCGGTCGACATTCCTGAGATCCAAGATAGGACGCAGGCCTTTGTCCTTCTTGGGCACCAGAAAGTAGTGGGAATAGCAACCACGACCTACTTCTGGGACAGGAACTCGCTTGTTGGCTCCCTTGGCCAGGAGTGCCGAAACTTCCTGTTGGAGAAGGGCCAGATGATCCTCCGACATACAATGGTGCTGAGGTGGCATGGATGGAGAGGTAGACTTGACTGGGAGGGAGAATCCCCTTCGGACTATCTGCAAAACCCACCTGTCCGACGTGATGGTGCGCCAGTGGGGGAGGTGATGGCGAATCCTGATGCCCACTGGCCATTGGTGGCCCTGAAAGGTCGGACTAGGAGGGTTTGGAGGCTGCTGCAGAGGGGGCTGTGGTGGACTGGCCCGTGCGCTGGCCCCCAGACCCACAGCGGTGGTTTCCACGTCCCCGGAGGGGCTGAACAGCTTGCGCCGGCATGTGGCTCTGGGCGGAACGTGGCGGGGCACCCCTTCCGTAGCCACGAAAGGGGCGAAAGGCACACTGCACAGGGCGGGTGGTGGAGAGGCCCAAGGACTTGGCCGTGGCCCGAGAGTCCTTAAAGCGCTCCTGCGCGTTGTCTGCCTTGTCGCCGAACAGGCGACGGCCATCAAAGGGCATGTCCATAAGAGTAGCTTGGACATCTCCTGAAAAACCAGTCGACCTCAGCCAGGCGTAGCGTCGAAGGGCTACCGACGTGGAAATCGTCCTGCCTAGCAAGTCGGCAGTGTCCAGTCTGCAGCGAATGGTAAACTTTGCTGCGTCTCTCCCCTCGGCAACTGCACGGAAGAGTACGGCCCGGGCCTCCTCCGGGCACTGGGGCAGCACTTGCGCCACCGTATCCCACACGGAGTGGGTGTAACGGCCCAACAGACATGCAGTTTTTACCGACCGCAGTCCCAAGCTGGAGGGAAAAAACATCTTCTTCCCATGGTGGTCCAGCTTTTTGAATTCCCTATCAGGTGGTGCGTTAGGGAATGCGCCTTTGGACGTGGAGGCTTGGACCACCAAGCTCTCAGGGGAAGGGTGTTGGGAGAGGAAAGAGGGGTCGCCCGGAGCCGGGCGGTGGCGTCGGGCGATCATCCTATCCACAGGAGCCCCTGTGTTAGGCCTGGACCAGGTGCCCAAAAGGATGTCAGTGAGGGCTTCATTGAACGGCAGCAGGGGCTCCGAAGAGCTCGCAGCCGGTTGAAGCACCTCTGTCAGGAGGTTAGTCCTGACCGCCACCGTAGGTAGCTCGAGGTTGAGAGCCTCAGCTGCCCTACACAACACCACTGCGTAAGAAGCTCCCTCCTCCGTAGCCACGGTAGGAGGAGACAACATGCCAAGGTCTGGGGAAGTATCCAGTCCACTGGCATCCCCCAACTCCTCTCGCCAGTCCGGATCATAGTCTAACTGGTCAGTTAAAGGGTCTCCAGACCCCTCCCAGTCCTCCTCACCCTCCTCTGGTTGCCAATCTGGCCTAAAAGAACCAGGATGGAACAAGGGCACAAAAGTACCCGTCAGTCGACGCCGGTCCGGCTCCGTGTCCATGTCGGGGTGGAGACCCGGATCAACGCCGGCTGGGGACACAACCGGCGTCTGCTGCGGACGTGGTGCCGGTGGAGTCGGCGCCGGGTGAGGTGTAGTCAGGTTGACCGGCGCCAATCTGGATCCAGGCCTGGATCCAAGGGGACCCTGCGGTGCCGGAGCCGCTGGCGTCGAAGACCCAGGGCCCCCAGCCGAGTCCGCGGGGCCCGAAGGCTCGCCTGCGGAGTCGGGCTGCCCAAAGATGGCATGCATCGCTTCGTAGAAACTCCGAAGCTGGCCAGGGGTCGCACCGGGTCCCGGGAAGGGAGGGAAACCCGTTGTCCACCCAGCGGGCTCCGCACGGGGAGCCGCGGGAGGAGCACCACCCGCATCCCTCGTCGCGTCGGCCGACGGACGGGGAGAAGTCGAAGAGCGATGATGCTTCTTCGACTTCTTCTTGTGCTTCAACTTACCGGAGGTGTGCGAAGACTTGGAAGAAGATTGGTGGTGGTGGTCGTGGTGGCTCCGCGACCGGTCCCTCGACCTCCCACGCGACCTCGAGCGGCGCGGAGTGGACTGCCGGGCCTCGAGAAGCTTTCGGGACCGCTCCCGCAAAGACTTCGGGTTCATGGTCCGGCAGTCGGAACCCGACTTGGAGTCGTGGTCGGGTTCCAGACAGAACAGGCACACGCGGTGCGGATCAGTCACCGACATCAATCGTCGGCAGGAACCGCAAGCCTTAAAACCGGGCATCCCTGACGTGCACCAGGAGTCGAAGACTCAAAAACGACGTCGACAAAAGTCAGCAAAAAGTCAGTCAAACAGTGACTGGAGGTACCGCTCTCTCCGGATCTGCACTGGCTGGCGCGGAAAAAGAAAGAACTGACGTTAGCGTGCGAGGGCGGCATCTAAGTAGCTACCGCAACGTCATTCCGGCGACCACGACGCCAACGACAAACGCGGAGCCGACCGACGCCACCTTTCGACGCGCAGGGGTACTGCTGACGAAAAATTCTCTGGATCTAGTCTGACGCCTGGGGGTAATTCTAAGGTATGGAATCTATAACTAGTTGCCTCTTTCAGATAAAGACATTCCACCTTTCTTCTACCCATACTGTATTTTAAGTTCTCCCTGGCTGTTTCCTACATTTTCTACTATGGTCTGAGATATAAAGTTTGAGATCCATTTTCATTGCAGCCCTGTGAATGGTACTGTCTGTTAGAATAACACCATAAAAAATACATCATTGTATGTACCCAAATCTATATGTTTACACTCAGTCAATCTAAATAAAAAACAACATTTAATGTCAGTTATCCCATTTGTAACATTGTGCTAAGCCAACTTATCCAAAAACCTTCATGTTTTACTAGCCATTTTGCTCTGTTGCCTCACATTGTTCTTCGTTCCACAATTTCTACAACTTGAAACCATCATTTATTAAAGCCCCTCTTGAAAGTGCACCTCTGCTGATATCATTCTTCAATTTGATGTAGAGTTTATGTTCAGTAAGCTGTGATTTAATCATCCATTCCAGTTCTGATGTCCACAAGGACATTTGAGATGATTGATACAAAAAGTGAAATTGCACGTGGCATAGTTCCTAAATATAAATTTAACTCCTGTACTTGGCGAGTCAGTGTATTTCCCTTGATCACTGAATTACAACTGTTGCAAGGATACCATTTTTTTGCCAATGTAACTACTTCCATTTTGTGCGGTTCACACTGTTGGCAGCCAAAATAAGGCTCTCCATGTAAAATCCTAATTGTTTCTAATACATTCAAGTGATTCTATTTTAGCAACTTGTTGCCAGAATGCTGTAGCCAAAATAGAGCAATCAAATTGTTTTTGCATTATTTTTTAGGCTCTCCTCTCTTCTCAGTTTGTTAAACACTTTCTGTTAAGGCTATTTATCAAATTCATGATCTGAAACTTTTTGTACATCTTTTCTTTTCACATCTCAGAATCCTTCTAGTTCTCATCAGTTGAGAAACTGGTAAGTTGTGAATGAAAGACTAATTGTAAAATCTCTGAAAATACAGCAAGTTGGTCCTGTCAATACGTGTTCTTGGTGCAAAATTCCGTCTTCACATTTTTAATTCCATCAGACTGGATACGAAACATTTCATAACATTCGCTCCCACACACTAACATTTGGCGCCACTGGACTTCTCGGCCTCCAGAAGGGACAGCACAAAGCAGCATTTAGGCACCACTCACGCACGCTCATGTCAGCTTTTCATGGAACTCTCCTGCACTCTCAGACCCGATCAGCCATGACAGATTACAAGCGTTAATGTAACAAATCTTACACAAGATCTTTTTGAATCTCAAAAGCTCACTCCATAAAAAATGGAAGTCCAAAGTTCATTAGGAATCTGCAGTAAGAGTATCTGTAGGAAGCTGGCTCTCTATATAGTGCACTAAAAAGAAGTACAGTGTAGAGAGTCCGGGGTGTCCACAATTGGTTTACAGATGCCAAATAACAAGTTACTCACCTTCAATAACGCATTATCTGGTAGAGACTATCTAGCTGCAGATTCCTTGCCTTTGAATTTCCCAGGCGTCAGGCTGCATCTGGAAACTTTTGCTGAGCAATACCCCTTGCGCACACTGTCGGGTGGCTCCATTTGGCTCTGCGTGACGTCATTGGCGTCGGTTATGACGTTGCGGTACCTATATGGGCGCCACCCAGATGCGCCGGCGTCAGTATTTTTAGTTTTTTCCACGCCAGAAGCGCAGAGCCACGAAGTAACTGACGTAGTCGTGTGCAAAACTAGGGCCTTGAAGAACAAGTTAATTACCTTCGGTAATGCTTTTTCTGGTGGATACAGTATCTGCCTGTAAATTCCTCACCGTTTGAATTATCCCTGCGCCAGCATTCTAAAGAAATTATTTTCTTAGCTCTCCCACGTCGACAAGGACGTCACAACAGCATGGCTCAGCGCGCGACTCCGTCTGACGTCACCGGGGCCATAAGAAGACCTCGTCTGCATGCTGACGTCAGTTCCACCCGTTTTTTCCGTGCCCTTGAGGCGAACGGGCGGACCGATAACATAATACAAGCATACACAGTATACAAAATATATACACAAATACATACAGTATATATATATATATGCACAAGTTACTAACTTGTGTAACGATATATCTGTAAGAGACAGTAGTTAGTGACAGATTCCTTACCTTAGAATATCCCCAGGCGTCAGGCTGGATCCGGAAAGTTTTTTGCGTAGCAGTACCCTTGCGCGTCGGTAGGCGGCGTCGTGCGGCTCCGCGTCCGTCGTCGGCGTCGTGATCGCCGGGATGACGTCGCGGGCAGTACTTAGGCGCCGCCCCTGCGCGCTGACGTCAGTTCTGTACACGACTTTCCGCGCCAGGAACGCAGAGCCATGCAAGAAGCTGACATAGGTGTCTGAAAAATACTAGGACCCTGAAAGGGATGTCCTTAACCCTAGAAATCAGTTCGCAGAACGGGGAGGATGGGTGGGCGGTAGGAATCTGTCACTAACTACTGTCTCTTACAGATATATCGTTACACAAGTTAGTAACTTGTGCATCTGAAAGAGACACGTTAGTGACAGATTCCTTACCTTAGAATAGATACCCCAGCAATACCAACCCCGGTGGTGGGTCTGCGAACAAAGATCAGACAAGGAAGTCCTGGAGGACAGAACGGCCAAAGAAGCCGTCCCTCCGGACCTGACTGTCAAGGCAGTAATGCTTTGTAAACGTGTGCAGCGAGGCCCACGTAGCTGCCTGACAGATAACCGGCAGCGGAACACCGCGGCCCAAGGCCGTGGTAGCAGCCGTTGCCCTGGTGGAATGGGCACGCAGCCCAACAGGAGGTTCCTTTTTAGCGAAAGAATAGCAGGTCTTGATGCACAAGGTAACCCAGCGGGAGATGGTCCTCTTGTGCACCGCCCGACCTTTTTTGGCGCCCACGTAGCCAACAAAGAGCTGGTCATCCACCCGGAAGTGTTTTGTGCGGTCAATATAGAAAGAGAGCGCACGTTTTGGGTCCAGACGGTGGAGCCTCTCTTCCTCTCTGGAAGGATGCGGAGGCGGAAAGAAGGTGGGCAAAGTGATGGTCTGCCCAATGTGGAAAGCAGTAACCACCTTTGGCAAGAAGGACGGACGCGTCCGAAGAACAACCTTGTCTGGATGAACAGACAGAAAGGGAGGTTTGCAAGATAGAGCCTGGAGCTCACTCACCCGCCGAGCGGAGGTGATGGCCACCAGAAAGGCTGTCTTCAGAGTCAGAAGACGAAGAGGACAGTTATGTAGAGGCTCAAAGGGAGCGCACATTAAAAAGGTAAGAACCAAGTTCAAGTCCCACTGAGGCATCACAAACGGAACAGGAGGGAAGAGGTGAGTAATGCTCTTTAAGAACCTGTTAACAACAGGGGACTTGAAAAGGGAGGGCTGATCAGGGAGCCTGAGAAAGGCCGAGATAGCACAAAGATAACCCTTGATGGTACCCAGGGCAGAACCCTGTTGGGCCAAAGAGAGAAGGAACAGAAGGACCTCAGAAAGAGGGGCAGAAAGGGGATTCACAGCCTTTGCTGTGCACCATGCCACAAATTTGTTCCACCTGCAGGCGTATACCACCTTAGTGGAGGGACGCCTGGCTGCCAGAATCACATCACAAACTTCGGGAGGCAAGTCGAAAGGAATCAACTGCCGCCGCTCAATCTCCACGCAAGCAGGTGTAGACTGGACAGGTTCGGGTGGAGGACCGTCCCCTGCTGCTGCGACAGAAGATCCTCCCGAAGAGGCAGACGGATCGGGGGATCTACGCTCATATTGAGTAGCTCGGGATACCAAACTCTTCGAGCCCAGTCCGGAGCCACAAGAATGACTTGGGCCCGGTCGTGCCGAATCTTCTTCAACACTCTGGGTAGAAGTGGTATAGGCGGAAAGGCGTACAAGAGACCGCAACTCCACTCGTGACGAAAAGCGTTGCCGAGCGAGTGCCGCCTTGGAAATTCCAACGCGCAGAACTGATGACATTGCGCGTTCTCTTCGGTGGCGAATAGATCTAACCAAGGCTCTCCCCACTGTAGAAAGAGTCCTTGCGCCACTTCCGAGTGAAGACGCCATTCGTGATCCATTATGCACCTGCGGCTGAGTTCGTCCGCCCTGGCGTTCAGGGAACCTGCCAGGTGTTGAACCACCAGGAACATGCCCTGATGTTCCAGCCATGTCCAGAGGCGTAGAGCCTCCTGACAAAGGGTCCACGACCCCACCCCGCCTTGTTTGTTGCAGTACCACATGGCGGTGGTGTTGTCTGTGAACACCTGCACTACCTTCCCTTTGACAGAGGGAAGGAATGCCCTGAGTGCAAGTCGGATCGCCCGGAGCTCCAGAAGGTTGATATGGAGCCGGGACTCCGCCGGAGACCAGAGGCCTCTGATCTCCGCCTCTCCCATGTGACCGCCCCATCCCAGAAGGGACGCGTCCGTCACAACTGTGTGCTCTGGCTGGGGAAGGGAGAGGGATCTGCCCATGACCCATTGCCGGTTCGAGAGCCACCACTGCAACTGTTTTGCAGTCCCCTCCGAGATCTGGACGTGATCGGACAGGTCGCCCTGGTGCTGCGCCCACTGGAACTTCAGGTCCCACTGCAGAGCCCGCATATGCCATCTGGCATGAGTGACCAGCAGGATGCAGGAGGCCATGAGGCCCAGCAGCCTCAGGGTCATCCGTACCGAAACCCAGGATAAGGGCTGAAAGATCGGAATCATAGCCTGAATATCCCGGACTCGCCGTTCGGGAGGATAGGCCCGAAACTGCGTCGTGTCCAGAACTGCTCCGATGAAAAGGAGCTGTGGAGAAGGAATCAGATGCGACTTTGGCACATTGATGGAGAACCCCAGCGAGTGCAGGAGTTCGGCCGTAGTCTGGAGGTGGGAGACAACTGCCTGGGACGAGCCCGCCTTCAGCAGCCAGTCGTCGAGGTAGGGGAAGACTGAAACCCCTGCCCGGCGCAGATGAGCTGCGACCACCGCCATCACTTTCGTGAACACCCGAGGGGCACTGGTAAGGCCAAAGGGGAGCACGGTGAACTGAAAATGCTCGAGGCCTACCGTGAACCGAAGGTAACGCCGGTGGGCCGGCAGGACGGGGATGTGGAAATAGGCGTCCTGCAAGTCCAACGCTACCAACCAGTCTCCGGGGTCGAGGGCAGTCAAGACCTGAGCTAGGGTGAGCATCTTGAACTTCTCCTTCCGGAGGAAGCGATTGACGTTCCGGAGGTCCAAGATAGGACGCATGTCCTCCTTGTCCTTTTTGGGCACCAGAAAGTAGTGGGAGTAGCAACCACGCCCTACTTCTGGGGTCGGAACATGCTCGATGGCCCTCTTGGCCAAGAGGGCCGTGACTTCCTTCTGTAGAAGCACCAAGTGATCCCCTGACATGCGGTGGAATTGAGGTGGCATGGCTGGGGGGTGGTCTCGAAGGGGAGGGAGTAGCCCCTTCGGACAATGTCCAAGACCCACTTGTCCGAGGTGATGGGACGCCAGTGGTGAAGGTGATGGCGGACCCTGCCCTCGACTGGCGTGCTGTGCACCTGAAAGGAGGGACTAGGAGGGCTTGGAGGCCGCGGACGGGTTGGAGGTGGTGGCCTGACCCGCACGCTGGTTGCCCGAACCGCCACGGCGGTATCCACGTCCTCGGCCACGCGAAGGCGCTTGCTGCGCGGGCCGTTGGCCGGGCTGTGGACGTGACTGGGCGCCCTTCCGTGGCCACGAAAGGGGCGAAAAGCAGACGCTTGCGGAGGGCGCACAACAGCAAGGCCCAGGGACTTAGCAGTAGCCCGTGAATCCTTGAAACGCTCCAGCGCATGGTCCGCCTTTGAACCAAAGAGACCGACTCCATCAAAGGGCATGTCCATGAGAGTATTCTGGACATCCCCTGAAAACCAGTGGTTCTCAGCCAGGCGTGGCGACGCAGCGCCACCGTCGTTGCAAGCGATCTGCCCAGCGAGTCGGCGGTATCAAGGCCACAGCGGATGGTATACTTAGCCGCATCACGCCCTTCCGCAATAGCGCGGGTAAGCAGTGTCTGGACCTCCTCAGAACACTGCGGCAAAACATCAGCCACCGAATCCCACAGGGAGTGGGTGTATCGGCCCAAGAGGCAAGCGGTATTAACAGACCGCAAGCCAGCACTGGAGGAAGAGAAAGCCTTCTTCCCAAAGTGATCCAGGCGCTTGGATTCCCTATCCGGAGGGGCGGTAGGGAAGGCTGTTTGGGAGGCAGAGGCTTGGACAACCAAGCTCTCAGGGGTGGGGTGTTGGGAGAGAAACAGGGGGTCGCCCGGAGCCGGGCGATGGCGTCGGGCCACGTTCCTATCCACAGGAGCCCCTGTGGTGGGTTTGGACCAGGCACCCAAAAGAACGTCAGTGAGTGCATCGTTGAACGGCAGCACAGGCTCCGAAGAGGAGGCCGCCGGCTGAAGCACTTCAGTCAGGAGGTTAGTCCTGACGGCCACTGTAGGCAACTGGAGATTTAAGGCTCCAGCAGCTCTACGCAACACCGTTGCAAAATTAGCCCCCTCCTCCGTTGCCACGGGAGGAGACAGCATGCCAGAGTCGGGGGAGGTATCCAGCCCACTGGCATCCCCAAGTTCCTCAACCCAGTCCGGGTCAAACTCGCACTGTTGTGTGAGAGGGTCGTCAGACCCCTCCCAGCTCTCCTGGTCCTCCTCAGGTTGAAAAGATGGAGGAGGAGGGACATAAGGGACCCAAGGCCTCATCGGCGCCGGAACCGGCGGTCGGGCGACGCCGGTCCGGCTCCATGTCCGGACCCGGGGAGAACCGGGAACGACGCCGCCCGGAGCCCCGGACGGCGCCGGAAACGGCACCGGGGACATCGGCGTCGGCGGAGGCGTGGTTAGGTCAACCGGCGTCGATGGAGGTTGCGGCACCACCGGAACCGGGGTCGAGGCCGGGGCCGGAGCCGAGGCCGGGACGAAGGCTGGTGGGACAGGCGACGCCGGGACCGGAGTCGACGGCGACGCCGGAGCAACCCCATCTGGCCCGCGGGGCCCGAAGGCGCACCGGAGGGACCTTGAGGCCCGAAGAGGCGGGCCATGGCCGACAGGAATTTCTGTACTCGGCCGGAGTCGCCCCCGAACCCGGGAAGGACGGGTAATGCGGGGGCAACTCGACAGGCACGTCCGGGGCCGCGGGGCGGGGACGGTGCCGACAGGGACCTCAGCCGAGTCGCGCGACCGGCGAGGCGAAGTCTTAGAGCGATGACGCCGCTTAGACTTCTTGTGCTTCGACTTACCGGAGGAGCGCGAAGACTTGGATTCCGACGAACGGCGGGGACTCCGCGTCCGGCCCCTCGACCTCTCCCGGGACCGGGGCTTGCTGCGGCGCGGAGCCGACTGCCGGACTTCAAGGAGCTTTCGAGACCGCTCTCGCAAAGCCTTCGGATGAAGTTTCCGGCAGTCAGGGCACGACTTCGTGTCGTGGCCTCGGCCGAGGCAGAAGAGACACTCGAGGTGGGGGTCCGTGATGGACATCATACGACCACATACCTCGCAGGGCTTAAAGCCGGGCATCCCTACGACACCTTAGGAGTCGTGAAGACTCGTTGAAGAGAACAGTGAAAAATTTCACAAAAAGATAGTCAAAAAGTGACTAGGGCACTGCTCTTCCCGGATCTGCGCTTACTGGCGCGGAAAAAGAAGAACTGACGTCAGCGCGCAGGGGCGGCGCCTAAGTACTGCCCGCGACGTCATCCCGGCGATCACGACGCCGACGACGGACGCGGAGCCGCACGACGCCGCCTACCGACGCGCAAGGGTACTGCTACGCAAAAAACTTTCCGGATCCAGCCTGACGCCTGGGGATATTCTAAGGTAAGGAATCTGTCACTAACGTGTCTCTTTCAGATATATATATACATACAGTATATATATATACACACACACACACACACACACACACACACACACACACACACACACACACACACACACACACACACACACACACACACACACACACACACACACACACACACACACACACACACACACACACACACACACACACACACACACACACACACACACACACACACACACACACACACACAAAGTTAAAGCCAAAAACAAAAGCATTTCCTAGCAATAAACTGTATGGTATATAAATGACATGATAAATAATGTCAAACAGTCAGAAGTTTTTCGGTATAAGCAGGTGGACAATGGGGAAGCGGGTGGGTCAGTGAGGAATCCACAGGCAGATACTGTATCCACCAGAAAAAGAGTTACCGAAGGTAAGTAACTTGTTCTTCTGATGGATACATCTGCCTGTGGATTCCTCACCTTTTGAATTGAATCCCCAAGCTGTTCCTCTCTCGGAGGAGGGTGTCCACCCGACTATACCAAAATATCTTGCACCTGGAAAGTGTTTGTTTGTGGACAGCTTTACCCTTCACCCTTTCAACATAGCCCACAAACAGCTGGTCATCCAGTCTTAGGTCCCTGGTTCTGTCCAGGCAGTGAAGTCTCGCCTCCTCCTTGCAAGGGTGAGGGGGAGGATAGAAGGTAGGTAAGGTAATAGACTGCCCTAGATGGAAAGGAGTGACCACCTTAGGCGGGAAAGCAGCCCTGGTCCTGAGAACCATCTTTTCTGCATGAATGGTTAAAAACGGAGGGTTAGAACTAAGAGCCTGAAGCTCACTTACCCTCCTGGCTGAGGTAATAGCAATCAGAAAAACCGTCTTGAAAGTAAGAAGCCTCAACGGGCATCTATGAAGAGGCTCAAAAAGAGACCCCATCAGGAAAGTAGGTACTAAATTCAAATCCCACTCAGGCATATTGAAGGGAGTGGGAGGAAACCTATTGGTGAGGCCCTTAATGAACCTCATAACAATGGGGGACTTAAATAAAGACGGCTGGTCCGGAAAACGAGGAAAGCCGGCAAGGCCGACAAGTAACCCTTTACCGTAGCCACAGCACAACCTTGCTGAGCCAAGGAAAGTGAAAAGCCAAGTACATCAGATGAATGGCCCTTCAAAGGATCAATGGACCTCTCTCCATACCATTTCACAAACTTGGACCACCGAAAGGAATAAATAGATTTGGTGGAGTGTCTCCTGGATGATAAAATAACTTCCACCACATCCGGTGGGAGAGAGAAAGAACTCAGGTTGCCCCGTTCTATCTCAAGGCATGAAGGTGCAAGCTCTGGAGGTGGGGGTGTAGAACCTGCCCCAGCGACTGCGAGGAGGTCTGGCCTGAGAGGGAGACGGAGCAGAGGGTGCGAAGAGAGGTGAAGAAGATCTGTGTACCACACCTTTCTTGGCCAATCCGGAGCGATCAATATGACTTGGGCCCGGTCTTGGCGAATCTTCCGCAGAATCCGAGGAATTAAGGGTATGGGAGGAAACGCGTAAAGGAGTTGCGAGCTCCAATCCAATTGAAACGCGTCCCCCAACGCTCCCTGCATCGGATACTGAAGAGTGCATAACAACGGGCAGCGCGCTTTCTCGTGAGTGGTAAACAGGTCCAACTGAGGAAACCCCCGCATCCGGAAGATGTGATGGACTATCTCCGGATGAAGCCGCCACTCGTGATCGGCCGAGTATTGCCGACTGAGACTGTCCGCACGCACATTTAGCACCCCGGCCAGATGATTTGCAAACACACAAATCTGAGCCCAGGACCAGAGTCACAGAGCCTCTCTGCAGAGACGACCCTACCCCTCCCTGTTTGTTTATGTACCACATCGCAGTAGTGTTGTCCGTCAGGACTTGAATCGACTGACCGCGAAGGGAGGGAAGAAAGGCTTTGAGAGCCAAACGTATTGCCCGCAATTCCAGAAGGTTGATGTGAAGCAACCTTTCCTCCGGAGACCAAAGACCCTTGATCTCCAGATCCCATCGATGAGCACCCCACCCCAGAGTGGAGGCATCCGTGATTACTGTGGCCACCAGTGGAGGAGGTTGAAAAGGCTTTCCTTGAGACAGGTTGCCCGGCACACTCCACCAAGACAGCTCCGCTGCAGTGCCCCTGGAGATTCTGACCTTCTCCCCGAGATGTCCATTGTGCTGATACCACTGCCTGCGAAGGCACCACTGGAGTGCCCTCATGTGCCAGCGTGCATGGTTGACCAACAATATGCAGGAAGCGAACAGACCGAGCAGGCGTAGGACCTTCATGACTGGAACAACCGCTCCATCGTGAAACAAAGGAATCATCTCCTGAATGTCAAGAATCCTCTGTGGCGGCGGGAAAGCTTGACACACAGTAGTGTCCAGTACTGCCCCTATGAACAGGCTGCGCTGAGAGGGCACCAGGTGAGATTTGGGTACATTTATCGAGAAACCCAAGTTGAACAACAGTCACGGTGTTACTTGCAAGTGACGCTGCACCATCTCTGGAGACCTTGCTTTGAGCAGCCAGTCGTCCAGATAGGGGAAAACCAGAATCCTTGACCGAATGAGATGTGCTGCCACCACCCCCATCACCTTTGTGAAGACCCGTGGTGCGGAAGTGAGACCGAACGGAAGGACCTCAAACTGGTAGTGTTGAGACCCTACAGTAAACCGGAGATACTTCCGATGCGACTTCAGAATAGGGATGTGGAAATACGCATCCTGCAACTCGATCGACACCAT
The DNA here is from genome assembly GCA_963921515.1 of Calotriton arnoldi. Lineage (NCBI taxonomy): Eukaryota > Metazoa > Chordata > Amphibia > Caudata > Salamandridae > Calotriton > Calotriton arnoldi. The sequence goes on from CAWUFW010003781.1 coordinate 628,850, forward strand.
CCAGTCTTCCTGCTTCAGCGCCAAAAGAACCTGAGCTAGGGTCAACATCTTAAACTTCTCCTGCTTGAGGTATAAATTCAAGATCCTGAGGTCCAGGATCGGTCTAAACCGGCCGTCCTTCTTGGGGATCAGGAAATAACGGGAGTAGCATCCCTGACCCCTTTTATGCTCCGGAACCACCTCTATCGCACCTTTCTGCAGCAAGGCAAGAACCTCCTGCTGCAAAAGCAGCAAATGGTCCTCGGAACACCAGGGTAAGGAGGTGGAAACTCTTGAAAAGGTAGGACGTACCCATTTTCCACAAGATTCAATACCCAGCGATCCGAAGTAACGGATTTACAATCTTGTAGAAAATGGGACACCGGCCCCCTACAGGACCAGCATGCTTCAAGATGGGGGATCTAGAGCTGTTTTCCCGTGGTACCGGTAGTGGGGACAGGGGAGGAGGAGGAGGAGAAGAAAGATTGTTGATGAGAGGCACCCCGCAGATGGCCTCTACCTTTCCCTCTGTACGACCTGTACAGAGGGTTCTGCTGCTGCTGTGGCTGCTGACTGCCTCGAAAGGAAGCCGCCTTCCCAAAGCCTCAATACCTTTTGTATCCATAGCCCCTGGGCTGGGACTGCAGGCCCAAGGATTAGAGTCATACTTGCTGAGGAGAACACCTTTTTGGCAGACTGTTCTAGTTTTTATGAGTCTCTATCCCCTGGGGTGGTGGGGAAGGATCCAGTTGACTGCTTGGAACAAGAAGCCTGTACCACCAAGCTTTCTGGCGAAGGATAGGCAGAAAGAATAGCAGGATCACCATGAGCAGGCTTATACCGTCTTGCCACTGACCTAGAAACTGCAGGGGCAGACAAGGGCTTCTGCCACACCTCCATAATCGGCTACGTCAACGCCTCGTTGAAAGGCAGCAGAGGCTCAACAGAAGAGGAAGGAGAATGCAACACTTCAGCCAAGATATTTGACTTCACCTCAGCTGATGACAACTGAAGGTCCATCAGGTCAGCAGCTTTCCTGATGACCGAGTGGTAAGGGGCAACGTCTTGTGAAGGCAAGACCTTCGGAGAAGAAAGCTCCCACTCAGGGGAAGTATCCAGGCCACTGGCCTCCCGTAAGCCCTCGAAGTCGTCCACGGAGTCGAGGATCTCCCCTTTCTCATGTTCTTGCTGGTACTCCTCTTCTTCCAGCAGTCTTTGCGCTTCCCTCCTGGAACGCCGCTTCGGGATCGGCGGCGCCGGAGATTGAGGTATCGGAGTCGAAAACCTTTGCTCCGAAAACTGCCATGACGGAGCTGTCGGCATGAAAGGACCGAAAGGTGCCTAGGCATACTGCTGGGGGATGCCCAAATTAAAGGCAAGCAGACCCACGGGGCCAGACGGCGCACCGGTAGGGTAAGATGCCTTGACAAACATGCCAAACATCGCATTTAGGAAATGCAACGGATCCGCTCCTGGAAAAGGAAGATAAGGATCCGAAGCCCCCTGGTCTGGATCCATCCGAGGCCTTACGGGGGCTGAGGCGCCGGAGACATCGGAGTATGTACAGGCGAAGCCGCAGGAGAAGTCTCCCTGGGTGCCGGAGAATCCCTGGATGCCGGCGAATCCCTCGATGAGGGAGAATGGGCCCGAGTCGCCTGCGGAGAAGGAGTAGGCGACGGCGAGATGGCATCCTTGTCACAACGCCGCTGTACGGGGGAGGCTGACCTCGAAGCTCTGCCCTTTGAAGATCGACCTCGAGACCCATGTCTTCTCTTTTTCTTATGCTTCTTCGACTTCGAAGTATGCGAGGTCGACGACTTCGATCTCTTGCGACCCTTCTTATCTTTTTTCGCCCCCGCCATGAAGAGTTTCGCCTCACATTCCTTCAGCGCCTTCGGGTTCATCTTCCGACAGCATGAACAACCTTCGACGTCGTGGTCCGAAGAAAGACACCAGAAACAGTCATCGTGGGGATCCGAGATGAACATATGGCCCCCACACTCCCTACAGGGCTTGAAACCCATCTTCTTCAAAGTAGCCATTCTCACTGCAACACGAAGTAGAAGATAGAAACAATGTTATCACATGTAAAATGGAGAGTCCCAGAAAAAAAACGTTACGAGTCGACGGCGTGGAAAAAAGGGAAATGACGTTAGCACGCCGACGAGGTCTTCTTATGGCTCCGGTGACGTCAGACGGAGTCCCTAGCGGAGACATGCTATTGTGACGTCCTCATCGACGTGGGAGAGCTAAGAAAAGAATTTCCGTGGAATGCTGGCACAGGGGTAATTCAAAAGGTGAGGAATCCACAGGCAGATGTATCCATCAGAAAAGGGGAGTAACCCTAGCCCAACATTAGTCCGCAAAGCGGGGAGGCATGGGTGGGGCTTTAAGGAATCTTCAGCTAGATAGAGTCTCTACCAGATAATGCGTTACCAAAGCGAAGTAACTTGTTCATCTGATAGAGACTTCTAGCTGCAGAGTCCTTACCTTTGAATTAGATACCCAAGCCATACCATCCCGGCGGTGGGTTGCAGACCAATACATCAAACTAGGCAGTCCTGCAGGAACGAACAGGCAAAATGCCCGTCCCTGCGGATCTAACTGTCCAGGCAGTAGTGTTTGGCAAACGTGTGCAAAGATGCTCACGTTGCTGTCTGACAGATGTCCAGGACTGGGACACCCCGAGCCAAGGCCATAGTTGCAGCCTTTCCCCTGGTGGAATGGGCCCTTTATCCCTAAGGGGGCTGCTTCTTTGCCAGGGCATAGCAGATCTTAATGTAGAGAACGACCCAGTGACAGATGGTCCTTTTCTGCACTGCCCTTACCTTCTTAGCTCCCACGTACCCCACAAAGAGTTGGTCGTCCACCCGAAACTCTTTTGTGAGGTCAGGGTAGAACGACAACGCTCTTTTTAGGTCCAGTTGGTGGAGATGCTCCTCCTCTTTAGAGGGATGCGGGGGAGCAAAGAAGGTGGGAAACGTAATGAATTGACCCAGATGAAATGGGATGTCAACCTTTGGTAAAAAGGAAGCCCTGGTGCGAAGCACCACTTTGTCTAGAAAAGACATCCGATAGGGAGGCATGCAAGGTAACGCCTGCAACTCACTCACCCTCCGGGTAAATGTATTCGCCACTAAAAAGGCTATTTTGATTGTCAACAGCCGGAGGGAACAGTTATATTAAGCCTCGAAAGGAGCACACATTAGGTAGGTGAGGACCCAATTAAGGTCCCACTGTGGCATAACAAAGGGCTTGGGTGGAAACAAGTGAGCCAGCCCTTTTAGAAACCAATGTACAACTGAAGACTTAAAGAGAGCGGGCTGGTCTGGCAGCCGCAAAAAAGCAGACAGAGCAGAGAGGTAACCCTTGAGAGTTCCCAAAGCAGAACCCTGCTGGGCAAGGGTCAGAATGAATAAAGGGACAGTGGAAAGGGAAGAAGAAAGAGGGTCAATAGACCTTTCTGTACAGTATAATAATAATTTCTGCCAACGGCAGTCGTATACCGTCTTAGTGGAGGGCCGCCTGGCTGCCAAAATAACGTTACATACCTCAGGAGGAAAGTCAAAAGCCATCAAATGCGGCCGCTCAATCTCCATGCATGGAGGCGCAGAGTTGACCGGTTCGGGTGGAGAACCCTCCCCTGCTGCTGAGACAGAAGATCCTCCCGAAGGGGCAGTCTGATCGGAGGATCGATGCTCATCTTCAGATGCTCTGGATAGCAGACTCTCCTTGCCCAGTCCGCAGCCACAAGAATGACTTGGGCCGGTCACTCCTGATCTTCAGAACCCTGGGCCGGAGTGGTATCGGTGGTAAGTCATACAGCAGGCCTGAGCTCCACTCGCGACGAAAGATGTCGCCGAGCGATAGCCACCTTGGAAACTTCAGTGCGCAGTATTGCTGACACTGCGCGTACTCTTCGGAGGCGAACAGACCTAACCAAGGTTGTCCCCACTGATGAAAGAGACCTTGCACCACCTACGACTGGAGACGCCATTCGTGATCCGCTAGGCATCGACGGCTGAGTTAGTCCGCCCTGGCGTTAGGAGAACCTGCCAGGTGTTGAACTACCAGGGTTACGCCCTTCTGTCCAGCCATGTCCAGAGACGCAAGGCCGCTCGACAAAGGGTCCACGACCCCACCCCGCCCTTCTTGTTGCAGTACTGTAAGAAACTGGCTCTATATATACTACACCAAAATGAGGTATAGTGTGTATAGGGTCCAGGTGACTCCAAAGGTAGGCTGAGGTTAAAGTTAGATAGAACCGTACTCTCTACTTGTGGTAGCTTGGTCAAGCAGTAAGGCAGTATCAGAGGACAGTGTTAAGCATTTGATGTACACACTCAGTCAGCAAATGAATTCACACACTCAAGAACTGAACTCTAGGCCAATTGTTTTTGTATAAAAATATATTGTTGTTTTATTTTAGAACCAAGCAAGCCTGGCACAGGTAAGCATAATATACTTTACAGTAATAAGTTACTGAATGTCGAACAGGTTGAAAATGCAATGGAAATTGTACTTGTTTGATTTACAGGGGAGCAGTAGTATGCAACACTTAGCAAATACAGTACATTGGAATGAATAGGCTTTTTCAGTAAATTGCAGGTAAGTTACTTTTACGTTACTTTTTCTAACTCAGTGCTGGATGCCTGGATTCAGCACTGGGACATTTCCTGCAAACAGGTGAGAAAATACGTTTTGGTTATTTGTACGATTTTTAAAGAATATCTTTAGTTTTCAAAACTCCACACTTAGTCGTTTTTTGGAAGAAAAATTGTCAATGTTATCCTATGGAGGAAAAACAGGTTATAGGTTTGCAGGTAAGTAAACGACTGTGGGAGTTAAGGTTCTGGGGTTAGACTCGGGGGTCCCCCAGGATCAGTGATGCACTTTTGTTTCACCCTCATCGGCACTAGGGCGGCCGGGTGCAGAGTGTTGAGGCCCAATGTTATCCTATGGAGGAGAGGGGGTGTCCGGTTGGTGGCTGCTGGCAAGCAGGCCACTGGGTTGTGGGAGCAAAGCTCCTAGGGTTTAGGTCAGGGCAAATTGGGAACCAAATTAGCACTAAAGGTGCACCCTCAGCGGCACTAGGGCGGCCGGGTGCAGGGTGCTGTTTTGAGGTCGGGTGCCCTGTTGTTTTCAATGGAGCGCCTCCAGTTAGAAGAAACACTGCAGGCTTGGGGACGAGGATCTTCTGGGTGCGACCACCACTGCGAGGGGTAAGTTGGGATGTCTTGGGTTGGTTAGGCACCGTTGGTTTGGGCACACAAGGCCATGGGACGTCGGGTGCAGGGGTGCCTTGGAAAGTCTTACCCGCTCTGGTCGCGGTAGAGGGGATCCTCTGGATTGAGGCTGCAGGCGTCGATTGGAGGCTTGAGGCAGGTCAGGCGTCGCCGGATCTCGGGTCAGGATCGCCGGGGTGACCTCCTCGTGGTGTTTTTCCACTCAAGCTCGGGCCGGGCTCGGCGGGTGCAGAGTGGGCTGGATTCGCGGTGTACGGCCGGAGCCAGAAGCTGCAGTTTGAACAAGTCCGGTGTTCACGGGAGATTCATTCTTTGAAGTGAAGGCAGGCAGGTCCTCCGGGGTTTTTGAGGTTGCTGGCTGCAGGACACACCGGGATTTCGCAGGAGCAGGTTCGAGGGGAGACCGGACTGTAGGGCTGGGGCCAAGTCAGTGGGCTTCGTCCTCTTGTTAGCTCTGCACGGCTCTTCGGTCCTTCTTATCTTCTTTTCTTGTTGTTGCTGGATCTGAGGAAGCAAGGTTCAGGTGCCCCTAAATACTAAATTTAGGGCGTTACAGGTAGGTAAAGGGCAGGGACCAATGGGTCCCTTCCCTGGGGTGGGTACACCCCTGTTCTGCCACTCTCCAGTGGGAGGGGGCAGGAGCCTGTCCCTGGTTGGCTGGGTCCCCCCATCCTCAAGATGGCGGGGACTCGAGGTTGTGCTTCACCTCGCCTCCCCACCTGAGGGGTGGAGTTGGCAGAGGTGGGCACACCTCCCTTCCTCACTTGTTTTTCCCGCCGGTTCTCCCGCCCAAAGTGGGGGGTAGAACCAGTGGGACCAGTTGCTGAAAGCAGCAAATGGTCTGGAGAGGCTCACAAAGGCGGCATGCCTTTGAAGCTTCTCCTTCGTGAACCCTGCCCATCCTGGGGGAGGAGGCTTGGCACCTCATCCCAGGATGTGCATTGTTTCAGGGCCCCGAGAGCAGCAGGTTCTCGACCCAGGGGTCCAGAAACATGTCTGTTGGTGGCAGCCTAAACAGCCACTCAGTCAGGTGACTAGAAGTTGGTCGAGTTTCAGGGGGCATCGCTAAGATGCCCTCTGTGGTGCATTTTACATTACATCCCACACTGGCATCAGTGTGGGTTTAATGTGCTGAGAAGTTTGATACCAAACTTCCCAGTCTTCAGTGTAGCCGTCATGGTGCTGTGGAGTTCGTAATGCCGAACTCCTAGCACCATATACTCTTAATGGCAGCACTGCACCTACAGTGCCCAGGAATGGACTTGGGCACTGTAGGGGTACAGGGCTCATGCACCTGTACCCTCACCACTGGCATAGGGCACCCAGCTAGAGGGGTGACTGATGTATGCCAGGGCAGTGGTTTGTGGGCATGGCACACAGGGATGTGTGCCATGTCGACTCTTCACTTTGTTCTGCACCAAGACACGCAGCCTGCAAAGGCAGTGTGTGAGTGTCAGGGTACAGGACCTCTAAGGGTGGCACAATAAGTGCTGCAGCCCTTAGAGGCCTACTCTGGTCACAGTGCCCTGGGTACCTGTGGTACCATTTACCAGGGGCTGACATGTGGCCAGAGATGCCAATTGGGTTTAGGCTTCAATGCAGTTTTAGGGAAGGAACATAGGCCCTGGGCACCTGATTAGCAGGAGCCCAGGGCACACTCAGTCAAAGAACATCAGCAATTCAGCAAAAGTGGGGGCATACCATGCAGAAAGAGGGCACTTTCTCACACAACCCCCCCCCCAAACGAAAGATGATGAGACTAACCTTTCCCTAGAGAGTCTTCATTGTCTAAGTGGAAGAACCTGGAAAGTCCATTTGCATTGGCATGGGCAGTCCCAGGTCTGTGTTCCACTTCAAAGTCCATTCCCTGTAGGGAGATGGACCACCTCAACAGTTTAGGATTTTCCCCTTTCATTTGCATTAGCCATCTGAGAGGTCTGTGATCAGTTTGAACTAGGAAGTGAGTACCAAACAAGTATGGTCTCAACTTCTTCAGGGACCAAACCACAGCAAAGGCCTCCCTCTCAATGGCACTCCAACGCTGCTCCCTGGGGAGAAGCCTTCTGCTTATAAAAGCAACAAGTTGGTCTTGGCCTTCATCATTGGTCTGGGATAGGACCGCTCCTATCCCTAGCTCAGAGGCATCAGTCTGCACTATGAACTGCTTGGCATAATCTGGAGCCTTCAGAATTGGTGCTGAGCACATTGCTTCTTTCAGGGTGTCAAAAGCCTTTTGGCAACTAACTGTCCAGTTAACCTTCTTGGGCATTTTCTTGGAGGGGAGTTCTGTGAGGGGAGTCACAATGGACCCATATCCCTTCACAAACCTCCTGTAGTACCCAGTCAAGCCAAGGAATGCCCTGACTTGGGTCTGGGTTGTTGGAGCTGCCCAGTCCAGGATGGCCTGGATCTTGGGCTGTAAGGGCTGTACCTGGCCTCCACCAACAAGGTGGCCCAAGTACACCACAGTGCCCTGCCCTATCTGGCATTTGGATGCCTTGATAGTTAGACCTGCAGTTTGCAGGGCTTTTAAAACCTTCCCAAGGTGGATCAGGTGATCCTGCCAGGTGGAACTAAAGACAGCAATATCATCAAGATAAGCTGCACTAAAGGACTCCAACTCAGCAAGGACTTGATTCACCAACCTCTGGAAGGTGGCAGGGGCATTCTTTAAACCAAAGGGCATAACAGTGAACTGATAGTGCCCATCAGGTGTGGAGAATGCTGTTTTCTCTTTTGCTCCTGGGGCCATGCCAATCTGCCAGTACCCTGCAGTTAAGTCAAAGGTACTTAAGAATTTGGCTGCACCCAACTTATCTATCAACTCATCTGCTCTTGGGATAGGGTGAGCATCTGTCCTGGTGACAGAGTTGAGCCCTCTGTAATCCACACAAAACCTCATTTCTCTCTTTCCATCCTGTGGGTGAGGTTTGGGGACCAGAACCACTGGGCTAGCCCAGGGGCTCTCAGAGGGTTCAATAACCCCTAACTCCAGCATCTTGCTGACTTCAGTTCTGATGCTTTCCTTGACTTAGTCTGACTGTCGATAGATCTTGTTTTTGACAGGAGCACTGTCACCAGTGTCCACATCATGGGTACACCAGTTTGTCACACCAGGGGACAAGGAAAAGAGCTTAGCATACTGCTGCAAGACTTGCTTGCAGTCAGTCTGCTGTTGGGCAGAGAGGGTGTCTGAAAAGACAACTCCATCTACTGACCCATCTTTTGGGCTGTATGAGAGGAGGTCAGGGAGAGGTTCACTCTCGGCTTCCTGCTCCTCATCAGTCACCATCAGCATGGTGATGTCAGCCCTGTCATTGTAGAGCTTTAGGCGGTTCATATGGATAACCCTTTTGGGTGTCCTGCTTGTGCCCAGGTCAACTAAGTAGGTGACCTCACTCTTTTTCTCTAGGATAGGGTAAGGGCCACTCCATCTGTCCAGGAGTGCCCTTGGCGCCACTGGCTCCAAAACCCACACCTGTTGCCCAGGTTGAAATTCAACCAGTGCAGCCTTTTGGTCATACCAGTGCTTCTGAAGCTCCTGGCTGGCCTCAAGATTCTTGGATGCCTTCTCCATGTACTCAGCCATTCTGGACCTTAGGCCAAGCACATAGTCCACAATATCTTGTTTGGGTTCTTGGAGAGGCTTCTCCCAACGCACAAGTTACTAACTTGTGTAACGATATATCTGTAAGAGACAGTAGTTAGTGACAGATTCCTTACCTTAGAATATCCCCAGGCGTCAGGCTGGATCCGGAAAGTTTTGCGTAGCAGTACCCTTGCGCGTCGGTAGGCGTCGTCGTGCGGCTCCGCGTCCGTCGTCGTGATCGCCGGGATGACGTCGCGGGCAGTACTTAGAAGCCGCCCCTGCGCGCTGACGTCAGTTCTGTACACGACTTTCCGCGCCAGGAACGCAGAGCCATGCAAGAAGCTGACATAGGTGTCTGAAAAATACTAGGGCCCTGAAAGGGATGTCCTTAACCCTAGAAATCAGTTCGCAGAACGGGGAGGATGGGTGGGGCGGTAAGGAATCTGTCACTAACTACTGTCTCTTACAGATATATCGTTACACAAGTTAGTAACTTGTGCATCTGAAAGAGACACGTTAGTGACAGATTCCTTACCTTAGAATAGATACCCCAGCAATACCAACCCCGGTGGTGGGTCTGCGAACAAAGATCAGACAAGGAAGTCCCGGAGGACAGAACGGCCAAAGAAGCCGTCCCTCTGGACCTGACTGTCAAGACAGTAATGCTTTGTAAATGTGTGCAGCGAGGCCCACGTAGCTGCCTGACAGATATCCTGCAGCGGCACACCGCGGCCTAAAGCCGTGGTAGCAGCCGTTGCCCTGGTGGAATGGGCACGCAGCCCAACAGGAGGCTCCTTCTTAGCCAAAGAATAGCAGGCTTTGATACACAAGGTTACCCAGCGGGAGATGGTTCTCTTGTGCACCGCCAGACCTTTTTTGGCGCCCACGTAGCCAACAAAGAGCTGGTCATCCACCCGGAAGTGTTGTGTGCAGTTGATATAAAAGGAAAGCGCACGTTTTGGGTCCAGACGGTGGAGCCTCTCTTCCTCTCTGGAAGGATGCGGAGGCGGAAAGAAGGTGGGCAAAGTGATGGCCTGCCTAATGTGGAAGGCAGTAACCACCTTTGGCAAGAAGGACGGACGCGTCCTAAGAACAACCTTGTCTGGATGGACAGACAGAAAGGGAGGTTTGCATGATAGAGCCTGGAGCTCACTCACCCGCCGAGCGGAGGTGATGGCCACCAGAAAGGCTGTCTTCAGAGTCAGAAGACGAAGAGGACAGTTATGTAGAGGCTCAAAGGGAGCGCACATGAGAAAGGTAAGAACCAAGTTCAAGTCCCACTGAGGCATCACAAATGGAACATGAGGGAAGAGGTGTGTAATGCCTTTAAGGAATCTGTTAACAACAGGGGACTTGAAAAGGGAGGGCTGATCAGGAAGCCTGAGGAAGGCCGAAATGGCACAAAGATAGCCCTTGATGGTACCCAGGGCAGAACCCTGTTGGGCCAATGAAAGAAGGAACAGAAGAACCTCAGAAAGAGGGGCAGAGAGGGGATTCACAGCCTTTGCTGTGCACCATGCCACAAACTTGTTCCACCTGCAGGCGTATACCACCTTAGTGGAGGGACGCCTGGCTGCCAGAATCACATCACAAACTTCGGGAGGCAAGTCGAAAGGAATCAACTGCCGACGCTCAATCACCACGCAAGCAGGTGGAGGCTGGACAGGTTCGGGTGGAGGACCGTCCCCTGCTGCTGCGACAGAAGATCCTCCCGAAGAGGCAGACGGATCGGGGATCGACGCTCATACTGAGTAGCTCGGGATACCAAACTCTTCGAGCCCAGTCCGGACCCACAAGGATGACTTGGGCCCGGTCGCGCCGAATCTTCTTCAACACTCTGGGTAGAAGTGGTATAGACGGAAAGGCGTACAACAGACCGCAGACTCCACTCGCGACGAAAGCGTCGCCGAGCGAGTGCCGCCTTGGAAATTCCAACGCGCAGAACTGATGACATTGCGCTTTCTCTTCGGTGGCGAATAGATCTAACCAAGGCTCTCCCCACTGCAGAAAGAGACCTTGCGCCACTTCCGAGTGAAGACGCCATTCGTGATCCATCATGCACCTGCGGCTGAGTTCGTCCGCCCTGGCGTTTAGGGAACCTGCCAGGTGTTGAACCATCAGGAACATGCCCTGATGTTCCAGCCATGTCCAGAGGCGCAGAGCCTCCCGACAGAGGGTCCACGACCCCACCCCGCCTTGTTTGTTGCAGTACCACATGGCGGTGGTGTTGTCTGTGAACACCTGCACTACCTTCCCTTTGACAGAGGGAAGGAATGCCTTTAGTGCAAGTCGGATCGCCCGGAGCTCCAGAAGGTTGATGTGGAGCCGGGACTCCGCCGGAGACCAGAGGCCTCTGATCTCCGCCTCTCCCATGTGACTGCCCCATCCCAGAAGGGACGCGTCCGTCACAACTGTGTGCTCTGGCTGGGGAAGGGAGAGGGATCTGCCCATGACCCATTGCCGGTTCGAGAGCCACCACTGCAACTGTTTTGCAGCCCCCTCCGAGATCTGGACGTGATCGGACAGGTTGCCCTGGTGCTGCGCCCACTGGAACTTCAGGTCCCACTGCAGAGCCCGCATATGCCATCTGGCATGATCGACCAGCAGGATGCAGGAGGCCATGAGGCCCAGCAGCCTCAGGGTCATCCGTACCGAAACCCAGGATAAAGGCTGAAAGATTGGAATCATAGCCTGAATATCCCGGACTCGCCGTTCGGGAGAGGAAACTGCGTCGTGTCCAGAACTGCTCCGATGAAAAGGAGCTGTGGAGAAGGAATCAGATGCGACTTGGGCACATTGATGGAGAACCCCAGCGAGTGCAGGAGTTCGGCCGTAGTCTGGAGGTGGGAGACGACTGCCTGGGACGAGCCCGCCTTCAGCAGCCAGTCGTCGAGGTAGGGGAAGACTGGAACCCCTGCCCGGCGCAGATGAGCTGCGACCACCGCCATCACTTTCGTGAACACCCGAGGGGCACTTGTAAGGCCAAAGGGGAGCACGGTGAACTGAAAATGCTCGAGGCCTACCGTGAACCGTAGGTAACGCCGGTGGGCCGGCAGGACGGGGATGTGGAAATAAGCGTCCTGCAAGTCTAACGCTACCATCCAGTCTCCAGGGTCGAGGGCAGTCAAGACCTGAGCTAGGGTGAGCATCTTGAACTTCTCCTTCCGGAGGAAGCGATTGACGTTCCGGAGGTCCAAGATAGGACGCATGTCCTCCTTGTCCTTTTTGGGCACCAGAAAGTAGTGGGAGTAGCAACCACGCCCTACTTCTGGGGTCGGAACATGCTCGATGGCCCTCTTGGCCAAGAGGGCCCTGACTTCCTTCTGCAGAAGCACCAAGTGATCCCCTGACATGCGGTGGAATTGAGGTGGCATGGCTGGGGGGGTGGTCTCGAAGGGGAGGGAGTAGCCCCTTCGGACAATGTCCAAGACCCACCTGTCCGAGGTGATGGGACGCCAGTGGTGAAGGTGATGGCGGATCCTGCCCCCTACTGGCGTGCTGTGCACCTGAAAGGAAGGACTAGGAGGGCTTGGAGGCCGCGGACGGGTTGGGGGTAGTGGCCTGACCCGCACGCTGGTTGCCCGAACCGCCCCGGCGGTATCCATGTCCTCGGCCACGCGAAGACGCTTGCTGCGCGGGCCGGTGGCTGGGCAGCTGACGTGACTGGGCGCCCCTTCCGTGGCCACGAAAGGGCGAAAAGCAGAGGTTAGCGGAGGGCGCACAACAGAAAGGCCCAGGGACTTGGCAGTAGCCCGTGAGTCCTTAAAACGCTCCAGCGCATGGTCTGCTTTGGAACCAAAAGACCGACTCCATCAAAGGGCATGTCCATGAGTGTATTCTGGACATCACCCGAGAAACCAGTTGTCCTCAGCCAGGCGTGGCGACGTAGCGCCACCGTCGTTGCAAGCGATCTGCCCAGCGAGTCGGCGGTATCAAGGCCACAACGTATGGTGTATTTAGCCGCATCTCTTCCTTCCGCAATGGCGCGGGTAAGCAGTGTCTGGACCTCCTCAGAACACTGTGGCAAAACAGCCGCCACCGAATCCCACAGGGAGTGGGTATATCGGCCCAAAAGGCAAGCGGTGTTGACGGACCGCAAGCCAGCACTGGAGGAAGAAAAGCCTTCTTCCCAAATTGGTCCAGGCGTTTGGATTCCCTATCCGGAGGGCGGTAGGGGAAGGCGGTGTGGGAGGCAGAGGCTTGGACAACCAAGCTCTCGGGGGTGGGATGTTGGGAGAGAAACAAGGGGTCGCCCGGAGCAGGGCGATGGCGTCGGGCCACGTTCCTATCCACAGGAGCCCCTGTGGTGGGCTTGGACCAGGCGCCTAAAAGAACGTCAGTGAGTGCAACATTAAACGGCAGCACAGTCTCCGTGGAGGAAGCTGCCGGCTGAAGCACTTCCGTCAGGAGATTAGTCCTGACAGCCACAGTAGGCAATTGGGGATGCAAGGCTCCAGCTGCTCTACGCAACACCGTTGCGAAATTAGCTCCCTCCTCCGTAGCCACGGGAGGAGACAGCATGCCAGTGTCAGGGGAAGTGTCTAGACCACTGGCATCCCCAAGTTCCTCAGCCCAGTCCTGATCATACTCACACTGTTGTGTGAGAGGGTCTTCCGACCCCTCCCAGCTCTCTTGGTCCTCCTCTGGTTCAAAATATGGAGGAGGAGGGACATTTGGGATCCAAGGTCTCATCGGGCGCCGGGGCCGGCGTCGAGCGACGTCGGTCCGGCTCCATGTCCGGAGCCGGAGAGAGCCGGGGAACGACGCCGTCCGGAGCCCCGGACGGCGTCAGGAACGGCACCGGGGACGTCGGCGGAGGCGTGGTTAGGTCAACCGGCGTCGATGGGGGTTGCGGTACCACCGGAGCCGGGATCGGGATCGGGGCCGGAGCCGAGGCCGGGATGAAGGCTGGCGGGACAGGCGGCGCCGGGACCGGAGTCGTTGGCGACGCCGGAGCAACCCCATCAGGGCCCGCGGGGCCCGAAGGCGCACCGGAGGGACCTTGAGGCCCGAAGAGGCGGGCCATGGCCGACAGGAATTCCTGTATTTCGGCCGGAGTCGCCCCGAACCCGGAAAGGACGGGTAATGCGGGGCGGCTCCACAGGCACGTCCGGGGCCGCGGGGACGGTGCCGACAGGGGCCTCAGCCGAGTCGCGAGACCGGCGAGGCGAAGTCTTAGGAGCGATGATGCTTCTTAGACTTCTTGTGCTTCGACTTACCCGAGGAGCGCGAAGACTTGGACTCAGACGACCGGCGGGGACTCCGCGACCGGCCCCTCGACCTCTCCCGGGTCCGGGGCTTGGTGCGGCGCGGAGCCGACTGCCGGACCTAGAGTAGCTTTCGAGACCGCTCTCGCAAAGCCTTCGGGTGAAGTTTCCGGCAGTCAGGGCACGACTTCGTGTCGTGGTCTCGGCCGAGACAAAGAGACACTCTAGATGCGGGTCTGTGATCGACATCATTCGACCACAGGCGTCGCATGGCTTGAAGCCGGGCATCCCTACGACACCTAGGAGTCGATAGACTCGAAAAGAAACAGTGAAAAAATTCACAAAAAAGTTAGTCAAAAATTGACTAGGGCACTGCTCTTCCCGGATCTGCGCTTACTGGCGCGGAAAAAGAAGAACTGACGTCAGCGCGCAGGGGCGGCGTCTAAGTACTGCCCGCGACGTCATCCCGGCGATCACGACGCCGACGACGGACGCGGAGCCGCACGACACCGCCTACCGACGCGCAAGGGTACTGCTACGCAAAACTTTCCGGATCCAGCCTGACGCCTGGGGATATTCTAAGGTAAGGAATCTGTCACTAACGTGTCTCTTTCAGATCCTCTTTTACAAGACAGAGTGGTCCCCTCACAGGATGGCCAAACAGAAGTTCAAAGGGGGAAAAACCTACTCCCTTCTGTGGCACTTCTCTGTAAGCGAAAAGCAGACATGGTAAGAGGACATCCCATCTCCTTTTGAGTTTGAGTTTCTCAGGGAGCCCCATAATCATGCCTTTCAATGTCTTGTTAAATCTCTCAACAAGGCCATTGGTTTGTGGGTGATAGGGTGTAGTAAACTTGTACTGCACTCCACACTCTTTCCACATGTGTTTCAGGTAAGCAGACATCAAGTTAGAACCTCTATCTGAAACCACCTCCTTAGGAAACCCTACCCTGGTGAAGACACCAATGAGGGCCTTGGCTACTGCAGGAGCTGTAGTAGTCCTAACTGGAACTGCTTCAGGATACCTAGTGGCATGATCCACTACCACTAGTATGAATTTGATCCCTGAGGCTGTGGGAGGTTCAAGTGGACCCACTATGTCCACACCTACCCTTTCAAAGGGAACCCCCACCACAGGCAGTGGTATCAGGGGGGCCTTTGGGTGGCCACCTATCTTGCCACTGGCTTGACAGGTAACACAGGAGCTGACAAACTCCTTCACCTTTTGGTGCATCTGGGGCCAGAAAAAGTGGCTAACTAGCCTTTCCCAAGTCTTGGTTTGGCCCAGATGTCCAGCTAGGGGGATGTCATGACCTAAAGTTAGGAGGAACTCCCTGTACCTCTGTGGCACTACCACTCTCCTGGTGGCTCCAGGATTGGGGTCTCTTGCCTCAGTGTACAGTAATCCCTGTTCCCAATAAACTCTGTGGGTACCACTGACATCTCCCTTTGCTTCTGAAACAGCTTGCTGCCTCAGGCTTTCAAGAGTGGGACAGTCTTGCTGCCCCTGGCACAGCTCTTCCCTAGAGGGTCCCCCTGGGCCGAAGAGTTCAACCTGGTAAGGGTCAAGCTCCATAGGCTCAGTTCCCTCTGGGGTGTCCAAGTCCTCTCCCTGAGGAGAGGGGTCCTGATCCTTTTGCTGAACAGAAGCTGGTTCCCCAGTCTTCTTGCATTTTCTCTTGGTAGGTGGGGCCATACTTTCAGGCTCCAACACTTTTTCACCCTGCCTTTTGCTCTGTGCTCTTGTTTTTACACACACCAATTCAGGGATATCCAGCATTGCTGCATGGGTTGTTAGTTCAACCTCAGCCCAGGCTGAGGTTTCCAGGTCATTGCCAAGCAGACATGCAGCTGGTAGCTTTGGCGTGACCACTACCTGTTTCAGGCCAGCAACCCCCCCCCCCCTCCCCCCAGTCTAATGTCACCATAGCCATGGCATGGTTAGTGGTAACACTGTCAGCATTGGTGACTGGGTATGTACGCCCAATCAAATATTGCTCAGGGGAAACCAGTGCGTCTCTCACCATAGTGACACTGGCACCTGTATCCCTCAGAGCCTCTATCCTAGTTCCATTAACCCAAGGGTATTGTAAGTATTTCTTTAAGTTGGGTGGCCACACAGCTACAGTGGCAAACTCAACTTCCCCCTCTGAAACTAGAACTGCTTCAGTGTGCAACCTGATTTGCTCTGGGCACACTGCTGATCCCATCTGGAGACTGACTACACCAGGAGTAGCTGTAGGACTAGGGGCCTTCTTGCTAGGGCAAGCCTTGTCTCCAGTTAAGTGTCCCAACTTCTTACAGTTGTTACACCAGGCCTTTGCAGGATCAAAGTTCTTCCCCCTATAGGGCTGTGGAGTATAGGGAGAATTTCGGGACCCACCCCCCTGTGCAGGTTTTTGGGGCCCTTTAGAAGACTCATACTTTTTATCTTGGGGATTCTCACCACCTTTCCCCTGGGGAGGTTTTGTAACCCCTTTCTTTTGGTCACCCCCAGTGGTTGTCTTAGTCACCCTAGTCTTGACCCAGTGGTCTGCCTTCTTTCCCAATTCTTGGGTAGAAATTAGACGTAGGTCTACCAAATGCTGATGTAACTTTTCATTCGTGCAATTACTTAAAATATGTTCCTTCATAAACAAATTGTAAAGTCCAGTAAAGTCATGCACATTGTGTCCAGTTAACCAACCATCCAGCGTCTTTACTGAGTAGTCTTCAAAATCAATCCAGGACTGGTTTTGTGAGCCCCCCCTGAATCTAATTCTGTAGTCCTCAGTGGTGAGTCCAAATCCCTCAATCAGAGTTCTCTTCATGAGGTCATAGGACCCAGCATCTGGCCCAGAAAGGGTCAGGAGCCTGTCTCTGCAGTTACCAGAGAACAGTTCCCACAGGAGTGCCCCCAGAGAGGTTTCTTCACCTTTCTCATGTCACAAGCCCTCTCAAAGGCTGTGAACCATTTAGTGATGTCATCACCCTCCTCAAATTTAGGGACAATCCCTTTGGGGATTTTAGGATCATAAGATTGCTCTTTATCCTTATTAAGATTGCTGCCACCATTGATGGGTGCTAAATCCATCTCCTTTCTCTCTCTCTCTCTAGAGCCAGGAGTCTGGTCTCCAGATCCAGTCTTTTGGTCAGCCTTGCTAAAAGACTGTCCTCCTCATTGAGGCTGTCCTCAATGTTCCCACCAGAACCTGAGCCACCTGTGTGGCCTCTAGGTCCCCAGAGGTTAACTCTTGGAATTAAGGGTACAGGGTCCATCTCTTCCCTAGGAATTGGTGGATGTGGGTACCTATCTCCATCCTCCTCACCTCCTTCTCCCTCTGACTGGTCATCACCATTTTCAGAGGGGTGGGCCTTTGAATACTCAGCCGACAGCTCCTGGAGCTTTTGTTTGGTTGGGTGAGGGCCCATTGGTATATTTTTAAGTTTACATAAGGACCTTACTTCCTTGAAAGACAAGTGAAGGTAAGGGGTGAGGTCAAGCTCCTCAACCATGTCCTGTATGTCATTATCTTCACTAGTAGCTGAATTCTGTTTTTAAGACATTCTAACAAAAAAAAGTTCTAACCCCTCTACCCTTGACTATAGTGACTTTTTATTTTCTAAAATTCTAAAGGGACTTAAGCAAGGCCCTAACCAGACTTTTAGTAGTTTGGAAAAAAATGCCAATTTGAAAAAATCAGAATTCTAAAGGCAATTTAAGAGTTCTGTCGTGTGATCAGGTGGTAACCAAGTAGTCCAACAAATGCAAGTTGTATATCCCACGGCTGATCCACCAATGTAAGAAACTGGCTCTATATATACTACACCAAAATGAGGTATAGTGTGTATAGGGTCCAGGTGACTCCAAAGGTAGGCAGAGGTTAAAGTTAGATAGAACCTTACTCTCTACTTGTGGTAGCTTGGTCGAGCAGTAAGGCAGTATCAGAGGACAGTGTTAAGCATTTGATGTACACACTCAGTCAGCAAATGAATTCACACACTCAAGAACTGAACTCTAGGCCAATTGTTTTTGTATGAATATATATTGTTGTTTTATTTTAGAACCAAGCAAGCCTGGCACAGCTAAGCATAAAATACTTTACAGTACTAAGTTACTGAATGTCGAACAGTTTGAAAATGCAATGGAAATTGTACTTTGTTTGATTTACAGGGAAGCAGTAGTATGCAACACTTAGCAAATACAGTACATTGGAATGAATAAGCTTTTTCAGTAAATTGCAGGTAAGTTACTTTTACGTTACTTTTTCTAACTCAGTGCTGGATGCCTGGATTCAGCACTGGGACATTTCCTGCAAAACAGGTGAGAAAACACGTTTTGGTTATTTGTACGATTTTTAAAGAATCTCTATAGTTTTCAAAACTCCACACTTAGTCGTTTTTGGAAGAAAAATTGTCAATGTTATCCTATGGAGGAAAAACAGGTTATCGGTTTGCAGGTAAGTAAACGACTGTGGGAGTTAAGGTTCTGGGGTTAGACTCAGGGGTCCCCCAGGGTCAGTGATGCACTTTTGTTTCACCCTCAGCGGCACTAGGGCGGCCGGGTGCAGAGTGTTGAGGCCCAATGTTATCCTATGGAGGATAGGGGTCTCCGGTTGGTGGCTGCTGGCAAGCAGGCCACTGGGTTGTGGGAGCAAAGCTCCTAGGGTTTAGGTCAGGGCAAATTGGGAACCAAATTAGCACCAAAGGTGCACCCTCAGCGGCACTAGGGCGGCCGGGTGCAGGGTGCTGTTTGGAGGTCGGGTGCCCTGTTGTTTTCAATGGAGCGCCTCCAGTTAGAAGAAACACTGCAGGCTCGGGGACGAGGATCTTCTGGGTGCGATCACCACTTTGAGGGGTGAGTTGGGATGTCTTGGGTTGGTTAGGCACCGTTGGTTTGGGCACACAAGGCCGTGGGGCGTGGGGTGCAGGGGTGCCTTGGGACGTCGGAAAGTCTTACCCGCTCTGGTCGCGGTAGAGGGGATCCTCTGGATTGAGGCTGCAGGCGTCGATTGGAGGATTGAGGCAGGTCAGGAGTTGCCGGATCTCGGGTCAGGATCGCCGGGGTGACCTCCTCGTGGTGTTTTTCCACTCGAGCTCGGGCCGGGTTCGGCGGGTGCAGAGTGGGCTGGATTTGCGGTGTCCGGCCGGAGCCAGAAGCTGCAGTTTGAACAAGTCCGGTGTTCACGGGAGATTCAGTCTTTAAAGTGAAGGCAGGCAGGTCCTCCGGGGTTTTTGAGGTTGCTGGCTGCAGGACACACCGGGATTTCACAGGAGCAGGTTCGAGGGGAGACAGGCCTGTAGGGCTGGGGCCAAGTCAGTGGGCGTCGTCCTCTTGTTAGCTCTGCACTGCTCTTCGGTCCTTCTTCTTACCTTCTTTTCTTGTTGTTGCTGGATCTGAGGAAGCAAGTTTCAGGGTGCCCCCTAAATACTAAATTTAGGGGCATTACAGGTAGGTAAAGGGCAGGGACCAATGGGACCCTTCCCTGGGGTGGGTACACCCCCTGTTCTGCCACTCTCCAGTGGGAGGGGGCAGGAGCCTGTCCCTGGTTGGCTGGGTCCCCCCATCCTCAAGATGGCGGGGACTCGAGGTTGTGCTTCACCTCGCCTCCCCCACCTGAGGGGTGGAGTTGGCAGAGGTGGGCACACCTCCCTTCCTCACTTGTTTTTCCCGCCGGTTCTCCCGCCCAAAGTGGGGGGTAGAACCAGTGGGGACCAGTTGCTGAAAGCATCAAATGGTCTGGAGAGGCTCACAAAGGCGGCATGCCTTTGAAGCTTCTCCTTCGTGAACCCTGCCCATCCTGGGGGAGGAGGCTTGGCACCTCATCCCAGGATGTGCATTGTTTCAGGGCCCTGAGAGCAGCAGGCTCTCGACTCAGGGGTCCAGAAACATGTCTGTTGGTGGCAGCCTAAGCAGCCACTCAGTCAGGTCACTAGAAGTTGGTCGAGTTTCAGGGGGCATCTCTAAGATGCCCTCTGTGGTGCATTTTACATTAAATCCCACACTGGCATCAGTGTGGGTTTAATGTGCTGAGAAGTTTGATACCAAACTTCCCAGTCTTCAGTGTAGCCATCATGGTGCTGTGGAGTTCGTAATGACGAACTCCTAGCACCATATACTCTTAATGGCAGCACTGCACTTACAGTGCCCAGGAATGGACTTGGGCACTGTAGGAGTACAGGGCTCATGCACCTGTACCCTCACCACTGGCATAGGGCACCCAGCTAGAGGGGTGACTGATCTATGCCAGGGCAGTGGGTTGTAGGCATGGCACACAGGGATGTGTGCCATGTCGACTCTTCACTTTGTTCTGCACCAAGACACGCAGCCTGCAAAGGCAGTGTGTGAGTGTCAGGGTACAGGACCTCTAAGGGTGGCACAATAAGTGCTGCAGCCCTTAGAGGCCGTCTCTGGTTACAGTGCCCTGGGTACCTGTGGTACCATTTACCAGGGGCTGACATGTGGCCAGAGATGCCAATTGGGTTTAGGCTTCAATGCAGTTTTAGGGAAGGAACATAGGCCCTGGGCACCTGATTAGCAGGAGCCAAGGGCACACTCAGTCAAAGAACAACAGCAATTCAGCAAAAAGTGGGGGCCATGCAGAAAGCGGGCACTTTCTCACAAGTACCACATGGCGGTAGTGTTGTCCGTGAACACCTGCACTAGCTTCCCCTTGACAGAGGGAAGAAATGCTTTCAATGCCAATCGAATCGCCCGGAGCTCCAACAAATTAATGTGGAGGCCCGACTCCGCCCGAGACCAGTGTCCCCTGATCTCCACCTCTTCCAGATGGCCACCACATCTCAAAAGTGACGCATCAGTCACGACTGAGATCTGGTTGGGGAAGGGAGAGGGGTCTGCCGTTGACCCAATCGCGGTTCGTCAACCACCATTCGTCAACCACCACTGCAGACCTCTCGCAGTTCCTTCCGAGATCTAGACCAAGTCGGTGAGATTTCCCTGATGCTGTGCCCACTGGAACTACAAGTACCACTGCAGAGCCTGCATACGCCACCTGGCATGCTTTACTAACAGGATGCAGGAGGCCATGAGGCCCAACAGCCTAGGAGTCCGTCTCACTGAAATCTAGGATAGAGGCCGAAACATTGGAATCATAACCTGCATATACAGGACTCACTGCTCGGGAGGATAGACCCGAAACTGCACTGCGTCCAGAACAGCTCAGATGAAAGGGAGCATCTAAGAAGGAGTCAGGTGTGACTTCAGCACGTTTATAGAGAAACCTAGCAAATGCAGGAGGTTCGCCGTAGTCTGAAGGTAGGAGACGACAGCCTGGGGCGAGGACGCCTTCAACAGTCAGTCGTCGAGGTAGGGGAAGACTGACACCCCTAACCTGCGCAGATGAGCTGCGACCACTGCCATCACCTAGGTGAACACCCGAGGGGCACTGGTAAGGCCGAAGGGGAGCATGGTAAACTGAAAGTGCTTGCGTCCTACCTTGAATTGCAGGTGACGCCTGTGGCCCGGCAGGATGGGGATATGAAAATACGCATCCTGCAGGTCCAAAGCTACCATCCAGTCTTCCTGGTCTAGGGCAGACAAGACCTGAGCTAGAGTGGGCATCTTGAATTTCTTCTTCTTGAGGAAGAGATTGACGGTCTGAAGATCTAAAATGGGCCGCAACCCTTTGTACTTCTTTGGAATCAGAAAGTAGCGGGAATAACAGCCTCTGCCTACTTCTGAAACCGGGACCCTTTCTATAGCTCCCTTGGCCAAGAGAGCTATAACTTCCTCCTGGAGCAATTTTAAATGATCCTCCATCAGCCATTCCTGATTTGGCAGAATGGGAGAAGGAAAAGAAATAAAGGCAGAGAATAGCCCTCCTGAATGATCTGCAAGACCCACTTGTCCGATGTTATGAACCTCCAGTGGGAAAGATGATGATGGATTCTCCCACCGAGTGGTGTGGTCTTGCAGAGTCAGACTAGGAGTGCTTGGAGGCTGCGGCTGCCGAGGGGAGGGGAGGGTGGCCGACTACTTCTGGCTTCCATTCCTAGGCTGGAATGAATCGCGTCCACGTCCCCGCCTGGCTTGGGAAGCCTGCGCAGGACGGTGGCTGGGATAGGGCTGACGCAGCTGTAAACCCCTCCCGTTGTCATGAAAGGGGCGAAAGGTAGACTGGCCACGAGGAGTTGAAGAGAGGCCAAGGACCTAGCCGTAGCTCGAGAGTCCTTGACCCTCACTAGGGCCGAATCTGCCTTTTCCTCAAAAAGGCGTGTGCCATCAAAGGGCATATCCATCAGATTTGCTTGGACATCACCAGAGAAGCCAGTTGTCCTAAGCCAGGCGTGGCCCATCGAATCCGTTGTATCAAGGCCACACCTTATGGTGAATTTTGCTGCATCTCTCCCATCCTTGACTGCCTGAGAGAGCACAGCTCAGGCCTCCTCCGGGAACTTGTGGCAGCACTTGTGCAACCGTCTCCGAAAGGGAATGGGAGAAACGGCCCAATAAGTACGCGGTATTCACCGACCGCAAAGCCAGGCTGGAGGAAGAAAACATCTTCTTCCCAAATGAATCCAGTCTCCTGGATTCCCTATCCAGAGGGGAGGAAGGGAAAACGCCCTGTGACATAGGGGCCTGCAGCACCAAACTTTCTGGGGTTGGGTGTTGGCTGAGGAACTTTGGGTCGACCAGAGCTGGGCAATGGCAGCGTGCGATTATCCTATTCACATGAGCCGCTGTGCTAGTCTTGTACCACGTGCCTAGAAGGACATCATTAAGTGCTTCTTTAAAGGGCAAAAGGGGTTCTGAGGTGGAAGCCCCAGGCTGAAGCACTTCAGTCAAGAGATTAGTACTGACCTCCACTGAGGGCAGCTCCAGTTCAGACCTCAGCTGCCCTCTTAACCACCATGGCATTATATGCCGCCTCCTCCGTAGCCACAGTTGGCAGAGAGAGCATGCCAGTATCTGGAGATGTATCCAGTCCACTGGCTTCTCCTAGTTCCCCATACCAGTCCAACTGCTCTGCAGAGTCATCCTGGTGTTCTAGAGGGTCCATAGACCCCTCCCATTCCTCTCCCGAGCCTAAAACATCCATAAAGTGTTCAGGCGACAACATAGAACCCCTGGGTTCAATCGACGTTGGAATCGACGTTGAGCGACGTCGTTCCGACTCAGTGTCATTGGGGATGAGGTTGGGGCTGGCACCGGCAGAGCCGCAGGCACCGACTTTGGGTCTGGTGTCGACCCAGATCCAGATCTGTGAGGCCCCACCGGCGCCAGGGCCGACGGCATTGAATCCAATGGGGCCCTTTCCGACCCTGCGGGTCCCCGAGGGCTCACCAGAGGGGTCGGCCCACTCAAATACGCAGCGCATGGCCTCATTGAACTCTTTGATGTGAGCGGGGGTCGCTCCGTCTCCCGGAAAAAGAGGGAGGTGCAAATTCGACCCTGGCTCCGGCACCGTAGAAACGTGCCTAGAGCATCAGTGCTCCTTACCTGCTTCGTCGACGTGAAGATGAAATCCGCTTGGACTTCTTCTTCTTGTGCCTCTTTCCAGAGTGTCCCAATGACCTCGAGTGGGATGAAGAGGACTGTGGGCTTCGAGAGCGGTCCCGCGTCCTCCTCTTCCTCGATCAGGACCGGGACCTCCGCAGAGTCTCGCTTGACGGTGTCGGCTGTCGGTCCGCAAGGAGCTTCAAAGCCCGCTCCTGTAAGGTCTTGGGAGCCATGTCCCGACAGTCTGAGCACACTTTGGATCATGGTCGAGCTCAAGACACCAGAGGCAGAGGAAGTGGGGGATCGGTGACCGACATCGTGCGGGGACAGACCCCGCACGGCTTAAATCCTGTCTTCCTTGATGATAGAAAAAAAATCTAGAAGTCAACAAAAAGTCAAGAAAAAGCCTCTCAAAAAGCGACAGAGGGGTAGCTCTTCACGGATTGGGGCTTAACTGGCGGGGATAAAGAACTGACGTCCATGCGCCTGGGTGTCGCCTATATAGGTACCTCAACGTCATAACTGACGATAACGCCGACGACGTCACGCCGAGCCGTATGGAGCCACCTGACAGCGCGCGCAATGGGTTTTGCTCAGCAAAAGTTTCCGGATCCACCCTGACGCCTGGGAAATTCAAAGGTAAGGAATCTGCAGCTAGAAGTCTATCAGATGTAGATAACACTAATGCTCTCTTTTGTGGTAGTGTGGGCAAGAAGTTAGGCTTATCAGAGGGTAGTGCTAAGCATTTGTTGTACTCCCAGGCAATAAGTGACACACACACTCAAAGAATAAATCTGAGACCAAATTCGAAAAATAACACTACTTTTGAGATATTTTTGTAAACCCAAGAACTTTGTTCAAAAGTAAGTACTGCCTTTGTTTGAACTTCCTGGACAAGAATACAGGCATGATCTGTGGAAGTCTAACACACAGCTGGAACATTTGTGGGTAGGATCGGATGTAAATGGGAAGGCCTAACTATACTGGTTGTCAAAGGAAATTACAAGCACAGTAGGCAGGTAAAAATGAATTCCGCTCCTAGCAGCCATTCATGGCCAGTTTAATCAAAGCAGCTTGGCAGTAGTTGCAGATTGTGAGAACTGTAGTCAGTGGTGGTGGACCTGGCCTCTGCTACTACCACAATCCCTTGAGCCGCAAAAGGGCATGCTGGCTGTTGTACGGGTTGTGAGGGCTGCCTCTGATGATAGGCAAGGCCTCAAGAGTGTCCTCTAACCGCTCAGTAATACTGGTGAAATTGGCTGACCAGAGATGGCAACCCTAAATAATGAGATTTAGCACAGCTGCCTTTGAAGTGTTCCAACACAAAGCCAGCTTTATCACCAAAGAGCCTGGAACCATCAATTGAAATATGTGTAAGGGATGCTTGCATGTGAACCAGAAAATCCTGTGGTGCGGATCCAGACATGACGACATCCGATCACTACTATGGTGCGCATGGCATGACCTTCACCTTCAGTCGTGTCCAGACCAGCCCTCAATACATACTTAGCCATGTCCTGTCTGTCTTGGATTGCCTGAGCAAAAACATTCCTGAATTAGTAAGAAATGATCAGCAAAATCTCACCAGCCATATACAAAAAAGCATGTCTGTAGTGTCCCAACAGGAGATGATATTCAAGGACTACAAATACAAACTGGTGGTGGAAAAGACTTTTTCAGAATGAGTCAATGAGTTTCGCTTCCCTGTTTGGTGCAGAAGTAGGGAATGCATTAATAATCACTTTACTGGTGGAAGCTTGAACCATCAATCTCTCTGGAGTAGTGTGGTGGATCAGGAAACTCGGGTCTCCAAGACCGGGCATATAATACCTAGTCACCGGAAGACTTACTAGGGTAACAGAACATGGCTTGGGGCTGGTTGCATCAATGTTTCTGTCTAAGGCCCATTACAGGGTAGCAAGGGCTCTGAGGTTGCAGGCCGTGGCTTTAGCATGGGTAGCTCAAAGCCCAGCACATCAGCTACTCTGTTGACTACCACCACAAAGGAGGCATCAAACCGTCTTTCCGAAGAAGTATCCAAACTACTTTCATTCTGTTGACCTAAATATAGGCCAGCTTCAGTAAAATGAAGAAGCAAATAATCTGCCTTCCTGTTTTCATCCTCCTCATTGTCCTCATCATGCAGAAGGGCATTAGAATCTGATCAGCAATGCTGGTGTTGAGGTAAATGCTGGTGTTCAGTCAAAGTTCAGGCTGCACCTTAGTAACCTCATAACAAGACAGAGCCTGGAACGGTTTGATGTCGGCTCCAGATCGTAAACAGGCATCGTGGTCAGATTCGGAGTAGGCACCACTGGAGTAGAGGACTGTGCCAGAGAAATTGGAACTGATGAAGTCTCTGGTGCAGGACTGGAGGCCAAGCCTGGTGCAGGTACTGGGCCGGGTAGATCCCCAATTGGGTCAGTTGGCACCGGGGCAGGCCTCGCCAGCAGAAGTCTGACTGGTAGGCCTGTGAATTTGTGGGATCAGAAGGTGTTTCAGGGGGAGCCAGTATTGACCCGAAAAGTTGCAGCACAGACTCTCTGAAGGAAAGATTTTCTACAGGGCCGATGACGACATGGGGAACTTGGGCATGCCAAGACCAGCCTAGGCATAGGCTATGACTGGTATGATGAGAGCACAGTCTATTTTTTCGACTGCAGACTGACTTCCCCTGGAGAGGGAGCAGGGGGAACAGAGATGAGTCCCTCTTTAACTTCTTGCACTTACGGGGAGACTTGTCTCTCAATTTAGTCTTCCACTTACCAGAGGATGGTGACTTGGACGTGAATCGGGCCTGTCACTTAGGAGTGGGAGCGGGTCTGCTGTTTGGAACGTGACCTGCCCAGTTTCTTGTGTTCAGTGACAAAGAATCGCCTCCTGCTCCCTGACAGCTCTCAGGTGCATCAGGAAGCATTTGTTGCAGGATCCAGAGTCATGCTTAGGCACCACAAGCAAGATTTAAGAGGTATGGAATGACCACATATTCTAAGCATCTGGATGGATCAAAGTTGTTATGTATAACCAGATGCAGAACCTCTTCCATTTAAATGCCTATTTCTGGATGTCATGTAAATGGACTTCAGGGATGCCGACGCAAGCAGCATTTCCAAATGGTTTCAGCTTCCAGAGACCATGGTCTTGAGTGGATTTCCCCTGCTAATTTAGATAAAATTGTGAGTGTATTGTCCACCTAAACAAGAAGGGTTTTAGATCTGACTAAGAAAGGGATGGCTTCAGGCACAGATGGGCAGCTCTCAACTCAAACAGGTAGCTATGATATGATCTTTAATTCTCCGACTATGTCCCTTGTATTTGCAGATGGTCCATGTGAGGGCCCCATTTTATGAGGAAAGCATCTGTTACTATGTTCTGCGTTGGACTGTTCTGATGAAAAGGAACCTGTGTCAGTAGATTGGCTGATCGACACTGCCATGGGAATAACAATCATTTCTTAAGTTAGCTTCAACTTGTTCTCCTATCTGCCTGAAATTTAGTTCCATTGGGCTTCTAAAACCGGTTGTAAATATCATTTTTTTGTCAATCTGAGGTAGAGAATGGGTCTGACGTCTCTCTCTGGTCATTTTGGTTGAGCCAGAAGGTAGCAGGAATAAACCCACATCCTAATGGCATTGGTAAGATTTATTTGCTGTTATGACTGGTGGAGAGGATTTGAACTTGAACAAACGTAAGATCCATTTTAACAATATGCAAGATCCATTTGTCTTTTGTTATATTTTGCTTTTCTTGCAGATAACTGGCAGAGTGGAGGAGAAGAACTCCTTGTTCTGGAGGAGGTTTCCACACCGCAGCAGATGGTTTCTGGCCTCCTTTGCTGTTTGAAGGTTTCCTTTAATAGGATGGCTATCTTTGTTGCTCCTGCCCTTGAGGGGTTTGAACCCTCTGCTAGAAGTACCTCCTCTCATATGGCTCATAGGGTCTTCTATTGTCCTCTTTCTTGTCAAAACCGATTGCTTTTAACTTGTCCATGTCACGCAGGACATTTTATTGTCAGCATGAGATCCAAACAAGGAAGTGCCAGTAAAGAACAGCTTCCTTCCATCGCTACAACCAGGAGCAGACAGGCCTTTAGAATCTTTTGCTGCACTTATTACCTGGTTAGACACCAATATTCCCTCTGTATTTTTAAGCAACTTTTTATTGGTTTTTCTTTTAGAATGGTAGAAAGAGTTTCCATTTACATCTTCTATCTGTATTTAGCAGTACGTTCGTGTGTTGCTTATATTGATTATACACATGTATTAACATTTATGAGCTGTGTTTAATTTAAAATTTGCATGCAAACATTGAAACCGTAGTGTGAAACTTGCATACCTGACATTCACTTTTTCCATCCATTAGTATGCGCCTACCACCCTGTTCTCTAATCACAGTTCATAGCTATGCTCCACTTCCTCAGGAGCAGGGCTACATTTATAAATTTGAATGCGTGTTTGGCTTTCGCTTGTCTATTATGCCTTCCCGGAAAACACACTGTTCCATTAATGGGTAGCGGTCTACTGGTTAGGTCTGTCAAAACATCGAGTAAGGACCTCCCATATTAATGTATAATGGTAGAGTCCGAGACCATATGGAAAAAGTCCGTCATTGAAGCCAGACATCTGGGGCACGCTGATGGGTGCCCAGGGTACATTTTGGTCAGTTGTGCTGTAGAGATATGTATAGTGTAGGAAGTGGAGCTGTGTTTATTTGAAGCTGGGGTTCCAAGTCACTCTTTTGGTATATTCCAGTATTCACCCGATTCTGTGTCAGAAATGTCTTCCCACACCTTTTGCTCCCATAGGGCAGGCAACAAGTAGGAGCCAGAGCTCTGTGCATACAGGTCACAGCCTTCCATAGTACCCCTATGTGTTAGTAAAGTAACTAGTAACTCCTACCTCTAGGCTTCCGACTCCCCCTCTCCCCACATTTGGGCCATTGAATTCAACAGAACCCTGTACATCAGAAATTGGCCTAGGTGTAACCTATAATTCTCTATATGAATCTCAAATGTGATAAATGCGCCTCAACTGTATAAGTCACCCATTTTGGAAATCACATGGCTGATGACAAGATTGCTTGGAGTATTTGTCTGCTACTGCCGCCAATTCTGGTGTCACTGATAGTGGGAGGTCTGGCGAGTACAGGGCGTTTATTCCCAGTTTCTCTAAATAAGTGTCCCAGCAGGTCTTGATTGTTATCAGTGCTCTGGGGCAGGGAGCTTTAGGCCTTGCCTTTGTGTATAACACTCTCAGAAGGTTCCCTCCTCCTAGGAGATTCACAGTATCTTGTCTTTCGAGATCAGTCTTTACTGCGAACCACCACACCATTCAGACCAACTGAGCTGCCATATAATAAGCCTCTGGGTTAGGCATCCCCATTCTGCCCGTCTAAAGGGTGCACAGCCTTTTCCATTGAGAGATACTTATGTTGGCTCCACATATCAGTTCTGAAAATATAGATCTCAGTTCGTGGAAGAAGGTTTTTTCAGCACGCTCAGGGGGGAAGGACATAAAAAATACAGCGGTCGTAGGGAGAACGATCATTATGATTATAGCCACTAGCTCAAGAGGGGATAGCAGGAGGCAGTGCCAGAATGGGATAGCCTGACGAGTCCTGGTGATGCATTTATGTAGGTTGCCTCCCTTCAAACCTAGTTCAGTGTGGTATATCTGGACCCCCAAGTACTTAAAGGTGACAGGTTCCCACCTGAGGGCGCCCCTAAAACCGGGAGGGTGGTCCGTCAGGTTGTGTGCTTTAACAGAACAGGCAAGATTTCTCCCAATTGATCCGTAGGTCTGATATCTGCAAATTTGCTCAATAGAAACTTGAGCTGGGTGTGCTCAGGGTTTTAAAAAAAAATCAAATTTCTGCTTATCAAGCCGCCGTGTGGTACTTTTTTCCCTTTTCAATTCCTACGGCTGAGCCCCTGGTTCGTAGTAGGTATGACAGGGGTTCTAGGGCTAGGACAAACAAAATGGGGGACAGAGGGCACCCCTGTCTAGTTTCCATGTCTAGCAGCCACAGTTCAGAGAACAATCTGCCAGTGTGCACCCTGGCTGTGGGTTCTGTGTATAACAGTTGTATTCACTTCAGGAGGTTTCCCTTGATTCCCATGGGGCTGAATACTTCAAATATGGAGTGCCATGCTAGTGTATCAAATGCCTTTTCAATGGCTAAGAAAACCACAAATGGGGTTCGCAACCGTGACCAACTAAATCCATAACACAGAACAGTTGGTGGAGGCTAATACATGTGTTGTGGCCAAGGACAAATCCACACTGGTCCGGGTATACCAGCCAGAATAAGTACAGGAGCAAGCAATTGGCTATAATTACCCGTAACATGTTATATTTTGTGGTTAGGAGGGACAATAGTCTATAAGACCGGACATCTAGTGAATCCCGGGCTTCTTTCGACAAGACTACAATGGTAGCTTCCCTAGTGGAGTCCAGCAGTATCCCATTGCATAGTGCCCCTGTGTACATTGCATGCAAGAGGGTAGCCAGTCTATGCCAGGCGTCTTTTCCCTTGCTAACTGGTATATGGCCACATTTACCTCTTGCCCCTCCAGGTCACCATTATCCCCTCTTGAAGTAGTATCTTCTGAAAATCTTGCATGCCCTCTCTTGGCAATCTTTCGGTGAACCATAACCTCTGTAAAGTAAGCCAGAGGGATCTTGTGTAGCAGCCAAATAATGCTGTGGTGCTTGCTATCTAGATGCCTGTTGCAGTACTATATCTCTATCTTAAAGGTCCATCTATTGTCCATATCAGAAGGAACAGTAAAGAAAGTTGCAACAGCAGGAGACTTCCTTGTTGCCAATATTAAGATGGAGTCTGATGGTGGGTTGATCATTAGGAAAAGCGGATCTTGATCTGGTGCTTTGGATTTTTTCTGCAGGCTAGGTGGCGCAGATTTTGCAAAACTGGGAGTCTAGATAACTGCATGTTAGTTCTATAAGGCCTGGGACCAATGGCTAGAGGGCTTTGGAAGATGTTCTCTGGTGTAAAGTTTGAAAAAGCATGACTTAGTGGGAGTCTGCATGGGTATATTTAATTTTGCCACACTCTTAACCAAAACCTCAATAAAGGTATTGATATCGTCCACAGGCAAAACATGGGAAAGCGGGATTTCAGCCAGATGTATGTGAAAGCCAGGAAGGGGATTGTCCATGCAGTCAACTGGTCTTGTGAGAGCTAGGTTGTCTTCTATGATGCCTGGAGCATCTCAAATTAAACAAAACCTCATGCAGGATCCAGACCTAGAGCGAGGTCTGTTACTCCTGCATGGAATCTTAGTTTGAAGTATTTTGGGTGGTGGAGGTGCTGTATGAGGAAATCACTGAAGACTTTCATAGGTGCGGAGACGTCGAGGGTACTATAGATGCAGGTGGTGATGGGGAGAAGTGCAGGGACACTGATCTCTGGAGATTGGTTAGAGCACAAATGAGAACAGGGGGGGGGGTTTCTCCCTGGTGCGGGAGAATGTTCTGGAGTACTCGGAGTTAGGTGACCTCAACACCCTCCTCTTTTCGAGATCACAAAGCCACTCCATTCATATTTTAGACCTTAAAGGCAATGCATCAGAAGGTACTTCAATGGGCAGTACATTCGCCCCTAGCCTAGCATGTCTGTACGTCCGTCAATTTGAGGAGGATTTTATCTTTAACGCAAACAATCCCTTTACAGAACATCTGAAAGTGTGGAAACGCTACATTGACGACGTCTTCATCATATGGCGAGGGGACGAACTTTCTGCACAAGCCTTTGTGAATTGGGTCAACACCAAAGATTTGCATCTAAGGTTCACCCATTCTATCAACAGAGATCATGCTACCTTTTTGGACCTTGACATCAACATGACACTGGAAGGAATCCACACAAGGGTACACAACAAGCCCACGGACAAAAATAGCTTGCTATTATATGAGAGTCACCATCCGAAAGCCCTTAGGGACAACCTACCAGTGGGCCAGTTCTTAAGGGTGCGGCGAAACTGCACAGAAACCGAAACTTTTCTAGAACAATCTAAGGAATTAGAGGAGAAATTGCTCCAAAGACATTATCCCCAAAAACTCATTAAAAAAGCAAAAAAGAGGGCAAGGAACAATTCACGGGAAGCTCTTCTGGAAACTACGAACAAAGAACGAAAGGACCAAATGGTGTGTGTTACTACGTTCACTCCAGTTTCTAACACCATAAAAAAGATTATTAAAAAAATTGGCATATCTTAGGTAGTGCAGGAAAGAAGTGGGATTTTCCACTATTCGCATTTAAAAGAAGCAAAAGCCTGCGAGACGAACTGGTGCACACCAAAGACCAAACACCCAGTAGAGTAGAACAAACCACCCTCTGGAATACACAAAGACCTACTGGACACTATCCCTGTGGGGGTGCGTCGCATGCCCTTACACCACAGCAACAAAAGAAATAGATATTGGCACAGGTAAACCATGGAAACTGAATAGTTTCAGTAATTGCAATACTGAGAATGTAATTTATCTATTGAAATGTCCCTGTGACCTCCTCTATGTGGGAATGACAACTCGCAAAATTAAGATTCGTATCAATGAGCACCGAAGTACAATACGGTGCAAAAAGACAAATACAAAACTCACAAGACATTTCCTGGATTTTGAACATAAAGATAGCGACCTAAGATGGGCAGTTTTAGAGGTGATGAAAAAATCCACGACTGACCTCACAAGACCATTGCATATCAGGGAACAAAGATGGGTATATAGGTTGAAATCCAATCTGAAAGGACTGAATGATGATATTCCGTGGTTACAATTAGCGGGGTAAAGGACACAACACCATGAAAACATGATACATCAGGGATTTTTCTTCACTATAAACTCCCTAACTGGTCCTTAAAAGAGCTTGGTCAAGAAAATATGTTGTTGTGTGGACAGATGGATCAGAGAAACGCCAATTAGATACACAACTATTGGTATGCCTAGGTATCAACTTAAGATCATGTCTAATGTGCTTGTCCAGTTAACATCACCACGAATGACATTGAGCAGGTACGAGTAACATCACCCCTAGGGTAGTTCATTGATCTTGATTACTAATAACGAAGTGCATTTACACATAGTCCAAACTTTTATAAAAAAAACGCACATAAGAGGTATTGATTACCGAGTACGGCGGTAGACAAAACAACACGTTTATTCTCATAAAGTAACACATACCGGTGGCAAGAAAACTGTGCCATCTAGTAAAGTAGTTACTTGTCCCTAGGTAACCATCCATAGTATCTAGCATGCATGCCCTTTCACAGAAATGTTGCACATCGGTTCGTTTTAATATATTTTTTAATATATTAACATTCGCCTGGTCTCAGTAGTCTACTTAGCACGTAAAGTAGTGTCTTTACCGTGTAGTATACGCGTGCTGACAAACAATTCCGCTAATCTCCACACATGCGAAATAGTACATGCATTTTTAATCATCGTCAATGGTAGGCACGTCGATCTAAACCAATCAGCGCTTTCGCTTAGAATTTCTCAGCTGTACTGTTCAGCACGCATGCGCACCAATAGGAAGCAGGCCCACCCTCCCTCTGAACACACAGGAGCACTCGTGGGCCAGCGCCTTCGAACACTACCGCGAGGAGACTGCCGGACCTCCATTTTGGGTCCGCGTCACCGCACCAGGCAGGTCAGGAAGTTCTTAAAATAGCGGGAGCAACGACATCGGAAATACAGTTAGTCTTCAATTACCAATTGCCGCTCAGTGCTAATGCCCACACCTGCATATGAGTAAGAGCGCGCATGCGCTATATAAATCACGTAACCCCCGCTCTCACTTACCGACAAGAGGACGAGCCGTGCAGACATAGGTGCAAGGAGCAGTGAACTTAAAGTTACAGTAAGAGAGTGCGTGTGAACTGGAGTGAACGGTCTGGGATTATGCCCCACGGGGACTCTTGCATTTTTGAGTGGATAATACTTCTAAAGGTTTAATGTAGTTGTGTGTCTATATGAAATCGTGACACTACCTCCTAAAAACAATGTTCTTCTTTTTGTTATTATTTTCTCCTTTTTGACAGCTAGTGACCTCATTGGTCTACCGTCCACGGCCTCCTATGGGGTCAGTAGATTCCCCACAAGGGTAAGAAATACGGGACAAGTTCCCCATAATTTTTATTGAGTGTTTTGCACAGATGACTGACACATTAGTAAAACACCATAGCCACTCACCGTAGGATGCACGTGGAGTCGGCTGTTCGAATCATGTATGACCGTTTTTGTCATATTGTACTATACAATGTTTTTCTTTTCATTTCTTCTTTTCACAGGTTTGGAATTTTTACCTCCTGAAGGTTGAGGGTGATAATTTTTTCACTCCACCCAGTGGATTGCCTTTTTCCTTAGATTTGGTAAGGGTGGAGCCTTTAGTTATTTATAAGTCCTGATGAATGCCATGGACCCGATCGGGCCGGTGGGCAGAAACATGTCGACTTTACACACAGCGGTGGGAGGATAATAATTTCCTCATATACACCGCAGTTCTGGTTTTAATGACCATACAGATGCCATCAAAATTAAAATACAATTTGACATCTGTAATGGTATTTTAATCACACACTTTCTTTTTGTAAGGGCCCCCACTTAGTTTTAGAAGTGCATCCCTGTCGTCAGGTGTATGCCCGCCCCTTATCAAACCAAGTTTTTAAGGGGCGAGGATTGGTCAATGATGAAGCATGACACCAGGTGGTGTGTGAGACCAGTCCTTCACTTTTTGTGAGATGCCAGATCCCACATCTAGAGACATTTAGGTCATTTCACTAGGAGCGGCTTAGTGTGGTAAACAATGCATCAGAAGGGGCAGAAGGTCTCCTGTGCCTTGATGTCGAAAGAAAAGATGCTTGTTCACTTGTATGGGGCCTCGACGCTAATGGAGTCTTCCCTCTGGGTGTCAAGACTGAACAAGGTTTTGACTTCAAAAGAGGTCTCTGTCGATAGTACAAGTGGTTTTTACATCGAGTGTCTCGGCGTGGAGTAGGTTGGCACAGTACAAGTCGTCAACCATCTTGTCATTGAACGGGCATCATCTTTTAGCCTCTAATTGGGTTTACTCCTCAAGCTGTCCAATAGATTAGAAGAGGGAGCAAAGGTAGAGGGCACTGTCAGTCCTCACTCTGGGGAGCACCCAAAACCCACCACCTGGAGCCTCTACTGTAAGCCATGCAGTCTGATTTTCTGCCTGTCCATTAGGGTTCGGCTGGACATCTTCTGGCAGTTGCTGTAGTCTTCATGGTGGTGATCTTCTGGGAGACAAGATAATATAGACATCATGGGGGTCTGTACGGTCTTAGTTCTTTCCAAAGACAGGGCTCTTCATACATAGTGAAGGCATTCTGACTGGAAACTAATAGGTCTTTTCATAAACTAAATGACAGACACTCCTAATCCTAAGGGACGTCGAGTGAGAGATTTCTGCAGATTTTGAACGGTTTTCAATTGATAAGAACAAAAAAGTTTGTGCTTAGTGCTCCAGGATCTTGTTGTCAGAAAAAAGAATGGACCTTACTGTTACTTTTGAAGCATAATGGGACACTGAAGGAAGGGTGATGCCCTTAAAGGCCATAAAGGGGGACTTGTTGACACACCTTGCTTAACAGATTTCTAAAGATGCTGTCCATCCCCAGAAGGTGCCAGGTTTTTTTGTACTAGCGCAGAAAGATGGTGGAGTGGGCACCCACCTGCCTTTGTATGTAGTCCATCGCTGTCATGTTTGCACAGGGACCAACCTGCTGCAGACAAGCAAGTAGAATGCTTTTAGGGCTAAGTGAATGGCCATCTGCCCTGGTTAAAGGGGGGGGGGGGTCTAGGTTTCTTGGAAAGTCATGCCACCGAGATATGCAACCCAACCAATAAGCGATGAGTCAGTGGTAATGGTCACCTGCAGAACAGGGACTAAGAAATGCCGGCTGAGCAATAATTTGTTGCTGTTCCACCAATGCAGGGAGCGCTGTGTGCTGGCCTTTGTCAATACTAGATCTTCTCATTGATCCGCTGCTTGAAAAC
This sequence comes from Calotriton arnoldi, assembly GCA_963921515.1. Classification (NCBI taxonomy): domain Eukaryota; kingdom Metazoa; phylum Chordata; class Amphibia; order Caudata; family Salamandridae; genus Calotriton; species Calotriton arnoldi. The sequence continues at coordinate 664,354 of CAWUFW010003781.1, forward strand.
CATCATCTTACAAGGCACTCTTGGAGTGGGTGCATGTACAATCTGGCGTGTGGCACAATTGCTATGTAAGATGCCATCCCAAGAGCTTCATTAAGTTCTTACATTCAAGGGATGAGTGGGCTGAAAAAGAGGTAGCAGCTTTGCAAATGCCCTCACTGTTTGCTGTCTAGGGGATGCTTCCTTATGACAGTGTTTAACATTAAGCCTAGGAAGGCTAGATCTGTTGGGTTTCGAGGTGGGACTTCTTTGTATTTATAATTAACCCTAAGCCCTAAAGAAGGGTGAGAGGTGTCTGTTGCAGCTTTTTTTGATCAGAAAGTTGTTGAGATATGGGAAGACATGGATGCCCACTCTACTTAGATGATCGACTCCCACCACAAAATATTTTGTAAATACCATTGGTGCCATAGTGATTTGGAAAGGTACTACTGTGAATTGTTAGTACTGTCCACCTACCAGAAACTGAAAATATTGGAGATGGGTGGGGTTGTAGAAATAGGCGTCCATGAGATATAATGCGGTCATGAAGTCTCCCTAATGGAGCAGCGGGAAGACTTCCAGGCAGGGTTGTCATAAAAGTGCTCTGATATGATCTACATATTGAGCTGCTTTTGGTTTAAGATGGGCCAGAGGGAGCCATCTTTCTTTGGAACGAGGAAGCACAGTGAATAGAAGCCTTTGCCCAGTTGGTGTGGGGTACTGATTGTATTGCGCCCTGATGAAGAAGCACTATGACGTCTTTTTACAAGAGAGTGAGGTAGTCTTAGCTGATAGTGTGTAACCGTGGCATGGAATTTGAAGCAGTAGACTTGCTAAATCAGTCCTAGTACTCACCAATCTGGGGCGACTTCCTTCCAGCAAGATTGGAAATTTCTTAACCTCCCCCAACAAGTATTGTGTGATTGTGGAGGGAGTGTGGGCAAATCAGAGCCTGAGAGCAGAGGTTTCTTTAGCAGAGCACTGCTACCCCTGCCCTTATCACTGTAAACTTCCTCCTCAAGTATCCTCTCCCTGTCTGGGACTTGTGAAAGGCTTGTTGTTGGCGCTGTTAGGATTGCGCCTGGCCTGAGGAAGTGGTCTTTGCTCCTGTCCCTGGATTGCGAAACGTGCCCCTTGGTGTGGCAGGCTGTGGGCGCTCATGGACTTTGGAATCTCAGTGTCTTCATTGATTTCTTCTAATATCTCATCCCCTTGGAGACCAAAGGGACGTTCCCCATCGAATGGGATCTTAAAAGTTGTTTTTGGACTTCCAGGTTCAACAAAAAGCCATGCAGCTGGTGTTTACACTGTGAGAAGCAGTATTCATGGCATCCAATGAGCAACGGATATGCTTGATTGAAATCTTTCCTTCCGTGACTACCTCCTCATCCCTCTTGCGGTATGTCTTAGGGAGGTGCTGCACTGCGGCCTGCAACACCTTCCAGTGATCTGTGTGATCTCAAGAGCAAAGTCACCGAATTGGCAATTCACCATTGGATGATTGCACCAATCGCTACACATTGCCTATGGCGTTGAGATACTTACTCTCCTAATCCTGGGGTATTTCTCGTTGCTTTAGAGGAGGCCTGCTTCCCTGGCCTATGGACCACTAGCAAGTTGGGGTGGGGGATTGGCGGGGCAGTTCGGGAGCACCTATCATCTGATGCAAAGCAGTTCTTTTGAAGAATAATTGGATTTTGTTTCAACCCATGGTGTGACCATCTTAGCCTTAACCAGGTCATTGAAGTTATCAGGGGAGGACGCAAGTGAGCCCTTAAGCATGGGACGGAATTGGACACTGCACTCCACTAAAATATTATCCTTGACCCATAGGACATGCATGCCGACCTTATGGTGGCGTTCAACTCTTTGAAATGACTGCATGATACATAGTGGTATAATACAGCGGAGATGGTCTGGCTGGATTAGGCTCTAGGTCAGGATCATCTGCAAAGTTAAAGTTGTAGACGTCGCAAGGATCTTCCCCGTCCTCTGCCCCATTAGATTTGTCATAAGTGTTTCCCTCCCTATAGGCCCCACCTGGAACAGGAATGGACTTTAAGGTTCATAACTCCCCCTAGGGTTATCCAAAATGCAGATGCACTGGACGCCAGTTTAATACCCTTTAGCGTAGCGGACACTTCCATTGCTATAAGTCGCCTTAACCCACCAAAAGCTCCGTTTGCTGACAAAATACGTAGTGATCTGTTTAAATCAGATTCTCAAGAGTGGATTAGCTACAACAATCTCCTGTCGAATACCATCGCGGCCAGTGGAGAAATTCCTGAGTCCTGAAGAGGAGCTGAGATAATTCCGATCTATAAGAAGGGTGATGCTGGTAGTCCACCTAACTATAAGCTCATCAGCCTAACTGCCAACTTACAGAAGGTTTTTGCAAGGCAGGACCTTGACAAGTTGTTAAATTGGGCAGATGAAAAGTACAAACTGTTCCCTCTTCAAGCTGGCTTCTGCGCAAAAACCAGTACCTCTGATCAGGTGTTTAGATTTTCTCTTCTGTATTGAAAGTATGTATTGTTGCATAAACAAAGATCGTATATAGCTTTTGTAGATCTACGAGCTGTATTCGATCCTGTCCCATGGGGGAATCTATGGAGAGATCTAGGCAAGATGGGAGTCCCTGGGAACCTGACTAATCTTATTGCATGAAAGGAACTATGCTCAGGTTCGTTGGGGCAGCAAGGATGAACTGACTGACCGCATGCTTATCTCAGGCGGTGGATGTCAGGAGTGTGCCCTAGCCCCCACCTTGTTCACATTGTATATCAATGATGCAGGAAATGAACTTATGGCCTGCAGGAATGACTCGCCCGTCTTAAATGGCAAAAAGATTCCAATACATCTTTTCGCGGATGATTCACTTCTTATATCTAAGACCCCAGTAGGCCTCCAGAATCTAATTGATACGTTTGTTGGGTTTTGTAAAGATAGAGGCCTTGAGCTGAATGAATCAAAAACGAAGTACATGGTGTTTAGAACTGGAGCAGTTAGAAATTGCACCATGAGGGCTGGCAATGAACTCCTAGAAAGGGTTCAATGTTTTGATTATCTGGGGGCTAAACTTACTGACAAGTTTAAGTAGGAACCCCAAATCAACAAGAGTTCTTTGCTAGTAAACTATAGATCTAAAGCAATCTTGACTGCATAACAGAACCCGCTCCCACTCAAATACCTCCGCTCTTGAGGTCTACTGTGTCAAGGCACAAAGCTCTGCTCTTTTTAGAGCTGAAATATGGGGCTATGCTGACTTCCAGAAGTTATCTATAGCATAGAACTTTGCTAGATCCCTCATTTCAGTTCCGATTAGTACTCCCCTTATTTCCCTCTTTTTTGATATAGGAATCAATAGAATTTCCGATGTGGCCCAACTGAAGCTCCTAACTTATTAAATACGCCTGTGGTTCACGCCAGAGTTGACTGACTACAGGGATTCTCTAAGGGAATTGTTGAACATGACTAATGCTCTGAAAGATACTTAGCTCAAGTTTGCATTAAGTTGGTTCATAAAGTTAGGCTTAAAGAAATTATGGGATGACCCAGAAAGCATCTGCAAGGCTGAGGCTGTTGGTCTAAAAACCAGTTACTGGGCGTATGACTGTGAACAAAAGGTGAAGAATGGGGAAAACAGGCATGTAACAAATCAGATCTTTGATTTTAAGATCACTCCTCATTTTGAACAGTTTTTAAATACCATTGGACCTCCATTAGCCAAGAGCCTGTACGTCCATTTCAGACTGGGTAATTTACCCATGAAAAAACTCACATACAGATGGAGCAAAGGTTAGACCCCAGATTCATGTCTAGCTTGCGGATCGGCTCCCGAGTCAGAGAAACATATGTTTTTCTGCTCAGTATATCATGGTCTCTGCCGCAAGTGGATACGTCCAAAGTGTTTGTACTTGGGGGTCACCCGGTATTTGGTTGCCCAGAGAATTTTGAAAACACACTTCAGGCCCAATTGTATTTGCTTTGAGTCGTTTTCTGTTAAATGCCTGGTACAAGCGAAGTAAGGTAAATGCTACTTACCAGTATGCATCTGTTCTTGGCATGTAGAGCTGCAGAGTCGTACACTGTGCATGAGATCGCCATCTGGTGTTGGGCTCGGATGCTTGCACTTTGTTGTTGTCTTGGAAGAGTCTTTTGTAGTCACGAGATAGGTGACTCCTCCTTTGGACGATAGTGCGCATGGGCATCGACTCCATGGTTAGATTGTTTTTCGCCATGATGGGAAAAGATGGAGTCAGTAAGAAGAAAAAGATGTCCATGTGAATATATCTAACTAAGATTATACTGGAACGGATACAGGTTCCGGGGAGGTGGGTGGGCGTGTACGACTCTGCAGCTCTACATGCCAAGAACAGATGCATACTGGTAAGTAGCATTTACCGTTCGAGGCATATGAGCTGCAGATCGTACACTGTGCATAGACTGTATAGCAGTGTCTCCCCTAGCGGTGGTCACCTGTATCAGTTGCAGTAGTCTGAAAAAGTGTTTTAAGAACAGCTTGGCCCACAGCAGCTTGCTGCTTTGCGTGTACATCAACACAGTAGTGTTTGGTAAAGGTATGTGGCGTAGACCATGTTGCTGCTTTACATATGTCATTTAGGGGGATGTTCCCTAAAAATGCCATAGAAGCCCCTAGTTTACGTGTGGAATGTGCCCTAGGGGAATTATTAAGGTGCGTTTAGCCTTTTGGTAGCAAATTTGAATGCATTTGACTATCCATCTAGCAATGCCAGCCTTTGAGATGGGATTACCTTTATGTGGTGGGGAGAAAGCTACAAATAATTGTTTTGTCTTTCTGAAAGGTTTGGTCCTGTCAATGTAGTAAAGTAGGGCTCTTCTGACATCTAGTGTGTGTAGAGCTCTTTCTGCTACAGAGTCTGGGTCTTGGAAAAAGACGGGTAACTCTATTGATTGGTTAAGGTGAAAAGCAGAAATTACTTTAGGTAGGAATTTGGGGTTTGGTCTGAGAACTACTTTATTACGATGGATTTGTAAAAAGGTTCTTGTATGGTTAAAGCCTGAATCTCACTCACTCTTCTGAGAGAGGTTATTGCAATTAGGAAGGCTACTTTCCATGTAAGAAATTGTAACTCACATTTGTGCAGAGGTTCAAATGGGGGACCCATGAGCCTGGTGAGGACAATATTTAGATTCCATGCTGGAGAGGGTGGCAATCTAGGGGGAATGATTCTTTTAAGGCCTTCCATAAAGGCTTTAATTGCAGGTACTCGAAACAGTGACAAATGCTGTCTGTTTTGTAAGTATGCGGCTAGAGCGGCAAGATGTAATCTTATGGATGAGTATGCTAGGTTACATGTTTGCAGATGCAGCAAGTAACAGATAATGTTTTGTATGGAGGCATCTAGTGGGTTGATATTGTTGTTATTGCAATAAATAGCAAACCTTTTCCATTTTGCTGCATAACAAGCCCTGGTAGTGGGACGTCTGGCTTCTTTAATGACCTGCATACACTCAGGTGGAAGGTTAAGGTAACCGAACTCTAGGACTTCAGGAGCCATATTGCCAGATTCAGTTGACCTGGATCGGGGTGTCTGATCTCTCCATGGTTCTGAGTTAAGAGGTGTGGAGAGAGGTGCAGTTTGTGGTGTGGAACTACTGAGAGTTCGAGAAGTGTTGTGAACCATGGTTGTCTTGCCCATGTGGGAGCAACTAGGATCATTGTTAGAGACTGTTGTCTGAGTTTGCGTACTACTAGGGAATGAGTGGGAGAGGCGGAAAAGCGTATGCAAATCTGCCTGACCAGTTCATCCATATTGCATTGCCCTTGGACGACGGGTGTGGGAACCTGGCGGCGAAGGTTGGGCATTTTGTGTTTTCTTGTGTGGCGAACAGGTCTATTTGTGGATGGCCCCACATTTGGAAAAAGGTTGTAGAACTTGCGGATGCAGTTCCCATTCGTGAATCTGTTGTGTCTGTCGACTTAACAGATCCGCAATGTGATTGTGAACTCCTGGAAGGTGTTCTGCAAGGAGGTAAATGTTTTGAGGAATGGCCCATCTCCATATGGCTTGCGCCAGGCGAGACAGCTGTAGAGAGTGTGTCCCCCCTGTTTTTGTACATAGTACATTGCTGTCATGTTGTCTGTTTTGACTAAGACAGTCTTGTGAGTAAGATGCGGTTGGAATGACTTTAGCGCTAGAAATATTGCTAATAATTCTAGGTGGTTGATGTGGAGCAGTTTTTGTGATTTGGTCCAGCTGCCCTGCGTTGTGTGGGTAAGGAGGTGAGCTCCCCACCCGGTGAGAGATGCGTCTGTTGTGAGCACTATTTGTGGAACTGGCTCTAGGAACGGCCGCCCTTTGGAAATGTTTTGTATGTTCCACCATTGCAGAGAGCGATGAGTGCGGCTGTCTACCAACACCAGATCTGTAAGCTGGCCCTGAGCTTGGTTCCACTGACGTGCTAAGCATTCTTGCAGGGGCCGCATTTGAAGTCGTGCGTGAGGGACAATAAAGATGCACGAGGCCATCATTCCTACGAGTTGCATAAACACTCGAGCTGGAAGGTAGTGTTGAGGTAGGAATTTGTTGATGAGGGCTTGCATACTTGTTATCCTGGAAGGATTGGGGTATGCAAGGGCCCTGGAGGTATCGATTGTGGCTCCTAGGTACTGATGTATGTAGGAGGGATGGAGATGCGATTTGGTATGGTTTATTGTGAACCCCAAATTGTGTAGTAGCCGAACTGTTTGGAGTGTGTGCTGTACACATTGGTTGTGTGACTTGGCTTTTATTAGCCAGTCGTCTAGATACGGAAACACGTGAATGTGTTGTCTTCGTAAGTGCGCAGCTACTACTGCTAGGCACTTGGTGAAAACCCTTGGTGCTGTTGCCACCCCGAATGGGAGGACTTTGAACTGATAATGTTGTCCGTCCACTATGAACCTTAGGTATTTCCTGTGCGCAGGGTGAATGGGAATATGGAAATAGGCGTCCTTGAGATCTAGTGTGGCAAGGAAGTCGCCTTGTTGGAGTAGTGGAAGTATTTGTTGAAGAGTGATCATGTGAAAATGATCTGAGTGAATGTAATAGTTGAGGGGTCTGAGGTCCAGTATGGGCCTGAGGGAACCGTCCTTTTGGGGATTAGAAAGTATAGTGAGTAAACCCCTGTGCCCTGATGTTGTAGAGGGACTGGTTCTATTGCGTGCTTTTGGAGCATAGAGAGAACCTCTTGATTGAGGAGCGTTAGATGTTCCGTGGACATGGGACGCTGTCTGGGTGGTATGTTGGGGGAGTAGAAGTGAGTTCGAGGCAGTAACCATACTGGATAATTTGTATTACCCACCTGTCGGTGGTGATGGAATTCCACGCAGGTAGGAACTTTGACAGTCTTCCCCCGACGGGAGTGGAATGATCGGGGGAAACGGAGGGAAGTCACTGTTTGGTGGTAGGGGAGGTGCGTGTGTTAAACCCGCGTCCTCTACCCCTGTTGTTATTACCTCTGTAATTACCTCTGGAGTAACCTCTATTAGAGGAGGTTTGAGTGGTGTTTTTGTAGTTAGCAGAGGTGGTGTCTGTGGCTGTAGTTTTGGAGCCGCCTCTATATAAGGAGCGACGAAAGGAACCTCTGCTAGGTGTGGCTTGTAGAGCTCCCATAGCTTTGGCTGTGTCTGTGTCCTTCTTCATTTTTTCTAGAGAAGTGTCCACATTAGGCCCAAACAGGTGTTCCTGGTCTAAGGGTAGATTGAGGATGGTAGATTGTACCTCCTGCTTGAAGCCAGATATTCGTAGCCATGCGTGTCTGCGCAGCAAAACGCTTGAGTTTATTGTGCGTGCTGCTGTATCTGCTGCGTCAAGGGCGCACTTTATTGAGGTGTTTGTGACAATCTTGCCTTCTTGTATTAGATCATTGGCCTTGGTCTTATACTGATCTGGAAGGTGCTCAATGAGCTTTTCAAGCTCGTCGTAATGGGCTCTGTCATATCTCGCCAGTAAGGCTTGGGAATTGGCGATGCGCCACATGTTTGCTGCTTGAGACGCAACTCTTTTTCCCGATGCGTCGAGTAATTTGGACTCCTTGTCTGGTGGTGGTGTCTCACCAGTAGTCTGGGAGTTTGCCCTTTTCCGTGCATTAGCAACTACTAATGAGTCTAGAGGGAGTTGGCCTTTAATATAAGCTGGGTCAGAAGGGGCAGGTTTATATTTTTTCTCGATCCTTGGGTTAAGAACCCTAGCCCTAACTGGGTCTCTGAAGACCTCAGGGGCATGTTTAATAATGCCTTTAAGCATAGGTAGAGTATGGGTAGACTTTTGAGGCTGGCTAAAAGTTTCTAGTAAAAAGTCTTCTTCCAGGGGGTCTGAGTGTAACTTGACACCATGGTATTGTGCTGCCCTGTTTATCACCTGTGAAAACCCTATAGCATCATCTGGAGGTGAGGCTTTTGATGGGTATGGTTCAGGGACAGGTATATCTGGGAGGTCATAACTGTCCCAGGGGTCTTGTGGTGGGATACTGTGAAGGTCGTCATCAGTGTAGGTGTTGTGAGGTGACTGCATGTCATCATCATGATCCTCCCTGTCTGTATCCCCTTGTGGTGAAAAACAAGGTGGAGGAGAGTGAGGCGGGGAGTGTAGAGGGCTGAGGTGTTGTGGAGGTGGAGAGAAAGACCTTATAGGTGATGTGGAAGAGTCTTTCTTCTTATGAGGTGGCTCAGGTGTGGTTGGTTCCTGTATCTTCCTCTTGTGAGGTATTACTGATTGTACCTGTCCGGTAATAGGGTCAATGTGCAGAGTTTTCTGCTTTGGGTCGATGGGAACCAAGAGTTCTTCTGAGCTGGCGTGTTTGGTCGGCATCGAAGATTTCGGCTCCGAGTGTTGTTTGGGCTTGCGAGGTTGTTTGGTGTCCTTTGGTGAAGTTTTCGACACCGAGGGTTTTTTGTCGACGCCGAAGGTTTGGTATGCTTCGGTGTCGAGGTGTCTGGGACCTTGGACTTTGGCGCCGAAGGGTCTGTTGGTGCCGAGACCTTAGTCTTGTGTTTCGGTGCCGATGAGTGTTTTTCGGCTCCGGGACGTGGCTGGCTCGGTCCCGAGCTGCCAGAAGGCTTTAGGTGCTTGGGAGTCGAGCCGGAAGGCGGGGCTCCTGAAGCTTTGTGATGGTGCAGACCTAGGCCCGAAGGCGAAGGTGTGACCGAAGCCTTTTGTTTCTTGGGGGCAGGGGCATCGACGTCAGTACTCACAGTACGTTGGTGTGGTGTGATGAGTTGGTCGTCGGACCCTGAGTCTTCGGCTCCGGAGGTGTCGATTTGTAAATCTCCGGTGTCCGGGTTGTCGGAGCCTGTGTCAAAGATGTCGTCCGGTGCGGGAGCGGCTGACCTGGACATTTCGTGTCGTCGGGCCCGGCGATCACGGATGGTCTTTTTGGACCGAAAGGAGTCACAGGCTTGGCAGTGTTGGCTCTCGTGTTCTGGAGAGAGGCAAAGATTACAGATCTCGTGGAGATCTGTGTGTGGGAATTTAGCCCCACACCTGCATTTTTTAAATGGAGTCCTTTCCATATGCTGGATGATGGCGCCGACACGCCCAACGGACCAACGTCGGCGACCGGACTCGAAACAGTGTTGGAGTGGAGACGCGATGAGGGGATCGCGATCGAAAACAATACCGTCGAACGGTAGGAGGTTCTTCTGCGCGTCGAGAGGGGAACCGATCGATGTGGATCCGGAGCGCAGCAAGGTACATCCGAACCCGATGGCGGAAAAAAACAATCTAACCATGGAGTCGATGCCCATGCGCACTATCGTCCAAAGGAGGAGTCACCTATCTCGTGACTACAAAAGACTCTTCCAAGACAACAACAAAGTGCAAGCATCCGAGCCCAACACCAGATGGCGATCTCATGCACAGTGTACGATCTGCAGCTCATATGCCTCGAACATTCCTGTTTTAGTTATATCAACAGTGGGCGCTGATGTAAACAGAACTAGTCTAGCTTTTTTCTAGTGACAAGTTTTGGTCCTGGAACAGATCTGTCTTCTCGCACTCTTTAAGCTCATGCACTTTATGAATCTGTACTGTCATATTTAACTATCTTGGCAAAGAACGTATTATTTGCACTTATATGACTCCGCACTTTAACTAGTTTTAAGCTGGCATTCTTCCCTGGTTCGTATGATTGATTAGCTATATGTGCACTGTTTTAATAATACAATGATAATTGTTACAGTATTTTTAGCCGTTGCAGTCGAGTTGCACACACGATGAGATAGTGGTTGTCATTACCTAGATACTGGCGAGCATCTAATGGCCATTTGAATGAGGAGTTATTTGTGTATTTTCTTGGTCTTTGCTCTCTTTTAATCTTTTAAAATTTCTCCACACAAAGCGTTTGGGGCGGGACAATTACTTGCCAATTTTTAAATTCTAATGTTTATACGTAATGTGTTCTTGCTATTGTGATTACGAAGTATTATTGTTATTGTATGCTTTGGTGGTTACGATAACCGAATAAAGTGAAATTGATTGATTGAATGGACTGGCCTCTCAGGAGATTCTGGTAGGGGCGAATGGGTAGGTGAATATGGCTGTGGTGCTGGAGGAGGTAGTCATGAATGCCTGGGTGTGGGAGGCTGTAGCCTTGTCCTAAAAGCCTTTTAGGCATTGGGTGGCATGGTGTGTCGAAGGCAAGCTCCTACTCGAAAGTTAGTCTAAGTTTCTTGGGAATCGGGGGAAGCTGGTTGAGCGGGTTCAATGGTTTCCAGAGGGGCAGCTTAGCAGAAATCTTACCAGCTTCTTCAGGGTATGAATAGCCATGTTTGCCAGGAACTGAGTTTCTTAGCCAGTCTCTCTAGAATGAGTGCCTCAGATTCCTCCGATCTCAGCATTAAAGGGGCCCTCAGCATCGACTAGGCGCTCGGTTTCAGAGATGCTCTCTGTGTCAAATTCGGGTCTGAAGAAGGAGCCCTTCAGTTGAAAGGATGTTGAGGAGTGCCGTGGCTTTATATCCTTCGTTGGGAGCTTGCTCGGCTCTGAAGTCTGGCCGTGGGCTAGAGGGGAGGCCTTTTTCCTGTTCTGCTTGGTACTCGACACCCAGATCCCACGGGAGTGGTGCTCTGTGTCTGCATACGGGCGTTTAGGTCAGTGGGGCTTCACCACATGGCTTGCCACCGGAGCAGTGCTCACGGCCCTTGATGTCATTTAGTGGTGGGCCCTGTTGGTGTTGACGCCAAAGGGGCTAAGTCTTTATCTTCTTCCTCAGAGGCACTGAAGAGCAATATCTCTGGGCTGAGCATCAGATGGGCCGCTGGGATGCCAGAGGGACCTGCTTTTCACTCCTTGATGCCGAGCAGGTCCTGTTAGCCGAAGATCTTGGGCGTCTCGGAAGATGACTATTGCCGCATTTTTGAGTTTACCCAATGCCCCTTCGGTACCTCGCATTCTTTTTACACTGAAAGGCAAAGCAGAAGTCACATTAAGATTTGTTGCCGTTGAGGAAGAGGCAACTGTTTGAAACACTGTTGGTCCACCCCCAGACAGTAAGCCTTTAACCTTGGACAAAATTAAAAGGGCATGCGTTCCAGCACTCCCGTCCACTCTGTATTTTCTGAGGTGAGCTGCACAGAGATTGAAGAGGACTCCGGGGCTGGGGAGTTGGCCACCTGGGCGTTGAGGCAAATCATCCCAGTCAGTCGTAGAAGAGGAGTGTACTGTCCAGAGAACCGTACACAGTGATTTTCCTCTAGTTGTCAGTCTCTGGTATTAGAACTGTTAGGCCTGAAAAAACTATGATGAACACATCGATCTAGAAGCCATGCTGAACATGTCTGACCCTGATGGCGGAAAAAAAGAACCTAAGCAGTAGTTAGTGCCCATGCGCATTGTGGACTAAGGGAGAAGTTAAACAATATCTTGTGACTCGAAGATTCTTCTAAAAGAACAAGTTTTAATGTCTAATCTCAACATTAGATCGCAGGAGAACGCGAAGCATGTGTCTCTACAACCGCACATGCTACGAATACAGTCTTCTCAGTACACAGTAAATTATAGGACTCAACAGGTGGTCTTGCTGGAGTCCATCTCAGGGCAATCCATTGATCTCTGCCACAAGTAGCCAAATTGTAAAAGGAACGTGCAAGTATACTGTGATTTGTTCCCGGGAGGTGAACAGATTGACTTGCCTTAGGCTGCGTGCATCCTAACGTGCTCTTTTTAAGATGGGCGTTCTAAGTGGGCATGTGACCTCGAATTAAAGTATTAATACTCGAACCTTGATACAGATGTTGGTCTTATTAGCTTTACAACTACAAATGTGCTACTCATGCCTGTCAAATTGGGATCCTAAAATGATTTTTGGCCAATGCTGGTGCTTCACACACGCCATTAGCCGTTTTGTACAAGGGTAGCACCTTATCAGGGTGATACTCAACGAGTTAGAAGCAGTCTCTGCTTTCACAACTCTTTCAGTGAACGCCCGAGGGGGTTTTGAGGGGCAGAAGGAATTGGTCCTCGCACACCAACACATGATGCAGTGTGCTAGGGAGGTCAGTCAGTAACGTTTCATGCCAGGGATGATCAGTTTTTCCCATGAATATGGTGTAAAGTGGCATAGCACTAGAGTCTTGCCGCACAAATCAATCAGTTCAAATAGTACTAAATCAGATTCTGACAGAACTAATAGAGGAGAGTAGGACCATTTATAATAGGACCATCGAGAGAATGAGATACCTGGGAGGCACAAATATTTTTAGAATGGAGATCTTCACGAACACTGAGAAGGAAAATAGATTCCAGTGATCAACTCGGTTCTCAAGTCCCTTCACGATATAGCTGGCAAAAAGGCCAGAATCAATGCACATCAACATACTAAACACCAACAGGGAACCATCTGAAACACAGATTTACATTATCCAATGCAGTGCTTGTAGTGAGAGTAAACACCAATTAATCTGAAGATGACCATATTCAACTTTTTTTTTAGGAATAGGGACACTGGATCTTCAGACATACAACAGTATGTCATCTGCAAATATTGATTCTAAAACGTTACATCCACCTAACAGGAAGCTTTTAAGGTCCTGGTTATCAGTCACTGACAACATCTTTCCTGGACAAGAACAGAGAGGCGAACTGCAGGTGTTACTCTTCTCCTGGGCCATAACATCCTTTGAACTCTAATCTATGCATCAATCGTTGGCCACCTCCGAAATATGTGTTTGTAATACCCATTTCATTGGGTACTGGAGGACTGCAGCATGTGGGTCTACACCAAGTATGTTCATGGAAAGGGAAGTGGACAACTTTTCCTGGTGCCTCACTGCTGTGGGAACTGTCTCATAGCACACCGTTAATAAGGACCACAGCTTGCAGGTGGGACTCAACTCTAATCATCTGCATCATCCTCTAACTAAATCCAGGTTTTTCTACTTGTATCAAAATGCAGTCCATTCAAGTCAGCCAAATGCTTTCGGCACATCAACTACAGCATGAATGCTATACAACTGCAATAATTCTGAAACATGACAATAAAAGTAGGCGGTAAAGATTAAGGAGTGGTGATGAGCCTGGGATAAAGCCAGGCTGGTCTGGATTAACCAAATATTGGATTTAAAAAAGCAATATATCTATCGTCATGATGAGCCATGCATCTGTGACAGGCAAGATTAACATGTAAATACCATCCTGCTCTTTTTTTTTTTTTTAACTCTGCTGAATTTAGCTTTTAAGTTAGTTGGACAGGATCCAACATGCTATGCTGCAGTATTTAAACACAACCTTAACACTTTAATTCAAATCAACGATGAGGGCAAGGCTGTTGTGGACGCAGTTGGACACTGCTTTAGCTTACATAATTCTTCCTGCTCCTGTTCCAAACACATATCAATCAACTCTACTTTAATAATCAAACCTATATCAACAGACACAACAAAGACCTCTAAATGATATCCCTCAACAATTCATACATACCACCGACATAACCAGCAGGTACTCCTTTGAACAGGTCTATCAACTCTCTTAACACAGAAATATACTAAAATAAATTGGTCTCTATGGGCCACTTATGCCTGGTGTTTTACAATGTCCTCTGCTGTCAAGACAGGCACTGGAAATCTCCATGGAAAGTACAGTTAGAGCAATTGTAGGAAGCTGGCTCTGTATATGCTATACCAAAATGAAGTATAGTGTGCACAGAGTCCAGTGGAACCCCAAAGGTAGTCAGAGGTAAAAGTAGATCGCACCTTACTCTCTATTTATGGTAGTGTGGGCGAGCAATAAGGCTTTATCAGAGGGTAGTGTTAAGCATTTGCTGTACATACTCAATCAGCAAATGATGTCACACACTCAAGGACTGAACTCAGACCAATTTGATTTGTATCAAAATATTATTTAGTTGTATTTATTTTCTAGAACCAAGCAAGCCTGGCACAGGTAAGGGTAAATGGTACTTTTCAAGGCAGGTTGAACAATACAAGCAAGCTGAATGAAAATGTCTTTGTTACAGGTTTGTAAATCTTTTCAATACAGTGGAAATTACTGTTAGATTACTTTTGATTACTTTTTTTACTCAGTGTGATATGCCTAGATATCACACTGAGACATTTCCTAGAGAAAAGGTAAGTAAAGCAGTTTTTAGTTATTTGCAGTTTTTCAAGTCTCATACAAAACCAACTCCACACTTAGAACAATTTTCCAGAAAAGCAGTCAATGCAATCCTATGGAAGGAAACTGAGTTATCGGTTTACAGGTAAGTAGAAGTTAGTGGGAGTTGGTATTCTGGGGTTAGAACCAGGGTTCCCCCAGGGTTAAGGATGCACTCTTGAAACACCCTCAGCGGCACTAGGGCGGCGGGTGCAGAGTGCTGAGGCCCAATGTTATCAAATGGGAGATATGGGGCCTCCGGTTGGTGGCTGCTCACGAGCAGGCCACAAGGTTGTGGGAGCAAAGCTCCTGCTGTTAGGCTCAGGGCAAAGATGATCAGAGTTAGCACCCAAAGTACACCGGCAGCGGCAGGGTGCGGTTTTGGCATCGGGTGCCCTGTTTTCAATGGGGATTCTCCGGTTGCAACAAAGACTGCAGGCTCGGGCACAAAGTTCTTCTGGCGGTGACCACCGGTTGGAGAGGTAAGTTGGGATGCATGGGGATGCTGGGACACCGTTGGTTGGGCAACCCAAGGCAGTGGGACGTCGGGTGCAGGGGTGTTTTTAGGCGTCCGGTTTTCTTACCAGCTCCGGTCACTGTGATCCTCCAGAAAGAGGCTGCAGGCTTCGCTTGGAGATTTGGGGCAGGTCAGAGATCGCCAGATCTCAGGTTAGGATCGCTGGGGAGACCTCCTTGTGGTTTTGGGCCACTCGAACTCGGGCCGTAGGCATTGGGTGCAGAGTAGTGCAGACTCGCAGATTTGGCTGGAGCCAGAGTCTGTGGGTGAGCAAATCCGGTGCTCACGGGATACAAAGTCTTTCTTGTGGAAGGCAGGGCAGGTCCTTCAGGTTCTTGAGGCTGCTGGCTGCAGGACGCACTGGGATTTTGTTGGAGCAGGTTCGAGGTGGTGACAGGCCCGTAGAGCTGGGGCCAAGTCAGTCGGCGTCCTCCTCTTCTTAGTTTCAGCACAGCTCTTCGGTCCTTCTTCTCTTCTTCTTGGTCGGTTGTCTGAGTAGGCAAGGTTCAGGGGTGCCCCTAAATACTAGATTTAGGGGTGTTACAGTTAAGTAAAGGTTGGGACCAATGGGTCCCTATCTTGGGGTGGGTACACCCTCTATTATGCCACCCTCCAGTGGGAGGGGGGCATATGACTCTCAGTGGTTGGCTGGGTCCCCCCATCTGCAAGATGGCGGGGACGGAGAGTTGTGCTTCATCACGCCTCCCCCACCTGAGGGGTGAGGTTGGCAAAGGTGGGCACACCTCCCTTCCTCACTTGGTTTTCCCGCCGATTCTCCCGCTCAAAGTGGGGGTCAGAACCGGTGGGGGCCAGTTGCTGGAAGCAGCAAAGGCCTGGGGAAGCTCACAAAGGCAGCAAGCCTTTGAAGCTTCCCCTTCGTGGACCCTGCCCATCCTGGGGGAGGAGGCTTGGCACCTCGTCCCAGGATGTGCATTGTTTTAGACCCCTGAGAGCAGCAGACTCTCGACCCAGGGGTCCAGAAACATGTCTGGTGGTGGCAGCTGGCGAGCAGCCACTCAGCCTGGACACTAGTGTTAGGTCGTTTTTCAGGGGGCATCTCTAAGATGCCCTCTGTGTGCATTTTTATTAAATCCCACACTGGCATCAGTGTGGGTTTTATGTGCTGAGAAGTTTGATACCAAACTTCCCAGTTTTTAGTAAAGCCATTATGGTACTGTGGAGTTTGTAATGACAAACTCCCAGCACCATATACTCTTAATGGCAGCACTGCACTTAATGTCTAAGAATTGGCTTAGACACTGTAGTGGTACAGGGATCATGCACCTGTACCCTCACCACTGGTATAGTGCACCCAGCTAGAGGGGTGGCTGACCTATGGCAGGGCAGTGGGCTGTAGGCATGGCACACAGGGATGTGTGCCATGTTGACTCTTCACTTTGCTCTGCACCAAAATGTGTGTAAAGGTACAGGGCCTCTAAGGGTGGCACGATAAGTGCTGCAGCCCTTAGAGGCCTTCCCTGGCCACAGTGCCCTTGGTACCTGTGGTACCATTTACATGGGTCTGACCTATGGCCAAAGAGTGCCAATTGGGTTTTGTTTTTAATGCAGTTTAGGGAAAGAACATAGGCCCTGGGTACCTGTTTGGCAGGAACCCAGGGCACACTCAGTCAAAGTATATTAGCAGTTTAGCAAAAAGTGGGGGCAACCATGCAAAAAGAGGGCACTTTGTTACAGCAATGGATTAGGGAATTAAAATATTATCAATCTGAGAACGACATTATCAAGCCAGAGACAATTTTTCAGCTTTAAAGAAAATGGCGTGCAATATATGGAAATATATGTTTAAATTTGGTCATCCTCCGTTGAGCTTCACATGTATCGTTATGACACCTACAAATCCAAATGTGGCTCCCCAACATGAACTTAGAAGGCTTCTTCACCTCAACAACTGACCAAACCATTGGGTGTCTTACATATTTAATCCTGTCCTTAAATGATATTGTAAGTAAAAAATCTTCAATGGGTAAGTCCAAATAAGCCACCTTGGAAGGATCACTTCCACACTGCATCCCAAAACACCCTGGCAGCGCAGAATGCCTTATTGCATGCAGACGCTTTCTGAGGATGGGCGACAAAAAACAGGATCACATATTTGAATCTGGTAAATCCACTGCCTATCCATTTCAGTCAGCATTAAGTTTAAGATTCTGCATCGTGCTCAACACCATTAACACCAAGAAGCCTCACAATATGGTAGAAAAATCCCCACTTTGAAGCACCACTGAGACCAGACATAAGATAAATAAATGCAAAAAGGAAGGAGAGGTCCCCAGACTTTAGAACAAATACTCCTCTAATCTGGAGACAGAATCCTTACTCCACCAAACCGCTGATAGAATGGGAGTGTTGGTAGTGGTTTTTTTCATTTCACATTTCAGCAATTCTGTATACTTGCCTCTAAATTCATCTGGAGCGTCACTGTAGTCAATCTCAGCTCGGGCATTCTTTGCTACAATCTCCTCCACCTTATCCGAAAGCAGTTTGAACTTCTCAATGGCAATAGTGGATTTAATGCCAGCTTTCCGCATCTTGGAGATTACCTCTTCAAACAGCGCTTTGCTGTAAGACCGCTGTAAGGCATGAACAACATTTGAGGTGTTTCACTGCAGAACTCTCAAAGTATGCACACACACACCTTCAAACACCAAGTAGAGTACATTTTCTAAAGGAACAGCTTTTTTTACTTTTGGAAATAAAAAATTGGAAATTTCTGAGCCTCTGGGATATAGGATACTCTGAGATGCCACCCAACAATCTAGAAATAAGTAACAAGCAAAATGATTTATACTCAAGAAGAAGGAAGTGGCACAATCTCACCCTGAACTGAATCGAGAATGAGGTGTAAGTGACAATGTGGCTTCTCATATAGATATGCTACAGCTTCCCATTTGCTCTTGAAGCCTGCTTTACCCCAACACCTACCACTAGTCGTTCAACTTTTGGTATTCCTCAGATCCGTCACCCCTGGCTCCTCTTCCTCTATTCCATACCGTTCATTTCTTCGACTGTTTAAGATAAATGGCAAACATACAGAAAACTGTCCATGTACAGAAGCCTTCAGCATAAAGAAGAGCTCAAGCATAGGGCCCTAAATACAACAGCTCCATACTACATTTATATCCATTTTACATCCATAGAAGGCACAAAGCTATACATCAATTTCAGTACATAACCAACATCTAAAGTTACAGTTTGTTGCTCTCAGTTTGAATAATACGTTGGACGGCCAGGTATTTCTTTCACTCTTGGGCTCAAGATACACCTCTGTGTATTTACCATGGGCCCCAGCTTTTCTCATATTTCTTGGAGCAACCCCTAGGTTCAAACACCTATCTTTCAGCAGACTTACACCAGTCCATTCCTAAATACCTGTTGTCCAATGAGGCAAGACAAGGCTTCCATCAAGGCTTGGCACTTCTCTATAAGCAACAATGGGCCAGAGAAAAGAGTGTCATGCAGGCTCTGAGCAGCGGGTCGTCCTCCAAATACCTAGTACCATGAAATATGTCTCAATTGATTGACCAGTACTTAAGGCCATGTTTAGGTGCTTATAACCCCATTCCAAAAAGTCTTAAACCTGGGGCATTTCCAAATTGTATGACAGAAATCCACAGTCTGTCCACAGCCTCCAAGACATTGATCTGTGCCAACCCTTCCCATTTTGTTCTTTAAACTCCACTCCTCGTGTAGTAGATTTTGTGTTGGAATTTAAGTTGTACCAACCTAAAGCCTTCTCTGATGGCCGCCTCTCATGAGTAATGTAAGGCCTCCTCTCACCTGGGTCTTCCAGATTTCCCACATATATCTCCAACCAACATTTCAATTTATTTAAGTACCCTTTAATTTTATTGATTCAGGTTTTGAATATTAGAGACACATTCTGCCACCATCTATGCTCTAACTGTGATCTCATGAGTAATGTAAGGCCTCCTCTCACCTGGGTCTTCCAGATTTCCCACATATATCTCCAACCAACATTTCAATTTATTTAAGGACCCTTTAATTTTATTGATTCAGGTTTTGAATATTAGAGACACATTCTGCCACCATCTATGCTCTAACTGTGATCTCATGAGTAATGTAAGGCCTCCTCTCACCTGGGTCTTCCAGATTTCCCACATATATCTCCAACCAACATTTCAATTTATTTAAGGACCCTTTAATTTTATTGATTCAGGTTTTGAATATTAGAGACACATTCTGCCACCATCTATGCTCTAACTGTGATCCGTCTGGTACCTGGTTACTTTGGGAATATCTACACGCAGTGCATGCCTCCTCAATTGTAGGTATCTGTATACCTCAGTGACGACTAGCTTATATTTGCAGTGTAAATGGGAAAACGTTTTCAACCTTTGTGGTTTCCCATACTTCCTTTAGGCTTGAGATCATTATCACATCTCATCTGCTGAAGACCCAAAGCCTCCTCAACTGCCTCAAATTAGATCTATCACACAAGGGTTTAAAATTAGTAAAATGAATATCTCAACTTAAAGTCTTAGTGGCAATCCTTCAGGCCTTAACCACTGTGTCTGTGTGGGAGGGCAAAAACTCCACACCACTAAATAAAGCCGCCAGGCAACGTATATCAGCCAGCGCATGCGTATCCACCCTGATTAAAAGGTCCTGTTGGGACGCATATCTCTTCATTTATCACCACTGTATGAGATGCCTAATAATATCTGCACAGGGAAGTGTAATAGCCCCGTCATACACTCCTTAGGTCAATATAGCAAATGCTATCTATGTGGAACCACCATCCTCTACAACAAGGTGAGCACTATATTATCTTCCCTTGAAAAGAATGACTGACACTCTGTAGGAAATGTTCTGAAGTAGATATAGAAAATTGGGGAGAAAAATTGTTTTTATAAAGTGCAGCTCTTCCATGAAGCTTTCTTTAGTGTTTAAGCCATTATTAAATTCAATAAACAAACTGGGTTCCTGAAGCTTGTGTGTTTCAATCAATCAATCAATCAATCAGGCGTTTGTTAAGCGCGACTACTCACCCGTAAGGGTCTCAAGGCGCTTGGGGTGGGGGGGTGCAGTCCATCAAGGAGGGGGTCTGTCGAAGAGCCAGGTTTTGAGGTTTCTTGCGAAGATGGGAAGCGATGTTGTCTGTCGGAGGTGGAGCGGAAGGGCGTTCCAGGCTCTGGCCGCGAGGCAGGAGAAGGAGCGGCCTCCCGATCTGGTCTTTCTGGTGCGGGGGACCACGGCGTAGGAGAGCTGGGCTGATCGTAGGGTCCTTTGGGGTGCGTGGAAATTGAGACGGCTGTTCAGGTATGCTGGTCCGGTGTCGTGGAGGGGCTTGTGTGCGTGGGTGAGCATCTTGAAGGTGACTCTGGCCTCGATGGGGAGCCAGTGGAGTGTGCGCAGGTGCTGGGAGATGTGGCAGTGTCTTGGCAGGTTGAGGACCAGTCTTGCGGCGGCGTTCTGGATGTTCTCTAGCTTGCAGGTGAGGTTTTTGTTTATTCCGGCGGAGAGTGCGTTGCCGTAGTAGAGTCTGCTGGTGACCAGGGCTTGAGTGGCGGTCTTTCTGTGTTCGAGGGGGATCCATTTGAAGGTCTTACGTAGGAGGCGGAGGGTGTGGAAGCAGGAGGACGAGACGGAGTTGATCTAGCGGTCCATTTTGAGCTCGGAGTCAAGGATGATTCCCAGGTTGCGTGCGTGGTCCGTGGGGGTGGGCGGGTTTCCGAGGGCAGGGGGGCCACCAGGTGTCGTTCCAGGCATCGGGGTTTAGGCCCATGATGAGTACTTCTGTCTTGTTGGTGTTTAGTTGTAGGCAGCTGTTTTTCATCCATTTGGCGACGGCTTCCATGCCTTCTCGAAAGTTGTGTCTGGCGGTGTTGGGTTCGTTGGATAGGGAGAGGATGAGTTGGGTGTCGTCTGCGTATGACACGATGTTGAGTCCGTATGTTCTGACGATGGGGGCGAGTGGAGCCATGTAGACGTTGAAGAGCGTAGGGCTGAGGGAGGACCCCTGAGGGACTCCGCAGGTGGTTGGTGTAGGGTCCGAGAGGAAAGGGGGAGTCTGACCCGCTGCGTTCTGCCAGAGAGGAAGGAGCGGATCCATTCGAGGGTCTTGTCCTGGATCCCTGCGTCGAGGAGTCTGCATATTAGGGTGCGGTGAGAGACTGTGTCGAATGCCGCTGAGAGGTCGAGGAGGATGAGGGCTACTGTTTCTCCTTTGTCCAGTAGGGTGCGGATGTCGTCTGTTGCGGCGAGGAGGGCAGTTTCCGTACTGTGGTTCTTTCTGAAGCCGGATTGGGAGGAGTCGAGGATGTTGTGCTCTTCGATGAATGTGGCGAGTTGGCTGTTGATGGCTTTCTCGATAACTTTCGCTGGGAAAGGGAGCAGGGAGATGGGTTGTAGTTTTTTAGGTCGGTGGGGTCCGCCGAGGGTTTCTTCAGGAGGGGGTTGACCTAGGCGTGTTTCCAGTCGTCGGGGAACGAGGCGGTCGCCAGGGAGCGGTTGATGGTGTGGCGGAGTATGGGTGCGATGGTGTCGGCAGCTCTGTTGAAGATGTGGTGGGGGCAGGGGTCCGTGGGGGCCCTGGAGTGGATTGACTTCATTGTCTTCAGTGTGTCTTCGGTGGTGAGGGCTGTCCAGTTGTCAATCGCTGACTTCAGGGTGTCGGGGATGGTTGGCGGGGGTTCAATGTGTTGGTTGTCTTTGTCGAAGTTGTCGTAGATGCTCTTGATTTTGTGGTGAAAGAAGGTGCTGAGTTTGTCGCAGAGGTCTTGTGAGGGAGGGATGTCAGTCGATTCGCTGGTGGGTTGGGCGAACTCCTTGATGATGTTTAAGAGTTCTTTGCTGTTTTGTGCATGTGTGGAGATTCTGTCTTCAATCGCTTTTTTCCTTGTTTTTCTGATGAGTTGGTGGTGGGCGTTGGTAGCGGCTCTGAAGTTGTTGTGTGCTTCTGTGGATTTGGTGTTCCTCCAGGCCTTTTCGAGGCGGCGGCAAGTGCGTCTGGACTCTCGAAGTTCGGTGGTAAACCATCTGGTTTTCTTGGCGTGGGTGATGTTGTTTTTCTTGAGGGGGGGCTATGGTGTTGGCGCTGTTGGAGATCCATCTGTGCAGGGTTCGGGCTGCAGTGTTGGGTCGTCGTTTCCCGCGATGGTTGGGGTGGAGTTGCTGAGTGAGGAGGTGAGCTGGTCGTCGGTGATTCTAGTCCAGTTTCTTCGTGGGAGCAGGTGCTGGTGTCTGTGGATGGTGGGTGTTCTGAAGGTGAAGTGGACATCGGTGGTCAGTCCACGGGAGTTCGGTGGTGTGGCTGAAGGTGATGGAGTTTCCTGTTGTGAAGAGGGGGTCGAGGGTGTGTCCTGCTGAGTGCGTAGGTTTGGTCACGATTTGGTGGAGTCCAATGTTGTGGAGGTTGTCCAGGAGGGATGTGGTGTTGGGGTCCAGTTGATTGTCGAGGTGGAAGTTGAGGTCTCTCAGCAGGGTGTAGTTGGTGGATGCGATGGCATGCGGGGAGATGATGTCCGTGATGGAGTTAGTGAACGGTCCGCGTGGTCCAGGGGGTCGGTAGATGAGTGTTCCTCGGAGGGTGGTGGTAGGGTTGATCAGTATCTTGAAGTGAAGGTGTTCCATCAGGTCTGTGGTTTCGTCGGGGAGTGTGCTCAGGCGGAGGGTGGATTTGTGGACGATGGCGATCCTCCTCCCGGGCGGGTGGGGCGATCCTTCCTGGAGATCTTGTATCCTTGGGGAATGGCGATGGCGATGTCTGGCCCCGAGGTGGTGTTGGTCCAGGTTTCGGTGAAGAACGCTACGTCCGGGGTGGTGCTGTCGAGGAGGTCCCAGATGTCGGTGGCGTGTTTGTGGAGGGATCGGACGTTGAGGAGGATGCATTGCAAGGTCTTTGGTACAGGTGTGTTATTGCGGTCGGGTTGTGCTGGGTCCGTGTTCCTAGCGGTGCTGTAGGTTTGTCGGCAGCGGTGACAGCTGAAGGGTCCGTGGGTGTCGGCTGGTGAGGCTAGCATGCAGTTGTTGTTGCGGCCTGGGTTGAGTGCGTGGAGTGCTGCTGGGTCGTAGCGTTGGCGGTGCGGAGGTCCAGCGTTCCTGGCGTTGGTCGCGGTCGGGGACGGGCGCAGACGGGCTTGCCTTTGGCGCGCCAGCGGTGCGCCTGCTTCGCGCGTCCGCCATTAAGTAGGGGTCGGGGAGGGCTGGGCAGCTGGGAGGCGGGAGCGGGGAGGGGAGCTGGATTGGGCCGGTCGCGCTGGGGGGGAGGGCCGTGGGGGCACCAGCGGCAGGGAAAGCGGGCAGGAAAGGAGGGATAAGGAGGAGTAAAGGAAAAAGGAAATAGAGCAGAAAGGAGCAGACATGCAGAAAGGAGAAGAAAAAGAGGGTAGAAAAACGAGTGAAAAAAGGGGGAAAAAACGGGTGAAAAAACGGGTGAAAAAACGGAGCTAGAGAAAGGAGATAGAGGTCCACTGGACCACCAGGGATGAGGCGCAGGGAAACCTGCGGGTGGAGGAGGGCCTCGAGCACCAAACACTCGAGAGTGCAGGAGCAGGCCTCACTTAATGGTGGAGCTGCGAGGGAGGGGGAGCAATTTCACTGACAATGGGTCAGTGGTCTTGCTCGCCTGTCCCCGCAGCGGCCGCCATTAAGTAGGGGTCGGGGAGGGCTGGACAGCTGGGAGCGGGGAGGGGAGCTGGATTGGGCCGGTCGCGCTGGTCGTGCTGGGGGGGAGGGGGGGAGGGGCTGCCGGGGCAGCAGCGGCAGGGAATGCGGGCAGGAAAGGAGGGAAAAGGAGGAGTAAAGGAAATAGAGCAGAAAGGAGCAGAAAAGTGCAGAAAGGAGAAGAAAAAGAGGGTAGAAAAACGAGTGAAAAAACGAGTGAAAAAACGAGTGAAAAAACGAAGCTAGAGAAAGGAGATAGAGGTCCACTGGACCACCAGGGATGAGGCGCAGGGAAACCTGCGGGTGGAGGAGGGCCTCGAGCACCAAACACTCGAGAGTGCAGGGGCAGGCCTCACTTAATGGTGGAGCTGCGAGGGAGGGGGAGCAATTTCACTGACCAATGTGTTTCCCATGTAAAACATACACCAAACTATTTGAATACCTAAGAGCTCACTTTAAAGGGTGAGGAAAAGGCCTTGATCTGGTTCCTCTTCACCAGTGAACACAAAACTGGATTGTACCAATTATTGGTGAACCCACAGTATTTGCTAAAATAATGAAATATTTGCAAGACCCTTTGTACTGATGCCTTGGGGTGTGTGACATACAGTAAAATATCATCTGGGTACAGTGAAATCTTTTCTTCCCATAGGGATTCCCCGTCCAGGCTCTTCAGAAAAACATCCTTCCATATTCAGCCCATCAATAACTCCAGAACCATGGTGAAAAGCATAGGTGAGAGGACACAACCCTATCTGGTGCCTTTTCCCACAGCACATTTTTCCAACAGTACACCATTAACCTTGGCCACTGGTTCTGTACATAACAGTTTTACCCAGGATAGAGAATGTTGGCTGAAGATCATCCCGCCTAGGCTCACCATTGGGTATCACCAAAAACATGAGTGAAAAGCAATGGCCGCATCCAAACAAGACTGCAGTGGGTTTTGAAATCCAGGCTGTATACTCCAGGCAACCCCAATGTAGGCTAAGATTGTGTCTAATGCTCCTGCCAGGTATAAATCCATTCTGGTCTGGGCGGACCAATGCATCTTTGACGTTATGTAGAGGACTGGCCATGAAATTGGTGAGAATCTTCACCTCAACATTTAATAATGATATGGGCCTCTAGGAATCAACCTCTGTCCTGTATTTTCATTTCTTATGCAGCAAAAGCATAGTCAAACATAAATGGCAGCACAACCACCACTTTCACCCTGCCAACTCAAACACTGAATGAAGGTGATAATCACTCTTCCTTAGAGACACTTTAATAGTTCAAGTGAGAAACTAGTTGGTCCCGGGCCTTAACGCTCTGCAACTGTGTTATGGCCTTCGTAATCTCCTCCACTGTCAGATGCATGTATAATACCTCTCTGTGTGGCACAGACCACATCGGAGTTGGCAGGTCTCCAATGTACAGCATCATATCAGATGGCCCCACCTTCAGCCTAAAATTATAGAAGCCTGTAAGATGAAACAAAAAGGTTTGGGCCAACCTCTTCTTGTCAAAAACGATCCCTATTCATCTATTACACTCCTGTCTTGTGCAAAGTCAAAGCAATTATTTTACAGCCCAACCTCCTACAGGCTTTTTTGAGAGGATATATTGTTTCTAGGTGGCTAATGATAGTTCTACTTTAAAACATTTTTTTTTACCTCATGGTCACCCATTCTGTATAAATTGGCTTTCTAGAGCCATCAGATCCTCTTCCATTGATATGAAGGTGATGCTCCTCATGCCTTTATTTCCAATATTTGGTATGCACCTAGTACTAATCATAATAACATGCTACATCCATTCTTTATATTGCATTGCATTCAAAGAAAAACATTTCTTCAAGTCGGGATGTATTTTTTTAAATGTTTTTAACCCCTATGGTGTGTGGAGGGCTGAAAAGGATCCTCTGGTGCAAGAACAGGAGGATTCCTTATTTAAAAAAAAATTTTTTTTTAAAGGCTTGGGGAGACGCAGAATCACTTCCATGGTCCTCCCTGCCTCCTCCACGTCCATTTGTGATGTCAGCGCGCCGCGAGGCAGGCTGATGTCACAGTTTCTCCACCGGAGGTGCAGGTAAGCTTTCTATCCTACTCCGGTTGGGAAAGAATGGCCAAAAAGGCCTCCCCAGGTTTTAGGGAGGCCTTGTTTGAAAGTGGAGAATCTCTTTCAATTGCCTTACTGAAATGGTTTCCTGGCTGTGGAGATGTTTTAAGGTCTGGGCGAAGTGGGCTCTGGCCCAGGGTCCCCCACCTTTCTAGGGGCCCCATAATTAAGCTTTCAGGACAGTCCCAGACAGTGGCTTAACACAAAAATGATGGAAGCACCTGCACAATATGAAAAGGGGTTCCCGGGTCTCCATATCTCAAATATTAAAAGGCTTAGGACTGCAAGGGGGCCCCCTGAAGGACCCCTTAAAAGTTTGGGGGCCAACAAAGAGGGTTGTCAGTGATCAGACCACAGTTGCTGAGGGGATGAATGAGCTGAAAATGAATAATAAATTCAAAGTTGCTCCGAGCAGGGTGCCCCAATTTATGTTTGGCCCAGGGCCCCCAAAATCCTTAATATGTCCCTGCCTGGCTGTGGATCGCAGCCGCAATCCACAGCCAGGAAACCCCAGTAGGCACCAGTGAATAGCAGTGAGAGTCGGCCCTCGTGCCATGGGCCGACTCCCACCCCAGGGGCATAATTGTTTTTTTAAAAGTAAATAGTGTTTTTTTCCCCCTGGGGAACAATCGCACCCCCAAAGAAAATTTGGATTAAAAAAAGTAATAAAAAAAATTATGAAATTGTCGGGGGGGGGGGCCTCTTGGACATGGGTCGACATCTGGTGGGCCTCTAATGTTTTGGGGGAAATGTGTGATTTCGCTGGGGTTGCGACTGGCCCCCAGGGGAATCACCAAAAAAAAAAGTAAAGTAATATATGCAGGTCCAGTCACTTAGGATGCTGTTATTTTTTTGCTTCATATTTATTAATAGTTTAGCTTGTTTTGCAACATTTATTTGAACTTTCAATTTTAGAGCTGTTAGGACTCTTGTCTGTAGACCTACAATGATTAACCTATTGGTGCAGCAAATGTCCACAGGGCCTCTGCCTCCTCCTGGTTCCTGAATATACCCTATTGGACAATGATGTTTTTCTCCTGGTGGTTGTGTCTTTGTGTGCATGAAAGGACTGGAATGCACCTGGTCTCCGAGTCATGGGATAGGATAATGTTCAGCACAGACAAAATAGTGACATCAGGCTTTCGTGATTTGAGGACTTTGATCTTACTTGTGCTGAAGGCCAGTCAGTGGCGCTACAATGGATAACATGGCAGATTATTTGCTGGTTGCCTCATCACATTTAGAACACTTATATAGTGTCTCGGGGGGGGGTCAGTGTCTCAAAGATGGCTATGGTTTCTGTACATGGCACTACAAGAGTGGATCTCATTACCCAAGAGGAGCATGTGTACAAGCCCTTCCCTGTTAATCTTTCAAAGCTCCACCATGTATTCTTTATAGGTCTCGCCTAGGCAGCGCGCATGCGCTGCTCTAGGAGAGGGCCTTCAGCAATCGGTCTTCACTTTTCAAGCACTGCACTCGTGCTTGTGGCGGCATCCACCTTGCGGGAGCGAGCAGCGGCGTGGCCACGTTAATTACAAACATATGGCCGCTGCTCGCTCCCGCAAGGTGGATGCCGCCACAAGCAAGAGTGCAGTGCTTGCTTGTTTTAGGTTTCTTTCGGTTTGCCTCTCAGCGACGCTCGTTCGCTCTTTTTTTTTTTCATCCTTTGCTTAGATGCTCCCCTGTGCACGTCTTTCTAAGTCTGTGTCTCTGCCTGTCTCTCTCTTGTTTTCCCGCTCTTTCACTCTCCCTCCGTCTCTCCGACTCTCTCTCTACCCCTGCAGCCCTCGCTTCCCTTTGTGGCTCTCCGTCATCCTCGCACTTTCTTCCTCTCTCTCTCTCTGTCGTTGGATGTCTCTGCAACTCTCTGTTTGTGACTTTCAGATGCTGCATCCGCGTGTTTGCTTGTCCTTTTATTGCCTTTCCTGACGTTATATATTTCAATGAAACCCCGTCTTTCTTGTTCTCTTTCTCTCTCTCTCTGTTTGACTGTCCCTGTCTCATCCAGTCTCTATCTCCCTCGCTCTCTCTCCCGCTTTCGTTGACTCTCTCTGTAGCTGTCTGGCTATAGCTCTCCGCGTGCCTCTTGACTCTTCTGTTACTCCTTCTGACGCTCTCTTGACCTGTGAGTCTGTGTGTATGTTTTGTGTGTGTGTGTTCTTCTCTCGCAGTATTTCAAGGCGCCTGCCTCTCTGTCTTTCTTTAGATGTATTTCTATCTCTCTCTCTCTTACTCTTTTTCACTCTCTATCTTCCAAAATCTCTTTCTCCCTCTTTCTAGGTCTCTGACTTCGTGACTTCCTGGCTGTTCTCGGACATATTTCGTCTTCAACTGTTGATTTGTTTGCATATTTCGGGTCAATAGAGCTTCGACTCTGTGATGGCCGCTATAAAAATGACAGCGCTCACCCCCTTACTCAAAGTTTCTTTATTTACATTCGCTCTGTCTCTTGTTAACTCTCATCTCGCACTCACTACCTACTTCTCCTTCGCAGTCTCTTTTTCCCTCTGCCATTTCTCACTTACTCTTTCTTCTCTCTGTCATTGTTTCCAGGTCTTCCTCTATTGCTTTATTCCAAAGGATCTGTCTCTATGCCGTTCCCTTCGTCGCTCTCTGACTTTCCCTTTGTACAGGTCTGTGCCTACCTTCGTTCCCTGTTTGTGTCTTCCTATCGCAACTCCTTCCCCCGCATCACCCTTTCACCTCTATTTGTCATTCTTTAACTTTCCCGCCTCGTTTTGATCTCATCTTCTCAACTCCATTCGTCTCTACTCCTTTTTTCTGTGTCGGATTCACCTGTTACCTCCATCTCAGTGGCACTCTTGGTCTCTTTTCTTTTTCTGTACCTCTGTCGCTGCACTTTCTTTGTCTCTCTCAGTTCTTCCCACCTTCTTTCACCTCACGGATGTATGGTGCTCTATCTCGGCGGCGCTTTCTTTTTCTCTTCCGTTCTACTTTCTGTCTGTCTCTTTCTTTCTCCCCCCTCGCTTCTTCTTTACCTCCTGACTATCTGTCTCTTTCTCACTCCAAGTGACTCTGCGAGAATCTCCTTTCTCTACATCTCTCCCGTTGCCTCTCTTTCTGGGTGGATGACTGTCACACTTGCTCTCTCACTGTCCCGTACCTGCCTTTCTGTGTCCCCCTCACCGTCTCTTCTCTGACCTGCTCTCCCTTCTCCGTTGGTTGATCTTTTTTGCTCCTCTAGGAATGTGGCCATTCTTGTTTATTATAACTTTTCAACATGCTGCACAGCAGCCACGCTGCTCTACTACATAGCTTAAAAACAAAGGCCAAGCCAAAACCTCTGGCTAAGCACTTATAAGGTCCCAAAGGCGAGACCTATTGGCTATGCCAATGCTTGTTTACATGGTCACCCCCACTTTTTGCCTGGTATTTGATGCGATTTTGACTGGAAGTGCACTGGGTTCCTGCTAACCAGGTTCCCAGTGCCAGATCTCTTTCCCAAAACTGTGCAATTGTACCCCAATTGGCAATACCCTTAGTTCTTTCTGCAAGTCCGTAGTAAGTGGTACCCCTGGTACCTAGGGCAAGTAGGCTATAGAGGGTCCTTATGGGCAGCAGCACAAATTGCGCCACCCTAAAAGACTCCTCACCAAACACATACAGACTGCGTGTCTTGGTGTAGACAAAAGTGAAAACACAACATGGCACCCATCCCTGTGTGCCATGCCCGCATACACTGCAGGCAGTATAGGTAAGTCACCCCTACAGCAGGCCTTACAGCACTAAGGCAGGATGCACTATACTACATGTGAGGGCATAACTGCATGAGCAGATATGCCCCTGTGCTGGTCAGTTCCATTACTGCCAGTACAAGTGATCAGGGAAGCCATTTAAAAAGCATGTGCTGGACATTGGTGAAACCAAGTTCCCCCAGCTACATGATGGCTTAACTAAAAATAGGGATGTTTGGCATCAACCATCTCTTATTAATAAACCCACACTGATGCCATTTATTATTTTAATTTAAAATTATTAATTATTAATACATGTATTATTTTAATTTAAAATTATTAATACATGTATACAGAGGGCACCTTAGAGGTGCCTCCTGAAAACCTACCAGCCACCGGTATGCTGACTGACTGTTTATCGCCAGCCTGCAACCAGAGACAAGTTTCGAACCCCCAAGGGAGAGGGCCTTTGCTCTCAGTAGGTCAGAAACGAAGCCTTCTTGGGCAGAGGGTGTTTTCACTCTGTCCCACAGGATGACCTGCTGATTAGCATTCCAAGGAAGGGGAGCTTCAAAGAGCCCACTGCCTTTTAGTATGTAAATCTGGCTTCCCTCACAGAAGATGATGCTGCCCCCCTTTGTCCAGAGCCCTTTGGCACCTGGAGAGGCAGGAAAAGTAGCTAGTCAGATAGGCATGTCCATCCTCAGGCTAGTACCACTCCTATGGCGGGCTACCTTAAGTGGAGGCGACTTTTCAGAGTTGGTCACCTTGCTCATCTTTGATGGTAAACTTAGGAACTTTGGGCCAGAGTTATGCACACTTCCCACAGGAAGTGCTCATATAGGGAGCGTAGTGACCCCAGGGGTAAGTAGCCCAAAGGCTACACTCCCCTAAATTCCGAATTTACGTGAATCCCTGGCACCAGAAAATCAGATCTTGCTGACTTGAAAGAAGAAGACGGACATGAAGAGTCGCAAAGAGCAAGAACAGAAAATCCAGCAACTGACTTGGCGCCAACCCTGCCGGCCTGCCTGCCTGCCGACTTCACCAATTGCACCAAAAGACAACTTGTCCTGCAACTGCTGTGTCTCCAAAGCCTGGGAGACCTGCCAGCACTTCACCCAAGAACCAAGAACACCCGTAGAACAGCGGAACTGCTTCCCTGTATCCTGCAGGTACCAAAGTCTGAGGTGCGAGGCTCCAAGACCGCAAAACCCGACGCCGGAAAGCAACACTACGTCCGAGCCGCCTAAGTGGAGCTTTAGTGGGCCAACTGTGTCAACGTGATCCCCACACCTGAAGTCCACCTTGGGTTTCTCTGCTGTGAACTTCTCGATGCCGCCTGCAGCCTTGCAGGCCCACCCTCAACAGCTACAGGTGACAAAGACCCGATGTCTAAGAATACCACTTCACCCGTCGCCCCTGGCCCGTGTGGAAGATGACCGAACGTTTCCCCACGTCCCTGAGATCCGTGAGGCCTGAGCCCCCCTGTTGGCTCAGCCCAACTGGCCTCCCAGTCAAAATCTGCAGCCTCCTTTCTCGCAGATCGATCCCCATTGACAAGCACTGAGCACCCGATGCTGTATTGCACCACTGCACCCGGACACCCTAGTGCTGCCGGAGGTGACCTGCTGGTGCTGCCTTGGACCTTGCCCCATAACCACCTTAGGTCCAGGAGATTGGTCTCGTAAGTCTCTGTACTGAATCTGAATGCCATGCTTGTTTTTCCTCCCATAGGATAACATTGCAGCTTCTGAAAAATGCATTGGGTTGACTTTTCAAACGTAAAAGTATTTCTCTTGCAAAACGTACATACCTGATCGTATTGATTCCAGTGCCTAAACATATATAAAAGATATGTGTTGTTTTTATAAGTTGGTGTGATCTCCTTATCGAGTCATGTGCATCACTTATTGACTATTGTGTGTATTTGCAGATGTCTAATACTCCTCTCAGATAAGCCTAAGGCTATACATTATATACTAATGGATATGACATGTTTGCACGCAGTGGAAGGGCCTGCGCACAGTTTCATTCGTTGTTTCAGTTGCTTATTTCTGCAATTGGTTGATAAACTGGTACTAATGAGATTAAATGTTTCCCCTGACAGCATTACCATTGTTGCAAATCATAAAATAATGAAGTCATAATATAAAAAAAAGTGCTACATTATGCCTCACAATTTTCCCTTTCATGCAGCATAATTTAGTCAACCCTGTTGCATAATTTGGTGCTCCTGTGCCGTATAATGCCACTCACCCTAGTGATAGCACTGAGTTTCACAAGGAGCACTACTGCACATAAAGTTGCAGGGGCTACTATATGATTATGTGCTTCTTGAGATCAAAAGTAGATTTGTAGCTTTGGGGAATTACTTTTATACTGGCACAGGCCCAGCAGCTCCCCTGACAATAGTTTTGCATACACAACATTAAAACTATGCTGTGATATTGGGTATGTGGCAAGGTGAAGTAATAATGTCTCTGTGCTTATCAGAGGCCTGACTAATCCCGTATACTTGCCAAGTGAACCTATACTAGGTTAAATATAAATTTGGCCTGTCATGGAACATTTAGCTGCCAGGTTTCCAGAAATGTATACTCCAGGAAAGAATATAGCTATCAATGAGCCCTTGATCCTTTACAAAGGGCGGCTGCAGTTCAGGCAGTACACTGCGAGCAAAAGAGCTCGCTAAGGCATCAAGCTGTACATGTTGTGTGAGAGCTCTACTGGCTATGTGCACAGCTTGAGAGTGTATACAGGGACGGACTCCACTCTAAACCCTGTAGGTTGCCCTCCAACGCTACAAGTCACAGGAAATATTGTATGGGAGCTTGTCCACTCATTCCTTCACAAAGGATATAACCTTTATGTGGACAATATCTGTAAGGCTGTAGAGTTTTTCAGTGAGCTGTACAAAGCTGGCACTGTGGCATGCAGCACAGTTCATTGTCACGACAAAGGGTTCTCACAGGAGCTTGCTTGTAAGAAGCTCCAGAAATCCCAAAGCACTGCGTTACGTTCAGACGAACTTCTCTTTGTCAAGTTCTCTGATAAGCAGGATGTGTACTTACTCACTACAATTCATGATGACGGCACTTCCCCAGTCATGGTTTGGGGTCAGATGGTCGAAGGTCACAAGCTCACCTGTACAGTTGATTATGAAAAGTGCACGGGCGGAGTGGATAAGAACGGTTCTTCATCGATACAATGCGAGTCGTAAAACTCACACTTGGTACAAGAAACACTTTACCCACGTGATCCAGATGGCAACATACAATGCGTATCTTGTTTATCGTCAGACAACCACAGGAAGACTCATGTCTTACCTTGAATATCAGTTGTCCGTCATTGAAAGTCTTACTGCTACAGCAGCAGCAGCCTCCACTTCATATTCTCTAGAGGACGTGGCAAGGTTGCAGGAGCGACACTTTGCTGATTGCATTCCTGAAACACCTAAAAAGACTAGACCATGTTGTCGCTGTAGAGTCTGCTCTAAGCACGGAAAGAGGCAGGATAGTCGTGTTTACTGTCCTCAGTGCCCATCTCAGCCATCCCTGTGTTTTCCTACTTGCTTTATGTTATGCCATACAAAAGTGAGGTATTGGGAAATTGACTGAGGTGGAGCTGCTGTTAGGGAAACCTTTCAATGGCTCTGCATTAATATCTACCTTCCATGGGCCAATCCTTTGCAAGGCAAGCAGACGTAGAATTTTAGTTCCTCTACTTGAGGAAATCATGGACTTCCTTATGGCCTGCTCAACACCTTTATCCGCCATCAAAATGCGGTAGGTGTTCTGTTTGTCGATTAACAAGAGCATTATAGTACCACATTGCACATAATGGTGGACGGAACATATGCCATGTTGTCTGTGTGGCAAACCTTTAAAGCCATGACCAGATTTTAAAGTGCTCTTTAGGGAACTTATGTATACAACACAAGGCTCACCCTGATTGCCCAAGAGAACCAGTGTAAGTGTAATAAGTCAAACAAATCCAATTAGTAACTTGTATCATAACCAATGTTATTGAAAAGGGGTACGGGACACAATATCTTGTGAGATTGTTTTCACATCTTTAGTATAAGGACAATATAGATTTCCTTATATATCCAAATTAGAGCTGATGACACAGTGATCAGACAGTGAACACGTATATATACAGCAACATACAACCTTGGGATCTGTTCACTGTCTTGTTCTATGTTGTTCACTGTCTGAGCACTGCATTGTCTGCACTAATTTGGATATATAAGGAACTGTATATTGTCCTTAAACTAACGATGTGAAAACAATCATCATACAAGATAGTGTCCTGTACCCTTTACAGTAACAGTGCATATGATACAAGTTAGCAATTAAGTTTTCACACTTCCAAAGCAAAAGTAGAACTGTGAGTGAACGAGTCACACAGCACATTTGTTTGACTCATTACTTTAGGGAACTTAGGCAGTATACCCCAGCATGTTTGCCTTAGTTTCAACAGTAGATCTACTCGCTCAGTTCGAGGAATGAGGCCTCGGAAGGCATACTCTGACACCCCCAACTTGCATCCATAATTGGAAGGAGCTGGATTTAGAACAGTGAGTGTGCTGAAAGCGCATGAAAGACACGTTGTCTTGAGCTTTAAGTAAAACCAAAGGGGATGATGGACGGAGTGTTGAACATTGCAAGCACTCACCCCCAGTCAACTGATCTGGGTTTAATCCATCATCATTCTTTAGCTCACTCCGCCACTCCAGTTCAGACATGGCCATATGCAAATCAGTCTGACCCTGTGCCTCATGGGAACAGTCCAGCCCGAACTGCCAAGCCATGTCTTCCCTGGACCGGAAACAAGCATCCTGGGACCGGTTTCTGGCTTACAGCCGTCATCAGCCAGGCTATCTTGAATCCAGTGGCAAAGTGAGCAAGGGACCCACGTCTGGGCATACCCTGCCAACTTAGGGCGAACATAGCAAAACCAAAGGGGATGATGGACGGAGTGTTGAACATTGCTAGCACTCACCCCCAGTCAACTGATATGGGTTTAATCCATCATCTTTCTTTAGCTCACTCCGCCACCCCAGTTCAGACATGGCCATATGCAAATCAGTCTGACCCAGACGTGGGTCCCTTGCTCACTTTGCCACTGGATTCAAAATAGCCTGGCTGATGACGGCTGTAAGCCAGAAACCGGTCCCAGGATGCTTGTTTCCGGTCCAGGGAAGACATGGCTTGGCAGTTCGGGCTGGACTGTTCCCATGAGGCACAGGGTCAGACTGATTTCCATATGGCCATGTCTGAACTGGGGTGGCGGAGTGAGCTAAAGAATGATGATGGATTAAACCCAGATCAGTTGACTGGGGGTGAGTGCTTGCAATGTTCAACACTCCGTCCATCATCCCCTTTGGTTTTGCTATGTTCGCCCTAAGTTGGCAGGGTATGCCCAGACGTGGGTCCCTTGCTCACTTTGCCACTGGATTCAAGATAGCCTGGCTGATGACGGCTGTAAGCCAGAAACCGGTCCCAGGATGCTTGTTTCCGGTCCAGGGAAGACATGGCTTGGCAGTTCGGCGCTGGACTGTTCCCATGAGGCACAGGGTCAGACTGATTTGCATATGGCCATGTCTGAACTGGGGTGGTGGAGTGAGCTAAAGAATGATGATGGATTAAACCCAGATCAGTTGACTGGGGGTGAGTGCTTGCAATGTTCAACACTCCGTCCATCATCCCCTTTGGTTTTGCTATGTTCGCCCTAAGTTGGCAGGGTATGCCCAGACGTGGGTCCCTTGCTCACTTTGCCACTGGATTCAAGATAGCCTGGCTGATGACGGCTGTAAGCCAGAAACCGGTCCCAGGATGCTTGTTTCCGGTCCAGGGAAGACATGGCTTGGCAGTTCGGGCTGGACTGTTCCCATGAGGCACAGGGTCAGACTGATTTGCATATGGCCATGTCTGAACTAGGGTGGCGGAGTGAGCTAAAGAATGATGATGGATTAAACCCAGATCAGTTGACTGGGGGTGAATGCTTGCAATGTTCAACACTCCGTCCATCATCCCCTTTGGTTTTGCTTTGAGCTTTAAGTAGCCAGGGACTAATGGCGTTAGTATAGGTTCACTTGGCAAGTATACAGGATTAGTCAGGATTCTGATGAGCACAGACATGAACGGGTAAGAAAAGCTTAGGGTAGGTGAACTTTCACAAGG
Source organism: Calotriton arnoldi (assembly GCA_963921515.1). NCBI lineage: Eukaryota > Metazoa > Chordata > Amphibia > Caudata > Salamandridae > Calotriton > Calotriton arnoldi. The sequence goes on from CAWUFW010003781.1 coordinate 700,100, forward strand.
ATATTGTATAGGTAGAAGGAATATAGTAAAGGTAGTACAGATACACATGCCTTCATCTTCACCTATGGATTCAAACCCATTGGCACAGCACTCGTCCCGATAATGAATTACTCCCTCACTAAACTAAACCGATGACTCCAAACCATACAGAACGCAGCAGGCAGCCTCCTCCCTCAACATCCCAACATGCACAAACCCACTACCTGAAACAGCTTCACTGACTCCCAATCCACAGCTCTTTTCAAACTCCTGAAACACAGTAAGTCTCACACAGGACTGGTCCAGCATACCTCAATACCATTTCAGTAACCTTCCAGACATCTTTGCTCAGCACAGCCAGCAAGAGAGCAAGGAGAATAGACTTTTCCTAATTCGCTCCAAAAGGGCGGAATGACCTGCCTCTACAAATTTGTACCGTCTCTAAAATTAGAGAATTCTGCACACAGCTGAACACTTGGCTCTTCAACTAGGTTACTCCGTTGATCACCCCGATTGCTCTTGCAATGGCGACAGGATACCCTCTCAGGTGATAGTGTGTTTTACAAAAAAATCATACCATTGCAGAGAACTCTGCACCCAACGTTCCGCATATGGGTAAAATGTTTGTCCTGCTTGCCATGTTCATCCTCCATCAGAACTTAGTAGATGTACTGCTTGCTGTATGATCAGTGCATTACAGTCACAGCACTGCACATTACGGTGAATAGCACATATGCTACACGTACTCATGTACTACCTTATGTGTTAAAAACTACTGTTCTCTATAGTTTATGAAGTTCTCTTTAGGGAACTTCGGCAGTATTCCCCAGCATGTTTGCCTTCGTTTCAAAGGTAGATATGCTCTCTCAGTTTAAGGAATGGCATCTATGAGGCATACCCGGACAGTCCCCAACTTGATCAACAAACTGGAAGGAGTTTGATTTACTACAATGAGTGCACTAAAGATGCATGTAAGTTATGTCTTCCTGGGCTTCATATGGCTGTCATGGGAGCCATTAGTAAAGGTTCACTAGGCATGCATTCGGTAATGTTCAGAATGAAGGCAGTTACTTGACAGGTGGTAAAAATGTAGTCAAACTGATTTCATCCTGTGATGTATGAATGTGATGGGCCCTTGAATGGTGGGGGTATTATGATGGCAGTGCATTGATCTGTTGGATTAGGCCCGTGGCCGGCGGTATGAAAGTCTTGTGTGTGGTGCGTGAACGGCGTGTCAATGGACCATAAAGCGGTTGGTGCCTTGAAGTGGTTTTATGGCTCACCTTCAGAAGTCTTGGTTTCGATATTCAGATACTTTGATAAGTATTTGAGCTCTGAAGCTAATATTTCTGGAGGTGCTAAAACCAACCAGTGTAAGTGGTGGATTAACTTAAAAAAATTTGTACCAGATTTATATCTGTGGCAGTAAGGACACTCAGTCTCAATGGCAACAGAGTATCCTTACCGTGAATATAATGTTCTGGCCACCTGATATATATATATATGGACAGAGAATTGGTGTAACAGTGGGGAAGACTACTCCATCTGTGGCATAGCTGCATCCCTCCCATGTCCAGAATGAGTAAGGGCCATCTGCAGCTGACCTCTTTGTCCGCCCACCTAATTTAGCTATGCAGACATAAAGATCAGTTTTCCCTGCCGGTTACCACCTGGAAAACATGGTGGTAAGGGGCAGTGACAACTGCCTAATGCCCATTTTGCTATGGGAGAAAACTCCCATGGTGAGAGGGGCATTTTTTTTCTCCAAAAGAAAATTAGACTTCGGGATATTGTTTAAAAAAAATAAAAAAAATTATATATATATATATATATATATATATATATATATATATATATATATATATATATATATATATATATATATATATATATATATATATATATATATATATATATATATATATATATATATATATATATATATATATATATATATATATATATATATATTGCTCTGTCATGTTAATGGAGTAGTGCGTCAAACGTAAAAAGCCATTGACCGGAACCGCCGTTTTCCAGCTCCTGCCAATGTTTTTGAAGTGACCGCTAGCAATTTCTAAATTTGGCGGGTGGAATAGTCTCAGCATGTGAGACGTTAAGTCCTCCACTAGGGCGACTTAGTCTTTTTTATCAACCAAAATGTAAAGATAGCCCTTACTAAGAACTCCTTGTTTGTTTTTTTTTCCCCCCCATTGTGGGTAGCTTTGGAGGTTGGGCACTAGCTCAGCCAGCATCTTGGCAAACCTGCACATTTTTGAAAACTAGACAACCAGGGGAGTACAGGGGTGCATGATTTGCGTGGCTCTCCCCAGGGAATATAACCCAGAAGCCCTTGCAAACGTGAAACTTTGGTAAGAAACACACATCATATTTCTGTGACGGAAAGACATGGAATTTGCAGGGAGACACAGGTTTCCCACCGCACGTCTCCCGATAAAAACGTTACCACACTTGTGTGGCTTGGCCTAGTGCCCGCTACAGGAACGGCTCAAACCAAGGTCAACAGTAGTTCTCGCCAGGGGACTCCCATTGATCTTGGTTTGATCTGTTTCTGTCACGGGCACTAGGCCTAGCCACACAAGTGAGGTACCATTTTTATCGGGAGACCTGGGGGAAATGCTGGTTGGATGATAGTTGGAGACTCCCCGCAGATTCCAGGACTTTCCATCCCAGAAATGTGAGGAAAGGAAAATGCTACTTACACAGTATGCATCTGTTCTTGGCATGTAGAGCTGTAGATTCATATGCGTTAGCATAGTTTTCCATCTGGTGTTGGGCTCGGATGTTTGCACTTTGTTTTTCTTCGAAGAAGTGTTTGTAGTTACGAGGTAGGTGACTCCTCCTTACGATGATAGTGCGCATGGGCATCGACTCCATCCCCAGATTGTTTTCGCCATAAAGGGTGATGGAGTTAGTAAGAATAGAAAGAGATGTCCATGTGTGTTGTATCTAAGTAAGATAATACTGCAGCAGATAAAGGTACCCGGGAGGCGGGTGGGTGCATATGAATCTACAGCTCTACATGCCAAGAACAGATGCATACTGTGCAAGTAGCATTTTCCGTTCGAGGCATATGAGCTGTAGATCATATGCGTTAGCATAGACTATACAGCAGTTATTTTCCCAGCGGTGGCTGACCTGTATCTGTTGCAAAAGTGTTCTTAAGACAGCCTGGCCCACACTAGCTTGTTGTTTTGCATGCACATCTAAACAGTAGTGTTTTGTGAATGTGTGAAGTGTAGACCAAGTTGCAGCCTTACAGATGTCATCTAAGGGTATATTCCCTAAGAATGCCACAGAAGCCCCTAGCTTGCATGTGGAATGCGCTCTAGGGGGAATAGTTAATGTGCGTTTGGCTTTAATGTAGCATATTTGGATGCATTTAACTATCCATCGTGCAATACCAGTTTTTGAAATGGGATTGCCTTTATGCGGTGGTGAAAAAGCAACAAAGAGTTGCTTGGTTATTCTAAAAGATTTAGTTCTTTCAATGTAATAGAGTATTGCTCTTTTGACATCTAGTGTGTGAAGAGCACGTTCTGCCACGGAGTCTGGTTGAGGGAAAAAAACTGGTAGTTCAACAGACTGAATGAGGTGAAAGGCAGAAACAACTTTAGGTAAAAAGTTTGGATTAGTCCTAAGAACCACATTGTTATGATGAATTTGTAAAAATGGTTCTTGTATGGTTAGTGCCTGGAGCTCACCAACTCTTTTAAGAGATGTGATGGCTATAAGGAAGGCTACTTTCCAAGTGAGGAACTGTAGTTCACATTTGTGCATAGGTTCAAATGGTGGGCCCATGAGTCTTGTAAGGACAATATTAAGGTTCCAAACTGGAGAGGGTGGAAAACTAGGGGGAATGATTCTTTTGAGTCCTTCCATGAATGCTTTGATAGCGGGCACTGTAAACAAAGACAAGTGTTGTCTGTTTTGTAGGTAAGCGGCTATTGCAGTGAGATGCAATCGTATAGATGTGTATGCTAAGTTACAGCGTTGTAGGTGTAAGAGATCGCAAATGATGTTTTGAATGGAAGCATCTAGTGGATGGATTTGATTGTTTGTACAGTAAATTACAAATCGTTTCCACTTTGCTGCATAGCATGCTCTTGTGGTAAGACGTCTAGCCTCTTTAATGACGTTCATACAGTCTGGCGGGAGATTAAGGTAGCCAAACTCTATGATCTCAGGTGCCAGATTGCAAGGTTGAGTTGACTGGGATCTGGATGTGTTATGTCTCCATGGTTCTGAGTGAGAAGCTTGGGTGAGAGGTGTAATTTTTGATGAGGAACTACAGATAGTTCCAACAGGGTTGTCGAGCCCATGTGGGAGCAACCAGGATCATTTTGAGTGAATGCTGTTGGAGCTTCCGAACCACTGAGTGAGAAGCTTGGGTGAGAGGTGTAATTTTTGATGAGGAACTACAGATAGTTCCAACAGGGTTGTGAACCAGGGTTGTCGAGCCCATGTGGGAGCAACCAGGATCATTTTGAGTGAATGCTGTTGGAGCTTCCGAACCACTAATGGAATGAGCGGGAGAGGCGGAAAAGCGTAAGCAAATGTTCCTGACCAGTTCATCCATAGCGCATTGCCTTTGGACAATGGGTGTGGATACCTGGACACGAAGTTTGGGCATTTTGCGTTGTGGTGTGTGGCGAACAGATCTATTTCTGGATAGCCCCACATTTGAAAGAATGGAAGGAGAACTTGAGGATGTAACTCCCATTCGTGGATCTGTTGTCGCTGACGACACAGCAAATCTGCAATCGGATTGTCTACTCCTGGAAGGTGTTCCGCAAGGAGATATATCTTTTGAGGAATGGCCCATCTCCATATGCTTTGAGCTAGACGCGAGAGCTGTAGGGAGTGTGTACCTCCTTGCTTTTGTATATAGTACATTGCTGACATGTTTGTATGGACTAGGACAGCTTTGTGTAGTAGATGGACTTGAAAGGCTTTTAATGCTAGAAAAATTGCCAGAAGTTCCATGTGGTTTATGCGGAACTTTTTGTGTTGTGGAGTCCATAGGCCCTGAATGGTATGATTTTGTAGATGAGCTCCCCAGCCGGTGAGCGATGCGTCTGCTGTTAGCACTATCTGTGGAACCGGGTCGAGGAACGGCCGCCCTTTGGAAAGGTTTTGTGTGTTCCACCACTGCAGAGAGCGATGGGTGCGGCTGTCTACCAACACCAGATCTGTCAATTGGCCTTGAGCCTGGTTCCACTGACGTGCCAAGCATTCCTGGAGAGGACGCATTTGGAGTCTTGCATAAGCGACGATTAGAATGCAAGAGGCCATCATTCCAATTAATTGCATGAACACTCGAGCTGGTAATGAGTGTTGAGGTTGAAATTGTGATATTAGAGCTTGTATGTTGCGTATCCTGACTGGGTTGGGGTATGCTAGAGCTTTGCAAGTGTCAATTGTAGCTCCTAGATATACTTGTGAGTTGGACGGTTGGAGGTGGGATTTGGTGAGGTTTACTGTGAATCCCAAGCGGTGAAGCAACTGAATTGTTTTGTGGGTGTGTTAAACACAGCTTTGTTGTGATTTGGCTTTTATGAGCCAATCGTCCAGATAAGGAAACACGTGAATGTGTTGTCTTCTTAAGTGAGCTGCAACTACTGCTAGACACTTGGTGAAAACTCTGGGTGCTGTGGTTATCCCGAACGGGAGGACTTTGAACTGGTAGTGTTGACCGTCCACCACGAACCTGAGATATTTTTTGTGAGCGGGGTGAATGGGAATGTGGAAGTAGGCGTCCTTTAAATCCAAAGTGGAAAGAAAGTCGCCTTGCTAAATCAATGGGAGCACCTGTTGGAGGCTGACCATGTGGAAATGATCAGATTGAATATAGAGATTTAGCTGTCTGAGGTCCAGTATTGGTCTGAGAGAGCCGTCCTTTTTTGGAATTAGAATATAGAGTGAGTAAACCCCTGTGCCCTGATGAGCCAAGGGGACTGGTTCTATTGCATGTTTTTGTAAGAGGGAGAGAACTTCTTGTTTTAGGAGGGGGAGATGTTCCGAGGACATCGCACGGTGTTTGGGAGGAATTTTTGGTGGAGCAGAGGTAAGTTCCAGGCAATAACCATATTGGATAATTTGTCTTACCCACTTGTCTGTTGTGTTGGAATTCCAGACAGGTAGGAACTGTGAGAGACGTCCCCCGACAGGAGTGGAATGATCGGGGGAGTGGAGGGAAGTCATTGTTTGGTGGCAGGGAAAGTGTGGGTGGAGTTACCTCTGCCTCTTCCTCTATTGTTATTTGCTCTGTATCCTCTCCGAAAATATCCTCTGGATGAGGAAGATTGATTGGGGCTTTTATAGGACGAGGAGGTGCTTTCTGATGCAGTTGTCTTTGAGCCACCCCTATAAAAGGAGCGGCGAAAGGAGCCCCTATTAGAAGGTAGTTATAAGGCCCCCATGGACTTAGCAGTCTCGTGTCTTTTTTCATTTTTTCTAATGAAGAATCAACTGTGGGGCCAAAAAGATGTTCCTGATCAAATGGCTGATTAAGTAGTGCTGATTGTACTTCTTGTTTGAATCCTGAGATTCGAAGCCAAGCGTGTCAGTGTAGCAAAACGCTGGTGTTAATGGCACGCAAGGCTGTATCAGCTGCATCGAGGGCTCATTTGATGGAAGTGTTTGTAATGAGCTTACCCTCTTGAATGAGGTCGTGAGCTTTAGCCTTGTATTGGTCTGGTAAGTGCTGCATCAGTTTTTCTAGCTCGTCATAGTGAGCTCTATCATAACGCGCCAGGAGAGCTTGTGCATTGGCAATACGCCAATGATTCGCAGCTTGAGATGCGATTCTTTTGCCTGATGCGTCTATAAGTTTGGACTCCTTGTCAGGAGGAGGGGCGTCACCTGTTTGAGAATTTGCTCTTTTTCGTGCATTTGAAACGACAAGAGAATCTAAAGGTACCCGACCCCTGATGTAAATTGGGTCTTTAGGAGCGGCTTTATATTTTTTGTCTACCCTTGGCGTAAGTATTCTAGCTCTAACAGGGTCTTTGAATACCTCGCTAGCGTGTTTTATCATACCTTTAAGCATGGGCAAAGTATTAGTGGTTTTTTGGGAGGGAGCGAAAGTTTCCACTAAGAAATCCTGATCCAAGGGATCAGTATGTAGTTCCACCCCATGGTACTGAGCAGCTCTATTAATAAGCTGTGTGAAACCAATATTGTCATCGGGTGGTGATGGTCTATAGGGATAGATCGGGGTCATTAGTATGATCCGGGTCCTTATCATAATCATCCCAGGGGTCTGAGTCCTGTGGAATGTTGTCCTCATTATCCTCCCCATCCCCATCATGATCATCCTGTGGCACAGGTGAGAAACGTGGTGGTGGTAAGTTTGCTGGTGAAATTAGTAAATTTGGGTTAAAAGGTGGAAGAGATGGAGGTATGTAAGGGGAAGAGGGGTTAGTACCCATGTCTTTTTTCTTAAGGAGGTTTACAGTAGTCTTCAGGGAGATCCAGCTTCCGTTTTTAGGAAGTGTTGCTCGAAGTGTTCCAGTTTCAGGGTCAATATGCAACTGTTTTTGTTTCGGATCCAAAGATTCCTGTGGAGGAAGTTCTTTGGAAGGAGTCCGTTTATATTCCGAAGGTTTAAGAGGGCTTCCGTGCTTTTTAGGTTGAGTGCTCTTCGGTGCGGGATGTTTCGGCTCCGAAGGCTTGACTTTTCCCTGTTTCGGATCCGAAGGCTTTTCTTTAACTGGTTTCGGCTCCGATGCTTTCGGTTTAGCCGGTGTCGGTTCCGAAGCTTTTGGTTTTGGTGGTATGGGCTCCAAAGCCTTTGCTTTATGCGAATCTTTCGGTGCCAAAGATGTTTTCGGTGCCGACAGCGGAGCGTCAGGCTTAGCCTTGTGTTTTGGTGCCGAAGATGTGGGTTCGGCACCTGCATGGGGTCAGCTTGATCCCGAGCTGGAAGACTTGTCTCTGTTTCATAGCCGGGCTCGAAGGCGGGGCGTCTGAAATGGTATCACGGTGTCGACCTGAGCCAGAGGGCGAAGGTGTAACCAGAGTCTTTGGTGCTTTTGTGGGTAGTTGGGGCTAGTTACTCACTGTTCGTTGAGCCGGAGTGACGTTCGAGTCCTCTTCTATGTCGGAGTCGTCGGCTTCAGACACGGATATGTGTTCTTCTTGTTCTTCGGCGCTGGGTTGGAATTCAGACTCTTCTCCGAAGATGTCTGGCACCGGACAGTGCCGCGTCTCAATTGTTTTCTTTGATCGGAATGATCGACAGGCCTCGCAGTTGATTTCTTCGTGCTCTGGGGATAGGCAGAGGTTACAGACCTCATGCAGGTCCGTGTGTGGGAACTTAGCACCACAACCGGGGCATTTTTTTAAATGGAGTCCGTTCCATGGACTGCTGGCGTGGTCGGCGCGGGTAGGCCTCATGGCCCGCGTCGAAGTACTGATCGAAGTTGTTGGTTTTTACGATACGCGTCGAAAGGGAAACCGCGATCGAAAACAATACCGTCGAGTGGTAAGGATTGCGCGTCGAAAAGGTTAGAAGATGATACCGAACCGGAGCGCCGCAAGACACATCCGAACCCGATGGCTGAAAAAAACAATCTGGGGATGGAGTCGATGCCCATGCGCACTATCAACCTAAGGAGGAGTCCCCCTACCTCGTGACTACAAACACTTCTTCTAAGAAAAACAAAGTGCAAACATCCGAGCCCAACACCAGATGGCGATCTATGCTAACGCATATGATCTAGGGCTCATATGCCTCGAACATGGGTTTTTTAGTCAAAGTCTGAGGCAGTGCTTAATTTGGGCCGGTGGTTTCCGGTGTCAGCACCAGCACTTATTTTCCAGGGCCAGCACTATAGATAACTTTTATGCGGGCAGCTATGGTGCAGATAATTTTTCAAAGAGCAAAGCACACAGCAGGGTTGCTGTATTTTTCCTAAATCATCTTCCGAGCTGCTTTCACTTTTACCCATTTCGTCAAAAGGCCTGCACCCTGCCCGAGTCTCTAATTGGGGATAAGTATTGCTAGGGGCTGGCTCGTGACTCAGCTGGGGCGAGGCAAGCTTGGAAACAGCAAGCCCAGGACGATGTAGGAACATGACAAGCAAACGAAAATGTGTACATTACGCTAGCCTGTGTGCTTAGCGCCTAGTAATAAAATATTGCACAGAGGCCTACGCCTGTCTCCCCAGCTAAGCCGGCAGTTGGGCGGAGCCCACAGTTCTTCTCACCCCTCAGACACTGCCTGTGTCATGAGTGCTACAGAAATGTACGTAGTGGGTGAGGGTAGGTGGGCGAATAAATATCACTGTGCCTTCTTTTTTCAATTACAAACAATGTCTTAACTTTGGACCTCTTGTTTCCCTCGCCCGTCGTGTGCAGTGGTGACCTGCCATTGCATGCATCTAATCCCTGGGACAGCCTCTTGGGCACTTTGTTGCCGGAGCTGAGCTGAATGGGACCGCTGGGATGCACTTCACTGAGAATCTGCCAGTGAATGCCCGTTTCTGCCTCCTCCTGTACCGGGCCTTGTTGAACATGCTCGGCTACACAGAAAGAGAGAAGCCTTTCAATAACTAACTAATGTCAACTTAGCTCCGGTAACAAATACGTGCGTGTCTTTATTACATAATCGAGGGCTGCTTACTTTTAAAAATCAAGTAAGGCCCAGAGAGCCAAAGTCTAGGCCCACACTACCACCACTAGTCCTATTTCCAGTGCTTAATTTGAGCTGGTAATTGCAGGTGGTGGCCAGCAGCACTTATTTTTAGGGACTGGGTCAGAACGAGAGAGACAGGTAAAAATGGGTAAAAATGCAAGAAGGGAACAACTAGAAAATAGAGACAAAGGGAAAAAGTAGGAGTGAAAAGTACCTACAAAACGGAGAGAGTGTCTGGTGGTAGATGAAACAAACGTCAACCCCGCATTCTGCAGCGCTGGTAACAAGGTTCTGAGATAAAACTTTGAGCCCCGGCACTTATTTTTTTACAAATTAAGTACTGGTCTGAGGTTTGCAAAAGATTCTGGGTGAAAACAAATCTGGTGAGAGTAACGCAAGTCAGCACACCCTGAATACCTGTAGATGTCTAGTTTTAAAAAATGTGCAAGTTGGCTAGATTAACTTGGGTGCCGGCTGAGCTAGGGTGCAAAATCTACAGCTACCCACATTGGGAAAAAAAGGGTCAAGTTTCGGTGGAAAAATGTGATGCATCCATGTTGTGTTTTGGGCCGTTTCCTGTCGCGGGTACTAAGCCTACCCACACAAGTCAAGTACCACTTATCAGGAGACTTAGAGGAATGCTGCATGGAAGGAAGTTTGTGGCTTCCTACAGATTCCAGAACTTTCCATCACAGAAATGTGAAGAAAATGTGTTATTAGTCAAAATTTGAGGTTTGCAAGGGATTCTGGGTAAAAACAAACAGGTGAGCGCCAAGTCACCCTACCCTGGATCCCCTAGGTGTCTAGCTGTCAAATATGCACAGGAGTGCTAGGTTTCCCTAGGTGCTGGCTGAGCTACGGTCCAAAAGCACAAGTTACTAACTTGTGTAACGATATATCTGTAAGAGACAGTAGTTAGTGACAGATTCCTTACCTTAGAATATCCCCAGGCGTCAGGCTGGATCCGGAAAGTTTTGCGTAGCAGTACCCTTGCGCGTCGGTAGGCGGCGTCGTGCGGCTCCGCGTCCGTCGTCGGCGTCGTGATCGCCGGGATGACGTCGCGGGCAGTACTTAGGCGCCGCCCCTGCGCGCTGACGTCAGTTCTGTACACGACTTTCCGCGCCAGGAACGCAGAGCCATGCAAGAAGCTGACACAGGTGTCTGAAAAATACTAGGGCCCTGAAAGGGATGTCCTTAACCCTAGAAATCAGTTCGCAGAACGGGGAGGATGGGTGGGGCGGTAAGGAATCTGTCACTAACTACTGTCTCTTACAGATATATCGTTACACAAGTTAGTAACTTGTGCATCTGAAAGAGACACGTTAGTGACAGATTCCTTACCTTAGAATAGATACCCCAGCAATACCAACCCCGGTGGTGGGTCTGCGAACAAAGATCAGACAAGGAAGTCCTGGAGGACAGAACGGCCAAAGAAGCCGTCCCTCCGGACCTGACTGTCAAGGCAGTAATGCTTAGTAAACGTGTGCAGCGAGGCCCACGTAGCTGCCTGACAGATAACCGGCAGCGGAACACCGCGGCCCAAGGCCGTGGTAGCAGCCGTTGCCCTGGTGGAATGGGCACGCAGCCCAACAGGAGGCTCCTTCTTGGCCAAAGAATAGCAGGTCTTGATGCACAAGGTAACCCAGCGGGAGATGGTCCTCTTGTGCACCGCCCGACCTTTTTGGCGCCCACGTAGCCAACAAAGAGCTGGTCATCCACCCGGAAGTGTTTTGTGCGGTCGATATAGAAGGAGAGCGCACGTTTTGGGTCCAGACGGTGGAGCCTCTCTTCCTCTCTGGAAGGATGCGGAGGCGGAAAGAAGGTGGGCAAAGTGATGGTCTGCCCAATGTGGAAAGCAGTAACCACCTTTGGCAAGAAGGACGGACGCGTCCGAAGAACAACCTTGTCTGGATGAACAGACAGAAAGGGAGGTTTGCAAGACAGAGCCTGGAGCTCACTCACCCGCCGAGCGGAGGTGATGGCCACCAGAAAGGCTGTCTTCAGAGTCAGAAGACGAAGAGGACAGTTATGCAGAGGCTCAAAGGAGCGCACATTAAAAAGGTAAGAACCAAGTTCAAGTCCCACTGAGGCATTACAAACGGAACAGGAGGGAAGAGGTGAGTAATGCCTTTTAAGAACCTGTTAACAACAGGGGACTTGAAAAGGGAGGGCTGATCAGGGAGCCTGAGGAAGGCCGAGATAGCACAAAGATAACCCTTGATGGTACCCAGGGCAGAACCCTGTTGGGCCAGAGAGAGAAGGAACAGAAGGACCTCAGAAAGAGGGGCAGAAAGGGGATCCACAGCCTTTGCTGTGCACCATGCCACAAATTTGTTCCACCTGCAGGCGTATACCACCTTAGTGGAGGGACGCCTGGCTGCCAGAATCACATCACAAACCTCGGGAGGCAAGTCGAAAGGAATCAACTGCCGCCGCTCAATCTCCACGCAAGCAGGTGTAGACTGGACAGGTTCGGGTGGAGGACCGTCCCCTGCTGCTGCGACAGAAGATCCTCCCGAAGAGGATCTAACCAAGGCTCTCCCCACTGTAGAAAGAGTCCTTGCGCCACTTCCGAGTGAAGACGCCATTCGTGATCCATCATGCACCTGCGGCTGAGGTTCGTCCGCCCTGGCGTTCAGAGAACCTGCCAGGTGTTGAACCATCAGGAACATGCCCTGATGTTCCAGCCATGTCCAGAGGCGCAGAGCCTCCTGACAAAGGGTCCAAGACCCCACCCCGCCCTGTTTGTTGCAGTACCACATGGCGGTGGTGTTGTCTGTGAACACCTGCACTACCTTCCCTTTGACAGAGGGAAGGAATGCCTTGAGTGCAAGCCGGATCGCCCGGAGCTCCAGAAGGTTGATATGGAGCCGGGACTCCGCCGGAGACCAGAGGCCTCTGATCTCCGCCTCTCCCATGTGACCGCCCCATCCCAGAAGGGACGCGTCCGTCACAACTGTATGCTCTGGCTGGGGAAGGGAGAGGGATCTGCCCATGACCCATTGCCGGTTCGAGAGCCTCAGGGTCATCCGTACCGAAACCCAGGATAAAGGCCGAAAGATCGGAATCATAGCCTGAATATCCCGGACTCGCCGTTCGGGAGGATAGGCCCGAAACTGCGTCGTGTCCAGAACTGCTCCGATGAAAAGGAGCTGTGGAGAAGGAATTAGATGCGACTTCGGCACATTGATGGAGAACCCCAGCGAGTGCAGGAGTTCGGCCGTAGACTGGAGGTGGGAGACGACTGCCTGGGACGAGCCCGCCTTCAGCAGCCAGTCGTCGAGGTAGGGGAAGACTGAAACCCCTGCCCGGCGCAGATGAGCTGCGACCACCGCCATCACTTTCGTGAACACCCGAGGGGCACTGGTAAGGCCAAAGGGGAGCACGGTGAACTGAAAATGCTCGGGGCCTACCGTGAACCGAAGGTAACGCCGGTGGGCCGGCAGGACGGGGATGTGGAAATACGCGTCCTGCAAGTCCAACGCTACCAACCAGTCTCCAGGGTCGAGGGCAGTCAAGACCTGAGCTAGGGTGAGCATCTTGAACTTCTCCTTCCGGAGGAAGCGATTGACGTTCCGGAGGTCCAAGATAGGACGCATGTCCTCCTTGTCCTTTTTGGGCACCAGAAAGTAGTGGGAGTAGCAACCACGCCCTACTTCTGGGGTCGGAACACGCTCGATGGCCCTCTTGGTCAAGAGGGCCGTGACTTCCTTCTGTAGAAGCACCAAGTGATCCCCTGACATGCGGTGGAATTGAGGTGGCATGGCTGGGGGGTGGTCTCGAAGGGGAGGGAGTAGCCCCTTCGGACAATGTCCAAGACCCACCTGTCCGAGGTGATGGTGCGCCAGTGGGGAAGGTGATGGCGGACCCTGCCCCCTACTGGCGTGCCGTGCACCTGAAAGGAGGGACTAGGAGGGCTTGGAGGCCGCGGACGGGTTGGAGGTGGTGGCCTGACCCGCACGCTGGTTGCCCGATCCGCCACGGCGGAATCCACGTCCTCGGCCACGCGAAGACGCCTGCTGCGCGGGCCGGTGGCTGGGCTGCTGACGTGAAGGGCGCCCCTACCGTGGCCACGATAGGGGCGAAAAGCAGAAGGCAGCGGAGGGCGTGTAGCAGAAAGGCCCAGGGACTTGGCAGTAGCCCGTGAGTCCTTAAAGCGCTCCAACGCATGGTCTGCTTTGGACCCAAAAAGACCGACTCCATCAAAGGGCATGTCCATGAGAGTATTCTGGACATCCCCTGAAAAACCAGTGGTTCTCAGCCAGGCGTGGCGTCGGAGCGCCACCGTCGTTGCAATCGACCTGCCCAGCGAGTCGGCGGTGTCAAGGCCACAACGGATAGTGTATTTGGCCGCATCCCTTCCTTCCGCAATGGCGCGGGAAAGCAGTGCCTGGACCTCCTCAGGGCACTGGGGCAAAATATCCGCCACCGAATCCCACAGGGAGTGGGTATATCGGCCCAAAAGACAAGCGGTGTTAACGGACCGCAAGCCAGCACTGGAGGAAGAAAAACCTTTCTTCCCAAACTGATCCAGGCGTTTGGATTCCCTATCCGGAGGAGCGGTAGGGAAGGCGGTTTGGGAAGCGGAGGCTTGGACAACCAAGCTCTCAGGAGTGGGGTGGACAGAAAGAAACAGGGGGTCGCCCGGAGCGGGGCGATGGCGTCGTGACACGTTCCGATCCACAGGAGCCCCTGTGTTGGGCTTGGACCAGGCGCCCAAAAGAACGTCAGTGAGGGCGTCGTTAAACGGCAGCACAGTCTCCGCAGAGGAGGCTGCCGGCTGAAGCACCTCTGTCAAGATGTTAGGCTTGACCGTCAAAGTAGGGAGCTGGAGACGTAAGGCCCCAGCAGCCCTACGCAACACCGTACCAAAATTGGCCCCCTCCTCCGTAGCCACGGGAGGAGACAGCATGCCAGTGTCAGGGGAAGTATCCAGACCACTGGCCTCCCCTAGACTCTCTGTCCAGTCCTCATCATACTGACAGTTGCGCGTCAGAGGGTCATCAGACCCCTCCCAGTCCTCCTGGTCCTCCTCTGGTTCAAAATAAGGAGGAGGAGGGACATTTGGGACCCAAGGTCCCATCGGCGCCGGAGCCGGCGTCGAGCGACGTCGCTCCGGGTCCATGTCCGGAGCCGGAAGGAACTGGGGGACGACGCCGCCCGGAGCCCAGGGCGGCGTCGAGAACGGCACCGGAGACATCGGCGCCGGCGGAGGTGTCGTGAGGTCGACCGGCGTCGATGGGGGTTGTGGAGCCGGGATCGAGGCCGGGGCCGAAGCCGGAGCCGGGATCGAGGCTGGAGGCACGGGCGACGCCGGGGCCGGGGCCGCCGGCGACGCCGGAGCAACCCCATCAGGGCCCGCGGGGCCCGAAGGCGCACCGGAGGGGCCTGACGGCCCGAAGAGGCGGGCCATGGCCGACAGGAACTCCTGTACCTTGGCCGGATCCGCCCCCGAACCCGGGAAGGGCGGGTATGGCGGGGGCGACTCCACAGGCAAGTCCGGGGCCGCGGGGGCGGGGACGGTGCCGGGAGGGGCCTCAGCCGAGTCGCGAGACCGGCGAGGCGAAGTCCGAGAGCGACGATGCTTCTTGGACTTCTTGTGCTTAGACTTACCGGACGAAGAAGACTTCGACGCCGACGACCGGTGTGCACTCCGCGAGCGACCCCTGGACCTCTCACGCGACCGGGGCCTCCGTGGAGCCGAATGCCGGGCCTCGAGGAGCTTTCGAGACCGCTCTCGCAAAGCTTTCGGGTTGAGGGCCTGGCATTCGGGACAAGACTCGGTGTCGTGGCCTCGGCCGAGGCAGAAGAGACACTCCCAATGCGGGTCGGTGACGGACATCATCCGCGCACAGGCGCCGCATCGCTTGAAGCCGGGCATCCCTACGACACCTTTAAGTTTTGGAAAAAACAGTGAAAAAATCACCAAAAAGTATGGTCAAAAATTGACCAGGGCACTGCTCTTCCCGGATCTGCGCTTGCTGGCGCGGAAAAAGAAGAACTGACGTCAGCGCGCAGGGGCGGCGCCTAAGTACTGCCCGCGACGTCATCCCGGCGATCACGACGCCGACGACGGACGCGGAGCCGCACGACGCCGCCTACCGACGCGCAAGGGTACTGCTACGCAAAACTTTCCGGATCCAGCCTGACGCCTGGGGATATTCTAAGGTAAGGAATCTGTCATTAACGTGTCTCTTTCAGATTCTAGAGCTAACCAAATTAGAAAAAAGGGTCAGTTTTCAGTGGAAAAATGTGATGCATCCAAATTGCGTTTTGGCCCATTTCCTGTCGCAGGGACCAAGCCTATCCACACAAGTGAGGTATCATTTTTATCGGAAGACTTGTGGAAGTATAGAATAGTAGAACATTTGTTATTACCAACTGGATTTCGCTGCATTTGTGCCTTTCAAATGTAAACCAGTGTATAAGAAAGAAGACATTTTGAAAAATACCCTCTAAATCATACGCTACTACGGGTTTCCACAAATTCAGAGATGTACAAATAACCACTGCCCCTAAACTCCATATCTTGTGCCAGTTTCAGAAATACATAGGTTTCCTTGATACCCATTTTTCATCCTCCTATTTCACTATATGAATTGGTCTATACTTGGTACTCAATGAAAAACCATTGTATGGTGCAGCTCAGTTGTTGGCTCTGGGTACCTTGGGTTCTTTGAGAACCTACAAACCCTATATTTCCCCACAACCGGAAGGGTCTAGCGGACATAATATTATATTGCTTTTGTAAATCGGCTATCGTGATAAAAAGTTACACATGAAAATGTTGTCACACATGGCTGTTTTTTCATACTAATTTTCAATATTTCTTTATTTCAACAAGTATTTTCCTTGGGAAAATCTTGAAGGATCTACACATATGACCCCTGGCTGAATTCGGAATTTTGTCTACTTTTCAGAAACCTATAGCTTTCCTGGCTCACACTGGTTTTCACCACAAACTGGAAATAGGTTGTGAGAACAACAAAAAGAAAAATGGCCTCTCTTTGAAAAATGGCAAAACTGTGGTAGAAAATTAGGTTTTTAAAAAATTTCTTATTTTTTAGTAAAATTCAGTTTTTTACTGTTCATCCAAATCTCTTCAACCATTCAGCCAACGCTATGACTAAGGTCACTGTTACAGAAAGTCCTTCAGACACACTATTGGCTGCGACTTCTCCTAGTGTAGTCCCTCGAGTTAAGTGACCACATTTCTGCTCAGGTCATTATTTTTTTTAATTTGTTTTATTCTTTTTATTCACATTTAGTGGTACAGTTATAGCATCAAGTTACACATGAAACAGTGTGCAATCGTTCAATACAAATCCCATCGATTTACTACCTTATTCTCGTACTCATACGTTGGTTCATACGTCCACACAATTACATATGTTAATGTCCAGATTACATTAACTTGTTTCTGTTTCATGGTTCACTGTTGGCAATGCACACAGCCCCCCCCTGTAGGTGTTCCAGCCTCCCCATAATCTTATCCATTTTTTAGGCCAACCTCTGCGCACATATACCGTTTTTTTCCGCCACCATGGCGGTGTCCATTACTTTACACCGTTCCGCTATCGTGGGGGTAGCGAGTGCACCCCAGTGTTTAGCAATGTTTCTTTTGGCTAACATCATTCCTAGTGTCGCCCAAGTCTGTGCTGTGGAATTAAGGCCCGTCGCCTCCCAAATATTCAGGAGGCAGCGTTTGGGCTCTGGAGGAACTGGGCTCCCGCTTACTCTCGTAATGATGGACATGACGGACTTCCAATATGGCACTATTGCGGGACATTCCCAGAGTGTATGAAAGAAGCTACCGGGCGCCCCACACTGTCGCAGGCAGAGTTGATTGTCAGTTTTCCCTATTTTATATAGAGTGGTTCTAGTGTAGTAGATTCTGTGAAGGATCTTAAGCTGTACAAGGCGTAGTTTGGATGCGATCGCTACCTCTCTGGGTGAAGCTAATGCTTCCTGCCAGTCGGAATCATCTAGGTCCCCCACCTCCTCCTGCCATTTTTCTCGGAGCCTTTGCATAGGATCGGGCATATTATTAATGATCTTTCGATATGTCATGGATATTGCTTTTGTGGCCATGTGATCTGTCAATAATCTATCCTCTAACGGTGAGGCCTCAGGGAGACTAGTGTCTTGGGGGATTGCTGCCTCTAGGGCGTGTTTAATCTGATGGTAACGGAATCGCTCCGTGGGTGCCATTTTATATTGGTCCTGGAGTTTCGCAAAAGAAATCTTCTTTCCCTGCACCCCAAAATTAGGTTTTTTGATTAAGCTCTGCATGTTCCTGAAAGCAGGGAAGATGTTGACTTTAGTACAGCAAACCTTTCACTGATGTCATTTTTAGGGAAAGAAACAGACACTTTTTCTTGAGCACTTTTTCCATATTTTTTCTCCAAAACTTCAATTTTTGCTATAGTTTGCATATTTTCTCAGTCCCCTCCAAGGGAATCCACAAACCCTCGGGACCTTTAGAATACCCAGTATGTTGGAAAAAAGGACGCAAATTTGGCAA
The DNA here is from genome assembly GCA_963921515.1 of Calotriton arnoldi. Lineage (NCBI taxonomy): Eukaryota > Metazoa > Chordata > Amphibia > Caudata > Salamandridae > Calotriton > Calotriton arnoldi. The sequence continues at coordinate 718,264 of CAWUFW010003781.1, forward strand.
GGATACCTTATGTCGAAAAAAGCTTTAAAGCCCTATGCGCAAACTACCCGAAATAGCCAAAAAGGGCTCAGCACAGGGGGGGTATGATGGAAAGGCCCAGCAGCTAAGGGGTTAATGTCATGTACTTTCCCAAATTCAGTTAAAGCTTCAGATCCAATCAATTTATTGGCAGCCGACTGGAAGAAAGTTTTTTGTTTGAATGTTACGCTATATAAAGAATGACCTTGAAGCATGATGTTACGATTAGTACTGATTGCATACCAAACCTTGTAAATAAATTGAAGACCTATCAATTTAGAGTAGGTTGGAGATATAAAGTGGCTAATGCCTTGGTGGGTGCAACAGTATTGGACTTTTTTGGGGACTGGGTTGAGTGAAGTATTAAGGGGCACATGCTGTTTTGTAAATTCCTCAGGACTTTACCCTGCCACACTAGCAATTTCCTGGCCTTGAAGCACTATCCTGTATGCTTTCCAGAGGGCTTTTTCAGACAGCACAGACACCACATTTTATATAACATAATTATGGGTGATGTTAGTCATGCGTTTCAAATATCTTCTCATCCCTCAGTCCCCAAGCATGTAGACTAGACTCCAGCTCTGCCCGAGACATCTACCCCACTGTGAGAAAATCAGGTGGGTGGATTATATGGTGTAGTTGTGCGACCTCACTGTATAATACACTTAACAACCCCTTTGGGACTTTTAGGTTTTGTTTGTCAAACCTTCTGCTTAACCCTGGGTAGCTGTGGCTCTGAGAAGAAAGGCTTACACCATGGAGTAAGTGTAAAGCATTTAAACAGCACCAAATGAATTGAAGAATAAATCGACAAGATTCCAAAGAAATCCGACATCAATTTACAAAAGTAGACTGTATTTTTATGTATTTTTAGACACCACAACGAAAAACATCCACCACCGTAGGGCTCTGCAGATATAAAATTTACAAGGTATAGTAAATCAAAGCACTTCACTCAACCACAAACAAGCACTGGCAAACTCAACGAATTCGACACTTTGAAACATTTTCAGCAAAATGTTTTGGCTAGCTGTAATGTGGTCACTTAGAGTCACTTTAGGTCACTAACTCCAGTTGGGAGCCAGTCAGGGGGACTAGCAAGGTCCTCAGAGACAGTTACCCTGGCAGGTGAAGCAGGTTTCAGGCAGTTCCAGGCACTTTTATCGTTTGCAGGGCTTGCCTATAGAAGTGGTCCTGATGCAAGGAATGAATGATGCTTAAGATGCTCTAAGAATGCTCTGGATGCGATGCAGTAGATAGGGGTCTCGCTGCAACTACTCCTTGGTCCACAAAGGGGGTGAGGTGGTCCTGGTCACAGGGCGATGTCCCAAAAAGGCCTCTCTGTGCTGGTAGAAGTTCAGTCGCCTCTGGACTGCCAGTCGCCCAAAATAGCGGTCACATGCTAATCCTTCCTGCTCAATACCTTGCCCTCAGGAGGTCCCACCAGCACGCCAATGACACTGCCAGGTTCAACAAACTGGGGTGCAACTTTTGACCGTTGGGCCTGGTCCCTGGTGCCTCAAAGTGGCGGTTGACGGCAGGTTGAAGACTTTGAGCTGCCAACTTGTCCCAGCAGGCTTCTTCAGCTGTTGCGTTCTGGTTAGCAGGCCTCAGTGCACTCCGAGTCCAAAAAATCAGCAGCAACAGTCAAAAACTGGATAGTGGGTGTAAGGAAATGCCTTATTTTGTATGGTCACCCCCAAGAGTTATTAGCAATGGGGAATGATTCAACATTTCACAGGCATGAAACCTCACCTTTCTAGTCCTGCGAGCCAGCACCTGGGAGACAAATAAATAATTTATCCTGTAAACAGTAGAGTGTACTGTGGATAAGTAGGAATCCTGACCTTCCCCTGGGTGTTTCCACCCTCAATATAACCAAAAGCTTACAGCATTTGCAAAACTATAGAGATGTGGGGGGCCAGGCCTCCCCATTTTGCTCTATTTGGTCCAGCTCTGCTGACTTCACTGTATTCATGTCCCCTCCAATAACCACTGTGACTTAGGAAAATATGTAGAACTCTGAAACAAAGTTTTGTTCTACTGCCTGGGAGGAAGACACGCCAAAAACAGAACCACATGCTCTCTATCGCATTTACTGCACTGTGCAGCCGCGCACCCCCTGTGGGTCTATACAATTGCTTTCCACCAAAAATAAGTCTTTTTTTTTTTTAAACAACATAGTAACTCCCCTGGACCTAGTTGTATCCTCTGCATTTATAAGTGTTGTGTACTCAGTCAGGGCTGTGCCTATGAAGCATGTTAAACACCACCCCTCGTTTTAATGCATCACCCATGCCAAGGATCAAGCCAGGCAAGCTCTCATTAGCACTACATGTTGTTAAAAAAACTACAAAAACTCAACATTAACAGGCCTCTTCTTTCTGCAGCCGATGTTTGTTGATCCAGATCTCTCTGGATTAGAAGCACTGGCAGCTGCTGGGGCCCAAATCTTTTGACTCTTATGTGTCTTCATTAGTCATCCTCTCCTTCCATCAACTGTACACCACTCGTCCAGCCACTACCTGACCTCCTATGGGTATTGAAGTGCCATGACTCCCCTTCCGCCAGGTTTCGCAACTTAGCTGGGAACATCATCATATGTTGCAAGTTTAATTTTCTAATTTACTTCTTTACAGCATTGTAAGCCCAGCGCCAGGACTGCACTGCCAGTGAGAAGCCTGGAAAAGACTGTACATTTTATTTGTAGAGGACTAATAAAACTTGCAATTTGTAAAACTGCATCCTTGTCTCTGTAGTTTAAGATGCGGTCTATAAATGTCGTGGGTCTACTGACTGGTCTTGTGGGTGGCACTGGTGCACTATTTGCCCTTTTAACAGAGACTATCTTGGATTGTCCTTGTAGCTGAAGGTGTATTAGCAATAAGTGATTCAAAAATAGTTCAACTGATGGTCCCTCAGCATTCTCTGGTGCCCATACCAGGAAAATGTATTCCTTCAAGAAAAGCCTTCTCTATCCTTGGACCTCACCGAGAGCCACCCGTTATCTTCTAGTAACATGGCCTAAACTTTTAAAACACTAATATCCGTGGAGTTTTCCGTTATTGTCCCCTCAACTGTCCCTACTCCCTCAGACTTTTTGGAGGTCGCCCCCAGCAGAGTGATATGTAAGGCCGCAATGTCTATATTATGTTCTAATGTGATCCTGCTCTTGTACTCTGCTTACACCTCACCCATCGATGGTCCAATTCCATCCACTATTTACTTTGTCATTTGTACTTTGATTAGGAGTTTCATCTGGAGCCATTGGATGGGGCCCCTTCAGGAAGGCCTACATTTCCAATCTCTTCTGGGGAGAGGACCTCACAAGTCTGTCGCACCCCATCTCCTGCTGCAGTCTTCAAATAAGCAGCAGCTCATGTGGTCTAGTGAAATATACCTTTGGAATAGCAGTCAATCACATCCACTACCCACAGTGCTGTGTGCTACATGAGCTCTGCTGCCTACTAAGGTGCCTCAGTGGTTTGGGTGAATTTTGCACCCAGCTTCCTCCCCCCCCCCAAAAAAAATGTATCGGATATACAGCTATGATATATTACAAAGTCTTGGCATCATTTCTAAAAAAACACTTAAACATCAACTACCCCAAAATATGAGTAATCATTTTAGGTAGGCTGGAAAAATCGAATACATTATCTCTTGTAATATTGAAGATCACTTGGGTATCACTGGCATCAGTATGGAAATACAGCCCCTGGTGGCATTCCAGTTTATGAAGTGGCTGACTGCAGACACTGAATACAAAATGAGTCACTTACCTTTAACTCTAGTTCACGGGAGTTGGCATTTTTTACATATGCACATGCATGAATCGTTCCTAGTCATCAGGCTGGGAATCACTGGTACCTTTAAATAGCAGTAAACAGTGTTACAAAATTGGGATAGGCCTCAATAACAATGGTTGTTTCGTAGCACATCGACCTCATTCGAAACAACCCGAACGTCAGCCAATGAATGGAAGTTCTAAGCTTTCGTAATCCCCCTAGAGGCTACCATAGCTCAGATTTCATAGCACAAAGTGTGAATAGAGTACAAAATAAATGAGCATCTAACTGGGGAGGGTCGCCCGTGAAAGATACCAACACCAGAGAACTGGCGTTACAGGTAAGTAATTTATTTCTTCTCCAGGACTGTATATTTCATGCAGTCATATGCTTCAATCAGAATAGTAAGCAGTTTAAACAATTATAAGAAAGTGGGAAATAGGCTCAGCTTTGCTGAGAGGTTGCAGAGGACTGCCTGCTGCCCCACTGATGAATTGGATGCTGGGCTCACATCCAGGCAGTAATGCTGCGTCAAAGTGCGCCTGCTCTTCCAGGTAGCTGCACTACAGATGTCTTATAAGCACACCCCAGCGTACAGTGCTGCAACCGTCGCCATGCTCCAGGTGGAATGTGCCATCACTATTCCCTAGAGTGAGCATTTGGCCTCACTGTGGTAAAAGGCGATGCGGGTTGTCAGCCAATGTGCTATTCCCTGTTTGGACAGACCTCAGCCTCATCTTGGATGGCTGAAGGGCACAAATAGCTGGTCAGAAGACAATATGTCTTTTGTCTTGTCAATATAGAACTTAATACATCTCAGCACATACACCAAGTGCAACAACCTCTCCGCTGACAGAGTTTCAGGAGAAAAGAGCACAGAATGACAGGGTCATTCAAATGGAAGTCAGAAAGGAATTTAGGCATGAATTTGGGCTTGGTTGGTAAAATGACTGTCCTTTGCAAAGCACGTAAAGGGTGTTTTTTATGATAAGTCCTTGCATCTGTCCTACTCTCCCTGCTGATGTGAGTGCCAGGAAAAGTGTCAACTTCCAAAAGATGAATCTGAGATGTGGCAGGTGGATTAGCTCAAAGGGAAGCAGCAAAAACTTGCTCAACATACTATTAGCTCCTGAGGGAGTGGAGGGCTCTAAAAAGGAGGAAATGCCCTGAAATGTCTGTTCATAAACTGCTTTATGATACACTGCGGCAACAAATAGTGCTCTGTTCCTCTAAACCTTGATATTGCTGCCAGATGAACTCTCATTGACAAGTATTTAAGACCACGCTTGGCTAGGTCTAGCATATGTGGAAGTATTTGATAGTGTTGTATTAAGACTGGGTCGAATCTTCTACTTCCACACCATACACAGAAAAGTTTTTATTTGACATTATATGTCTTTTTGGATGCTCGTGCCTGCTCCAGGATGTTCTTGCAGTCCATTGGTGGGTACAAATGACCAAACTCCTGGAAGTCAGTTACCATGCAGTCAGACTCAGCGACTGAAGTTCATGATGGAGTTATCTGTATATTGTGCCTGGGGTGCATCTTCAATGGTATCACCAGAAATGCCAGAGCGGTTACCAGTATTGGCTTTGCTACACAGGGGCAATGAGAATAAGGGTACAGTGATCCTTTGCCTTCCTCAGTACCCACAGGATTTGGGGAAATGAATCAAAGGTGTATACAAAGGCGTAGGACCATTTGATTGAAAAGGCATTGCCCTTGGTTCTAGGTTGCCAAAATCTGCTGGTGTAGTAGCAGCATTTCTTGTCGCTCTGAGTTGCAAACAAGTCCAGGTGGGGTAGTAGCACTTGTGGAAGACATAGTCCACTTGTTCCTGGTAGAGCTCCCACTCGTAGGAGTCTGGTAGTGTTCACCTGAGTGCGTCCCCCTGAGCATTCTTGCACCCTGGTAGATGCTCCACAGTGATGCTGACTTGGCGAGAGAGGGCCCAGTCTCAAAGCAGCTGCACCTCTTCTCAAAGATGCCATGATCCCATTCTTCCCTGCTTAGCGATGAAAAAAAACATGTCTATTGTCTGTCCTGAGGAAGACTGCCTGACTAGACCCAATCTTATGGGCTGGAGTTCCAGGATATCAGATAAACTGAGGACCCTGGAAGAGAGCTCCTGCATGTGAGCTCCCCCGCCCTCCATGGAAGCATTCATAATTAGCACCACTCTGTCTAAGGATGGAATGGGTGGGCTGCGTTGAGATTTGCAGGATACTGCCACCATAGCAGCACTTGCTTCAATTGTCTTGTGACAAGGGCTGTCGCCCCACAAGCTTCCACTGTTGGTCCAATTCTAGTTGAACAGGTCTCATCTTCAGTCTACAAAAAGGTATTGCAGGGATTTGAATTCCCTGACTGTGACTGTTAGAAAAAGAAGGTCAGCTGGCTTTAGAAAACTGCCTCTATATTGATGGGCCCTTGGAAAATTAGTCGCCCAGGTGCAGGTATACTTAATGACCTTGTCGTCTGAGTAAAGCAGCAACTGGCGATAGGCACTTGGTGATATTCACAAGGTGCTGACTTCAGGCCGAATGGAAGGGCCTTGAATTGGTAGTGCTGCCGCACCACTGAAAAGCAAAGGTAATCCCTATGCTTACGCATGGCTGCCAAGGTTTCAGATTGGTATGTGTGACATTCATATTTTCAGTGTAGTTATGAGTGACATTTCCACAAATATGAGTGACACTTTTTCACAAGCTAAATCAAGGAATGAAGACGAGGGAAACACAAGTATCAGAAATAAGACCCATCTGAGCAATAAGAAGCTCATAAGTTAGCTGCTGCAAAGCACCAGAAATAGAAGGGCAATAACGTAGTGTGCCCTTCACGACTAGGCCGCCAGGATGCGTGAGGCCCCAACAAACTCTTACCCCGAAGCAAGTGGTCCATGGCCCAGTCGGCGCGCCGCTAAGGGCCCAACACCAGCATAGCCAGCAGCCCAGATGAGTTTCCTTAATGAGCCAACACACTTGAAAGTCGCGGACCCACAGCCACCGCGGCAGAAAGCACCGGTCCGGTCATTCATTCGGGGGAAAAGGCTGAGAGGCGCGCGCACACACAGGGCGTCAGCTGAGTGAGCCAGGGCGCTGTGTGATTTAAAGTGCGTTGCAGCAAGCCGCACTAAAAGCACAAGTTACTAACTTGTGTAACGATATATCTGTAAGAGACAGTAGTTAGTGACAGAATCCTTACCTTAGAATATCCCCAGGCGTCAGGCTGGATCCGGAAAGTTTTTGCGTAGCAGTACCCTTGCGCGTCGGTAGGCGGCGTCGTGCGGCTCCGCGTCCGTCGTCGGCGTCGTGATCGCCGGGATGACGTCGCGGGCAGTACTTAGACGCCGCCCCTGCGCGCTGACGTCAGTTCTGTACACGACTTTCCGCGCCAGGAACGCAGAGCCATGCAAGAAGCTGACATAGGTGTCTGAAAAATACTAGGGCCCTGAAAGGGATGTCCTTAACCCTAGAAATCAGTTCGCAGAACGGGGAGGATGGGTGGGGCGGTAAGGAATCTGTCACTAACTACTGTCTCTTACAGATATATCGTTACACAAGTTAGTAACTTGTGCATCTGAAAGAGACACGTTAGTGACAGATTCCTTACCTTAGAATAGATACCCCAGCAATACCAACCCCGGTGGTGGGTCTGCGAACAAAGATCAGACAAGGAAGTCCTGGAGGACAGAACGGCCAAAGAAGCCGTCCCTCCGGACCTGACTGTCAAGGCAGTAATGCTTTGTAAACGTGTGCAGCGAGGCCCACGTAGCTGCCTGACAAATAACCGGCAGCGGAACACCGCGGCCCAAAGCCGTGGTAGCAGCCGTTGCCCTGGTGGAATGGGCCCGCAGCCCAACAGGAGGCTCCTTCTTAGCCAAAGAATAGCAGGTCTTGATGCACAAGGTAACCCAGCGGGAGATGGTCCTCTTGTGCACCGCCCGACCTTTTTGGCGCCCACGTAGGCAACAAAGAGCTGGTCATCCACCCGGAAGTGTTTTGTGCGGTCAATATAGAAGGAGAGCGCACGTTTTGGGTCCAGACGGTGGAGCCTCTCTTCCTCTCTGGAAGGATGCGGAGGCGGAAAGAAGGTGGGCAAAGTGATGGTCTGCCCAATGTGGAAAGCAGTAACCACCTTTGGCAAGAAGGACGGACGCGTCCGAAGAACAACCTTGTCTGGATGAACAGACAGAAAGGGAGGTTTGCAAGATAGAGCCTGGAGCTCACTCACCCGCCGAGCTGTCTTTAGAGTCAGAAGACGAAGAGGACAGTTATGTAGAGGCTCAAAGGGAGCGCACATTAAAAAGGTAAGAACCAAGTTCAAGTCCCACTGAGGCATCACAAACGGAACAGGAGGGAAGAGGTGAGTAATGCCTTTTAAGAACCTGTTAACAGGGGACTTGAAAAGGAGGGCTGATCAGGAAGCCTGAGGAAGGCCGAGATAGCACAAAGATAACCCTTGATGGTACCCAGGGCAGAACCCTGTTGGGCCAGAGAAAGAAGGAACAGAAGGACCTCAGAAAGAGGGGCAGAGAGGGGATTCACAGCCTTTGCTGTGCACCATGCCACAAATTTGTTCCACCTGCAGGCGTATACCACCTTAGTGGAGGGACGCCTGGCTGCCAGAATCACATCACAAACTTCGGGAGGCAAGTCGAAAGGAATCAACTGCCGCCGCTCAATCTCCACGCAAGCAGGTGTAGACTGGACAGGTTCGGGTGGAGGACCGTCCCCTGCTGCTGCGACAGAAGATCCTCCCGAAGAGGCAGACGGATCGGGGGATCTACGCTCATATTGAGTAGCTCGGGATACCAAACTCTTCGAGCCCAGTCCGGAGCCACAAGAATGACTTGGGCCCGGTCGTGCCGAATCTTCTTCAACACTCTGGGTAGAAGTGGTATAGGCGGAAAGGCGTACAACAGACCGCAACTCCACTCGTGACGAAAAGCGTCGCCGAGCGAGTGCCGCCTTGGAAATTCCAACGCGCAGAACTGATGACATTGCGCGTTCTCTTCGGTGGCGAATAGATCTAACCAAGGCTCTCCCCATTGTAGAAAGAGTCCTTGCGCCACTTCCGAGTGAAGACGCCATTCGTGATCCATCATGCACCTGCGGCTGAGTTTGTCGGCCCTGGCGTTCAGGGAACCTGCCAGGTGTTGAACCAGCAGGAATATGCCCTGATGTTCCAGCCATGTCCAGAGGCGCAGAGCCTCCTGACAAAGGGTCCAAGACTCCACCCCGCCTTGTTTGTTGCAGTACCACATGGCGGTGGTGTTGTCTGTGAACACCTGCACTACCTTCCCTTTGACAGAGGGAAGGAATGCCTTGAGTGCAAGTCGGATCGCCCGTAGCTCCAGAAGGTTGATATGGAGCCGGGACTCCGCCGGAGACCAGAGGCCTCTGATCTCCGCCTCTCCCATGTGACCGCCCCATCCCAGAAGGGACGCGTCCGTCACAACTGTGTGCTCTGGCTGGGGAAGGGAGAGGGATCTGCCCATGACCCATTGCCGGTTCGAGAGCCACCACTGCAACTGTCTTGCAGTCCCCTCCGAGATCTGGACGTGATCGGACAGGTTGCCCTGGTGCTGCGCCCACTGGAACTTCAGGTCCCACTGCAGAGCCCGCATATGCCATCTGGCATGATTGACCAGCAGGATGCAGGAGGCCATGAGGCCCAGCAGCCTCAGGGTCATCCGTACCGAAACCCAGGATAAAGGCTGAAAGATCGGAATCATAGCCTGAATATCCCGGACTCGCCGTTCGGGAGGATAGGCCCGAAACTGCGTCGTGTCCAGAACTGCTCCGATGAAAAGGAGCTGTGGAGAAGGAACCAGATGCGACTTCGGCACATTGATGGAGAACCCCAGCGAGTGCAGGAGTTCGGCCGTAGTCTGGAGGTGGGAGACGACTGCCTGGGACGAGCCCGCCTTCAGCAGCCAGTCGTCGAGGTAGGGGAAGACTGAAACCCCTGCCCGGCGCAGATGAGCTGCGACCACCGCCATCACTTTCGTGAACACCCGAGGGGCACTTGTAAGGCCAAAGGGGAGCACGGTGAACTGAAAATGCTCGGGGCCTACCGTGAACCGAAGTTAACGCCGGTGGGCCGGCAGGACGGGGATGTGGAAATATGCGTCCTGCAAGTCCAACGCTACCAACCAGTCTCCAGGGTCGAGGGCAGTCAAGACCTGAGCTAGGGTGAGCATCTTGAACTTCTCCTTCCGGAGGAAGCGATTGACGTTCCGGAGGTCCAAGATAGGACGCATGTCCTCCTTGTCCTTTTTGGGCACCAGAAAGTAGTGGGAGTAGCAACCACGCCCTACTTCTGGGGTCGGAACACGCTCGATGGCCCTCTTGGTCAAGAGGGCCGTGACTTCCTTCTGTAGAAGCACCAAGTGATCCCCTGACATGCGGTGGAATTGAGGTGGCATGGCTGGGGGGTGGTCTCGAAGGGGAGGGAGTAGCCCCTTCGGACAATGTCCAAGACCCACCTGTCCGAGGTGATGGTACGCCAGTGGGGAAGGTGATGGCGGACCCTGCCCCCTACTGGCGTGCTGTGCACCTGAAAGGAGGGACTAGGAGGGCTTGGAGGCCGCGGACGGGTTGGAGGTGGTGGCCTGACCCGCACGCTGGTTGCCCGATCCGCCACGGCGGAATCCACGTCCTCGGCCACGCGAAGACGCCTGCTGTGCGGGCCGGTGGTTGGGCTGCTGACGTGAAGGGGCGCCTCTACCGTGGCCACGATAGGGGCGAAAAGCAGAAGTCAGCGGAGGGCGTGTAGCAGAAAGGCCCAGGGACTTGGCAGTAGCCCGTGAGTCCTTAAAGCGCTCCAACGCATGGTCTGCTTTGGACCCAAAAAGACCGACTCCATCAAAGGGCATGTCCATGAGAGTATTCTGGACATCCCCTGAAAAACCAGTGGTTCTCAGCCAGGCGTGGCGTCTGAGCGCCACCGTCGTTGCAATAGACCTGCCCAGCGAGTCGGCGGTGTCAAGGCCACAACGTATTGTGTATTTAGCCGCATCCCTTCCTTCCGCAATGGCGCGGGAAAGCAGTGTCTGGACCTCCTCAGGACACTGGGGCAAAACATCCGCCACCGAATCCCACAGGGAGTGGGTATATCGGCCCAAAAGACAAGCGGTGTTAACGGACCGCAAGCCAGCACTGGAGGAAGAAAAACCTTTCTTCCCAAACTGATCCAGGCGTTTGGATTCCCTATCCGGAGGAGCGGTAGGGAAGGCGGTTTGGGAAGCGGAGGCTTGGACAACCAAGCTCTCAGGAGTGGGGTGGACAGAGAGAAACAGGGGGTCGCCCGGAGCTGGGCGATGGCGTCGTGACACGTTCCGATCCACAGGAGCCCCTGTGTTGGGCTTGGACCAGGCGCCCAAAGAACGTCAGTGAGGGCGTCGTTAAACGGCAGCACAGTCTCCGCAGAGGAGGCTGCCGGCTGAAGCACCTCTGTCAAGATGTTAGGCTTGACCGTCAAAGTAGGGAGTTGGAGACGTAAGGCCCCAGCTGCCCTACGCAACACCGTACCAAAATTGGCTCCCTCCTCCGTAGCCACGGGAGGAGACAGCATGCCAGTGTCAGGGGAAGTATCCAGACCACTGGCCTCCCCTAGACTCTCTGTCCAGTCCTCATCGTACTGACAGTGTCGCGTCAGAGGGTCATCAGACCCCTCCCAGTCCAACTGGTCCTCCTCTGGTTCAAAATAAGGAGGAGGAGGGACAGTTGGGACCCAAGGTCCCATCGGCGCCGGAACCGGCTTCGAGCGACGTCGGTCCGGAGCCGGAAGGAACTGGGGGACGACGCCGCCCGGAGCCCAGGGCGGCGTCGAGAACGGCACCGGAGACATCGGCGCCGGCGGAGGTGTCGTTAGGAGCGACCCTTGACCTTGCCAGGTAGGTCGCTCCCCCACCACACAGCTCCGCCTGTGTTGTCTGCCCGCTGCTCCTGTAGGTAAGATCGCCCTCCGCTTGTGGCCCCGGTGCCCGTTTTTGTCTGCTCTCCCCCTGTTTTTCCTTTCTGTGCCCCTCGCTGCCCCACTGTTGTTGTGCCCGTGATTTTGTCTGCTCTCCCCCTGTTTTTCCTTTCTGTGCCCCTCGCTGCCCCACTGTTGTTGTGCCCGTGATTTTGTCTGCTGTCCCCCTGTTTTTCCTTTCTGTGCCCCTCGCTGCCCCACTGTTGTTGTGCCCGTGATTTTGTCTGCTCTCCCCCTGTTTTTCCTTTCTGTGCCCCTCGCTGCCCCACTGTTGTTGTGCCCGTGATTTTGTCTGCTGTCCCCCTGTTTTTCCTTTCTGTACCCCTCGCTGCCCCACTGTTGTTGTGCCCGTGATTTTGCCTGCTCTCCCCCTGTTTTTCCTTTCTGTGCCCCTCGCTGCCCCACTGTTGTTGTGCCCGTGATTTTGTCTGCTGTCCCCCTGTTTTTCCTTTCTGTGCCCCTCGCTGCCCCACTGTTATTGTGCCCGTGATTTTGTCTGCTGTCCCCCTGTTTTTCCTTTCTGTACCCCTCGCTGCCCCACTGTTGTTGTGCCCGTGATTTTGCCTGCTCTCCCCCTGTTTTCCCTTTCTGTGCCCCTCGCTGCCCCACTGTTGTTGTGCCCGTGATTTTGTCTGCTGTCCCCCTGTTTTTCCTTTCTGTGCCCCTCGCTGCCCCACTGTTGTTGTGCCCGTGATTTTGTCTGCTGTCCCCCTGTTTTTCCTTTCTGTGCCCCCGCTGCCTCTCGCCACTCCCGCCGCTGCGTTCCCTGCGGCCCCGCCCCCTGACTGCCCATTCGCTGCCCCTGCCTCCCGCCTCCCAGCTGCTCCTCCCTCCCACCTCCCCATAAATGGCGGCCGCTGCACGGTGAGGAGAGCGACCCTTGACCTTGCCAGGTAGGTCGCTCCCCCACCACACAGCTCCGCCTGTGTTGTCTGCCCGCTGCTCCTGTAGGTAAGATCGCCCTCCGCTTGTGGCCCCGGTGCCCGTTTTTGTCTGCTCTCCCCCTGTTTTTCCTTTCTGTGCCCCTCGCTGCCCCACTGTTGTTGTGCCCGTGATTTTGTCTGCTCTCCCCCTGTTTTTCCTTTCTGTGCCCCTCGCTGCCCCACTGTTGTTGTGCCCGTGATTTTGTCTGCTGTCCCCCTGTTTTTCCTTTCTGTGCCCCTCGCTGCCCCACTGTTGTTGTGCCCGTGATTTTGTCTGCTCTCCCCCTGTTTTTCCTTTCTGTGCCCCTCGCTGCCCCACTGTTGTTGTGCCCGTGATTTTGTCTGCTGTCCCCCTGTTTTTCCTTTCTGTACCCCTCGCTGCCCCACTGTTGTTGTGCCCGTGATTTTGCCTGCTCTCCCCCTGTTTTTCCTTTCTGTGCCCCTCGCTGCCCCACTGTTGTTGTGCCCGTGATTTTGTCTGCTGTCCCCCTGTTTTTCCTTTCTGTGCCCCTCGCTGCCCCACTGTTGTTGTGCCCGTGATTTTGTCTGCTGTCCCCCTGTTTTTCCTTTCTGTACCCCTCGCTGCCCCACTGTTGTTGTGCCCGTGATTTTGCCTGCTCTCCCCCTGTTTTCCCTTTCTGTGCCCCTCGCTGCCCCACTGTTGTTGTGCCCGTGATTTTGTCTGCTGTCCCCCTGTTTTTCCTTTCTGTGCCCCTCGCTGCCCCACTGTTGTTGTGCCCGTGATTTTGTCTGCTGTCCCCCTGTTTTTCCTTTCTGTGCCCCTCGCTGCCCCACTGTTGTTGTGCCCGTGATTTTGTCTGCTGTCCCCCTGTTTTTCCTTTCTGTGCCCCCGCTGCCTCTCGCCACTCCCGCCGCTGCGTTCCCTGCGGCCCCGCCCCCTGACTGCCCATTCGCTGCCCCTGCCTCCCGCCTCCCAGCTGCTCCTCCCTCCCACCTCCCCATAAATGGCGGCCGCTGCACGCGCCGCGCCGCTGGCGCGCCGAAGGCGCGCCTAAGGCAAGCCCGTCTGCGCCCGTCCGCGACTGGACCGCGCCCAGCGCCAGAACCCCTGGAACCCACCAACGCAACACTACTCGACGGACCTACGACGCCGCCACACTCACCGCACTCAATGCCGGCCGGAACCCTGCCTGCTACCGAGCCTCACCGAGACGCACCCACGGACCCTTCGCCTGCCAAGCCTGCCGATTCACCTGCCCCCGGACGTGCACCACCTCCGCCAAGTCGAGCAACAGCAGCAACCACCTGAAATGCATCCTGCTGAACACCCGCTCCGTCCACAGGCACGCCGTGGAACTCTGGGACCTGCTCGACGCAACAGCACCGGACATCGCCTTCCTCACCGAGACCTGGATGAACGCCTCCTCAGCGCCCGACATCGCCATAGCCATCCCGGATGGATACAAGATCACCCGGAAGGACCGCGTCAACCAGACGGGAGGAGGCATCGCCATCGTACACAAGAACACCATCCGCATCTCGACTAACTCCGACGAGACCTTCTCCGCCGCCGAACACCTACACTTCCAGATACACACTGACCCCAAGACCACCCTCCGAGGCACCCTCATCTACAGACCCCGGGACCACGCACACTATTCAGCGAAGACATCGCAGACTTCATCAGCCCGCACGCCATGCCCTCAGCCGACTACATCCTCCTAGGGGACCTCAACTTCCACCTGGAGAACAACAACGACAGAAACACCACCGCCCTGCTGGACAACCTCGCCAACCTCGGACTCAAGCAACTGGTGAACACGCCCACCCACTACGCCGGCCACACGCTTGACCCCGTCTTCTCGTCCAGCAAGCACATCTCCTTCAGCCACGCCACCGGACTCCACTGGACCGACCACAGCTGCGTCCACTTCAGCTTCAGAAAGACTGCGACCCACCACCACCCGCAACAGGCTCCCCGCCGGAGCTGGAGCAAGATCACCGCCGAGCAGCTCACCGCCTCCCTCAGCCAGAACACACCCACCAACACAACGGACCCAAACGAAGCAGCCAGCAACCTCGCCAAGTGGCTGACCGCCTGCGCCGACGACCTCGCACCACTAAAAACCCTCCCAGCAGACCCGGAAGCAAGAAAACCCCTTGGTTCACCAACGAACTCAAGGAATCCAAGAAGAACTGCCGCACTCTCGAGAAAACCTGGCGACTCGACCAGACCACAGACAACAGGACCGCCCTCAAGCACGCCACCCGCAAACACCACCAGCTGATCCGTGCCACCAAGAAGTCGGCACTCAAAGAACGACTGGACAACAACGCCCATGACAGCAAGGAACTTTTCAGCATCGTCAAAGAGTTCTCCAACCCCAGCGCCGGAAACAACGACATCACCCCCTCGCAAGACCTCTGCAACTCACTCTCCGCGTTCTTCCACCGCAAGATCACCGACATACACAACAGCTTCGACGCACAAACAACGCACCCTACCGCCGAACCAACGCCCGCCACCACCACCCTCTGCAACTGGACCCCGATCAGCACCGAAGACACCACCCGCACGATGAACTCCATCCACTCCGGATCACCAACCGACCCCTGCCCACACCACGTCTTCAACAAAGCCGACGCCACCATCGCACCCCATCTCCGGGACATCATCAACTCCTCCTTCCACACCGCCACCTTCCCGGAGAGCTGGAAGCATGCCGAGCTTACCGCCCTCCTGAAGAAACCAACGGCGGACCCCACCGACCTCAAGAACTAC
This sequence comes from Calotriton arnoldi, assembly GCA_963921515.1. NCBI lineage: Eukaryota > Metazoa > Chordata > Amphibia > Caudata > Salamandridae > Calotriton > Calotriton arnoldi. The sequence continues at coordinate 733,714 of CAWUFW010003781.1, forward strand.
CGTCCCATCTCGCTCCTTCCGTTTCCGGCCAAAGTCATCGAGAAGACCGTCAACAGACAGCTTGCCGCCTTCCTCGAGACGAATGGATCCCTCGACCCCTCGCAGTCCGGGTTTCGGGCCAACCACAGCACCGAGACCGCCCTTATCGCAGCCACCGACGACATCAGAACCCTAACCGACAACGGGGAAACAGCTGCCCTCATCCTCTTGGACCTCTCTGCGGCGTTCGACACCGTCTGCCACCGCACCCTAGTGAAGCGCCTCAGCAACATCGGAATCCGAGAGAAAGCACTGGAATGGATCATCTCGTTCCTCGCCGGAAGAACCCAGAGAGTCCGCCTCCCCCGTTCAGATCCGAAGCCACCGAAGTCATCTGCGGCGTTCCACAAGGATCCTCACTCAGCCCAACCCTCTTCAACGTCTACATGAGCCCCCTCGCAGCCATCGCACGCCGACACAACCTCAACATCATCTCCTACGCCGACGACACCCAGCTGATCCTCTCCCTCACCAACGACCCCACCACCGCCAGAGCCAACCTACACGACGGGATGAGAGACGTCGCCGACTGGATGAGGAACAGCCGCCTTAAACTGAACTCAGATAAGACGGAAGTCCTCATCCTGGGCTCATCACCCTCCGCCTGGGACGACTCCTGGTGGCCCCCGGCCCTGGGCACCGCGCCCAAGCCAACGGACCACGCACGCAACCTGGGCTTCATCCTGGACTCCTCCCTGTCGATGACCAGACAAGTCAACGCCGTCTCATCTTCATGCTTCAACACCCTGCGCATGCTCCGCAAGATCTTCAGATGGATCCCCACTGAAACCAGGAAGACCGTCACCCAGGCACTCGTCACCAGCCGACTGGACTATGGGAACACCCTCTACGCCGGAACCACAGCCAAACTTCAAAAGAGACTCCAGCGCATCCAGAACGCCTCCGCACGACTCATCCTGGACATCCCCCGACACAGCCACATCACCGTGCACCTGAAAGACCTGCACTGGCTCCCCGTCAGCAAGAGAATCACGTTCAGACTCCTCACCCACGCACACAAGGCCCTCCACGACCTGGGCCCAAAGTACCTCAACGACCGCATGACCGTCTACACGCCCACACGCCAGCTACGATCAACCAGCCACGCCCTCGCCACCGTACCACGCATCCGCAGAACCACCGCCGGAGGAAGATCCTTCTCCTACCTGGCAGCCAAGACCTGGAACTCCCTCCCCACTCACCTTCGGCGAACCCAGGACCATCTCTCCTTCAGGAAGCAGCTCAAGACCTGGCTGTTCGAGCAGTAACTTACCCCCTCCCCCAGCGCCTTGAGACCCTCCCGGGTGAGTAGCGCGCTCTATAAATGCCATGATTGATTGATTGATTGATTGATTGATTGATTGATTGATTGACCGGCGTCGATGGGGGTTGTGGAGCCGGGATCGAGGCCGGGGCCGAAGCCGGGATCGAGGCTGGAGGCACGGGCGACGCCGGGGCCGGAGCCGTCGGCGACGCCGGAGCAACCCCATCAGGGGCCGCGGGGCCCAAAGAGGCGGGCCATGGCCGTCAGGAATTCCTGCACTTTGGCCGGATCCGCCCCCGAACCCGGGAAGGGCGGGTATGGCGGGGGCGACTCCACAGGCATGTCCGGGGCCGCGGGGACGGTGCCGGGAGGGACCTCAGCCGAGTCGCGAGACCGGCGAGGCGAAGTCCTAGAGCGATGATGCTTTTTGGACTTCTTGTGTTTGGACTTACCGGACGAAGAAGACTTCGACGCCGACGACCGGTGTGGACTCCGCGATCGACCCCTGGACCTCTCACGCGACCGGGGCTTCCGCGGAGCCGAATGCCGGGCCTCGAGGAGTTTTCGAGACCGCTCTCGCAAAACTTTCGGGTTGAGGGCCTGGCAGTCGGTACAAGACTCCGTGTCGTGGCCTCGGCCGAGGCAGAAGAGACCCTCCCAATGCGGGTCGGTGGCGGACATCATCCGCGCACAGGCGCCGCATCGCTTGAAGCCGGGCATCCCTACGACACCTTGAAAGATGAAAAAACAGTGAAAAAATTCACCAAAAAGTATGGTCAAAAAATGACCAGGGCACTGCTCTTCCCGGATCTGCGCTTGCTGGCGCGGAAAAAGAAGAACTGACGTCAGCGCGCAGGGGCGGCGTCTAAGTACTGCCCGCGACGTCATCCCGGCGATCACGACGCCGACGACGGACGCGGAGCCGCACGACGCCGCCTACCGACGCGTAAGGGTACTGCTACGCAAAAACTTTCCGGATCCAGCCTGACGCCTGGGGATATTCTAAGGTAAGGAATCTGTCACTAACGTGTCTCTTTCAGATACATAAATCAAATGTTACCTGCACTTTGACGGAAACAAACTTTCTTACATTGGGAGGCGAGCAGCGGTCGGGAAATGCGGTTTAAGACAGGGCCATCCCCCTCCTCAGAGGAGTCCTCCAGGCCACAAAGAACTACTGCACTCCCTCGGCCCAGCAGCATTCAAGGCTCAGCTGCAGCACTGTAGTGTGTGCCTGAGCTCCAGCGGCGGTCACAGGGATTCAATTACGGTACTGCGCAGCTGTGAGAGCAGTGCCAACTGCCCAGCCAGGGTTCCAGAGTTCCAAACCTTTAACCTACCGCTCTCCCCGCCACAGGAGGCGGCAGCGGGACGTAATGTCCTGCACAGCGGGAATAGAAATTGGGCACAGCCTCTACTGACACAAATCACTGTCGGAAAATAATGCCGCGCCCGGGAATACTTGAAACATTGTAGCCAAGCTCCGCTTCAGCCAGCCCCCAAAGCTTGCCGGGAACAGCGTGCTCGTCACAGCGCCACTCCAGCCTCTAGTTTTACAGTCAGCATAGCAGTGTTACTGCTTGATAGCCAGGCAGGAACTATGCCTACAATGCGTGACTTTGCATTTCAGTGCGGTGATGCGGACCACCACACTGAAATGCGTTAGTCCAACGCCCGATGACTGGTACTTGACAGGACTGCTTACGTTGTATAAGGATGTGAAATTATGAGACCTGAAAATCCAGGGAGGTCAGGTAATCGATTTCTTGGGACATGAGGAGGACCTCTTGGAGCGCACTCTTGTGAAAATACTGTTTTTAAGGAACTTGTTTAGCTCCCTGTCTAGAATAGGCCTCCACTGTCCAATCTTTTTTATGAAAAAGAACCTGTCATTTAACAGATAAAAGTTACTTACCTGTAACTCTAGTTATCCAACATTGGCATCTTTCATAGATTAACATGCTTGAATTATTACCCTTCATCAGGCTGGGAAGAATAGGTAAACAATGCTAACATAGCAGTGTACCTTTACACTCATTAACACTCAAGATTACAAAACAAGGCTGGACCCTATTCTCCTTGTTATAAACGACCGAAACTCCAGTCAATCAGAGATCCAGACCCTTAGTTGCTCCACTGCCAGACTTTAAACTGCCAGATTTCCTAACCTGCTAAACAGTATAGAAGCCACCATCTTTCCGACTATTCGAAAGCCCCATAGATAAACAGGGGAGGAGGGAGGGGCGCATGTGAATCAATGAAAGATGCCAATGCTTGAATGAAGATAATCATAGCAGTTTAAAACACGACGATAAATACAGTGTTTGGTGGACATGAGGCTTACCCTACGAAAGGAAGCTACGAAGCACTGCCCTTCCTGCTGCTTTGTCTTTCTCGGTTTTGATATCGATGTAGTAATGCTTGGTGAAGGCGTGAATCATCCTTCCTGTGGCTGCTTTGCATATGTCCTTAAGAGGGACATCCATGAACATAGCTTGATGTCATAGCTCTTGTTGAGTGTGCTCAAACATTTCTTGTTATAGGTCTGTTCATGATGGTATAAGCTAAGGAGATGCTTTCAGCGATCCATCTTGAAAGGGTTTTCTTTGTTATGGGTTTACCCTAATCTATTTGGTCAAACACTATGTAATTGACAGGACTGTTGAAAGTCGTTAGTACAATGGGTGTAGAATTTGAGACATGTTTTGATGTCTAGAGAATGCAGAGTTTTTTCCGTAGTTGTGCTTGGATTAGGAAAACCCGTTGAGCGCGATATTTTCTGTTTTTTATTACATGAATTAGGCCCCATTGGAATAAACTAGGGGTTAGTGGTCACTGAGACTTTGTCTCTTGAGAATGTTAAGAAAGAGAGGGCTTGCAATTCACAGAAGAGATCGCCAGCAGGAATGCAGTTTCCCATGAATTATGGTTTTATGTCTGATTCATGAATGGATCCGAAAGGGGCACGCACTAATGGAGCTAATACAGTATTAAGTTCCCCTCCTGATGATAATTTTGGCTTGGTAGGGAAAGTTCTGAAGAGTCATTTTCTTGAACTCTTTTCCATCTCATATTTTATGTCATGATAGAGGAAGGAGCTCTTGCAGATTCTATTATCTGCTTACAATTTGCTGGAATATTCAAAGGACCAAATTCTATGGCTTGAGGTGTAAGGCTGTTAGCTGAAGGGATTGCAGATCATGGTGGAATTTTAGCTTGTTGTTTCTCGTTAGCAAATGAGGATCTCCTTTTAAATGGATTGGTGAACCAGTCTTGACCAGCCCATGCTGGTGTAACTAGGATAAGCTTGCAGTTTCCGTTCTTTACCTTTTGTAAAACTCTGGCTATTAACGGGATTGGAGGGAAGGCATACAGGAATTTCCCCATACATTTCATTGAGAAGGCTTCTCCTACTGACCGAGGGGGATCGGCCATCTACTTGCAAATCTCTTGCATTTTTTGTTCTCTTAGGGCACGAACATGTCCGAAATTGGCATGCCCCATTTCTGAAACACTAAAAAGATTTGATTGTGGTCTATTCCAATTCGTAAAAATGTATTAGTGTAATGTCTGCTTGGTTTGTCTACATTGCTGAAATGTTCAGCTGACAACTCAACATTGTTAGCGATTGCCCTGTTCCATAGCTTTTGAGTCTCCCTGGACATGGGCAGAGACATGTTAGTTGTGCTGTCCGTACGAATCAACATGTATATTCTGTACTACTGGGAGAGAAGCTTTGAGGGCAAATTCTACTGCTCTGCGTTCTAGAAGATTTATGTGACATTTATGCTCTGTTTCCAACCACAAGCCATTGGTGTGTAAATTCCCCATTTGAGCTCCCATCTGTTAATGATGCATCTGTGGTTCGAAATCTTTGAGGTTTTGAAGGAACTAAAGGTTGTCCCTAGAAAATGTTGTTCTCCAACTGCCACCATTGAAGTGCTTCTTTCATGGACGGTGAGATTTGTATTAGGTTGTTCCACTCCCCCATTACCCGAAGCCACTGAGCGCACAGTTGTTCCTGGATTATTCACATTTTCAGGCGGTATTGCGGTACTAAGGTAATACACGAGGACACTGTCCCTAAGGCCGAAGTGACTTTTCACACTGTTGCTCTTTGTGATGATACTAGTATGATTGCTTGCTGTATGATTTTCTTTCCCCTTTCTTGAGATCAAAAAACCTCCCTTCTGTGTTTTAGAATTCTTGTGCCTATTAAGAGAACTTCTGTTGATGGAGAGAGACTTGATTTTGCTATACTGATCGCTAAACCTGGAGTGGATATTGCCTTTCCGGTCATTTGTTGACAACTCTAAAAATGTTGGCCTCTTATTAGACAGTTGTATAAATAGGGGTAGACTGTGCAGTTGTTCCTTCTTAAAATATGCTCTGATGGGAGACATGCATTATGTGAACACTTGAGAGTCTGATTTCAAACCAAAGAGAAGTGCCCTAAATTGGTAGGGATGGCCAAAGACTATGAATCGCTAGTACTTTGGTGCTTTGCATGAACTGAGATGTGAAAGTATGCCTCTTTGAGGTCTAGGGACACATGGTGATCTTTCTTTAGAAAAAGCTGAATTTCTTAGAGTTATCATGCAGAAGCCTTGTGTTTTTATGAATTTATTTAGTTTCCCGAGGTCCAAAATTGGCCGCGACACTCTGGATTTCTTCAATATAAGAAAAAATCTTGAATAAAACCCTAGATTTTCTTGGGATGGTGGGATTGGTTCTACAGCTGTCCTGGCTACTAAATTGCGTCCCCACTTCCGCAGACTCCACTACTAAGTTGAAACATTGCAGGAACCAAAACAAATTAGGGGACCCTGACTAGGGCAATTTTGTTGATGGCCATGACATATGTCTATTTCAGGAGACATGGGCATTAGACCAAGTGACCAGGCGTGGCTTCAAAAGTTATAGCATCCCAGCTATTAAATCTAGTGCTGGGCGCCATCTGGTGGATTGCTAGTATTCGTCCACTCCACCATAGCATATGATGTCACTCCCCTTTATGTGGACTCTCCTGATGTCCACGGGATAATCCCTGCCTGCCCCAATTCCCAGGCCCTTATGATAATTAATGTCTACAATCGGAGCAGTAGTTATAAGCAGGAATCTAAAACGCTCCAACTATTCGATAGTGTTATAGGCGACCATTCCAACATCCACCATATGGTCATAGCAGGGGACTTCAACCTTAAATTTGGCAAGCGAAATGTCTAGGGACGAAAACTATTTAGGATATCCCGGAACTTGTCTGCCCCACTGGAAGACACCTTTCCAGAGCGGCGCCCCAGGTTGTGGATCCCACCCTATCACATGTAATCCGGACATGTAATGGGCGATCCCCTTCCGACAAACTGCTTGCACCGACATTTAGACGTGGCCCATACACTAGTACAATTGACTACATTTTCTTGGATGTAAGGCAGTGGAGCAAGTTAGATGACATGATGGTGCTGGAGCGAGAGGAGAGCGACTACAATCCCTTGGTATTAAGATTAAAATTATGACCCTTTCTTGTCCGGCAGCCACTGAGCATGCTCCCATGCAACTAGTGACCACTAACAGGAGGAAAGTGAAATGGGAAACAGTGCGTTCCTATCCTAAGGGATCTAGGGCCCTATACTCAATTTTGGCCACCCACATGAGTAACGTTTATACCAACTGGGGGGAAAATGAGGTGACACTAGCAGAGCACAACATGGCATTTGATAAACTGAGGAACTTCCTCACCAAGGAGGTTAGCACAGGCCAAGCTACTCCCCACACTAACCTACGGCAGCGAAGCAATGCGGGGGAGAGATGCCAAGCAACTGGACAGCTCCCTGATAATGGCGTACAGAACCATATTCAGCCTCCCTAAATACACTTCATCAGCTCAGATAAGGCTGGAGTTCGGCTTAGTGAAACAGTCGCTGGCCAGGCATGGCGCTTACATCATCTGCTGGAACAAGATAAGACTCTCTGCCTCAAACACTCTAAATCAGCTGCTATGGCAAGAACTGCAGCATAGGGACACTTCTCCGGGCAGACGCTACCTACAAGAATCTCAAGGCTCACTAATCTTTGGAACACTCAGCTACAACACACATCCTTCAAAAAATTGTTCTGGAAGTCAGTAAAACAAATCTCACTGCTGGAAGACAAGGCTCTGTTCTCAGCCAGATCTCATGCCTGGATGACCCTGAACTCCTACAAATCATCTGCATCCCAAAAATACTTCAATCAGGGTTACCCGAAAACTCTCAAGATAAAGTTTTTAAAGCACCGCCTGGGCATTCTACTGTGCACTGAACACCTTCCACCATGGCAGAGGGCATGCTCACCAAGCACTTGCAGTCTGTGCGACACAGGCCCAGGAGACATTCTGCACTTAATCTGCACATGCACGGCGCTGCAGCAAGAGAGGATACAGCTGCTAAAGTTCCCACTCCAGCAGTCAGGTATCCGCACCAGGCGGCAAGCGGTGCTGGCATGTTTCGATTCAGGGGCCACACAACTGAACTGCAGAGTGGTCAAATTTCTCACACTGATGGAACAAAAAATGAATCAACATAGCAGCGCACAAACCACTCCAGCATTAAGCGGACAATGAAGAACCCAACATGCCAACCGGAAGCTGCTTCCTTAAACTTAATTTTAACAACTCAAAAAAGAGCCCACCAAGATGGGAAACTCCATCCTGCCGCTCAGCCATCAGGAGCCTCCTCCTGGTATGAACGCACTTTCTGCACTCTGGCCTGTGGCTGCCTGGCACTATTGCCATATACAATAGATGCCCACCGCAGGCTCACTAACCTTTATAATCACAGCCATGTAGTTCTGCCGTGTACACTTTTTAGGGCCCGTGTTTTTTTATTGTTTTTACAATCACATTTTTGGCACTCATCGAATGGTTTTATCAGTCTTTTTGTATATTTGTATGTAAGCACTGCACAGCACTCGTGTATCAATGTTTTTACTGTTGAACCATAATGACTTTTTATCCTGACAGCACACAACTGTGCAATGGTTTTTAATAACTATGTATAATATAAATAAACCTGAAACCAAGGAGGTTAGGGGGCACCCAAACACAATGCAGACCAAGGGGTGGTTCAACAGCCAGTGCAAAAAGGCAAAGGCCAACCTGCTCCAATCTATAAAAGAAGGGTATGTGCAGGCTATAAGGGGAAAAAGGGCCATTTATCGGGCCACCCCAAAAAATGCAAAAGGAGCCTGGGACGACACCTTTTGGTCTGACTTACTGGATGCCACCATAGCTAATGACCAGAGGAAATTCTGGGCATTGGTCAGTAAGAGTGATGGGAGAACAGGTAGCCCCCCGCTGAAACATCTTGATTTCCCACATTGGGAGTAGGTACTACCTCCCTCCCCACCCCCCAAACTCGCCCCACTGAGCCTGATCTTCCTTGCAGGGCCCCCATGATAAGCCACAATCTATCCACTCAGTAGCTTTTACCATGGAGGAAACCGAGCGAGCTGTTGTCTCATTCCAGCCTGGGAAAGCTCCAGGTCTTAACAAAATCCCTGCTGACGTGTTCAGATCAGACTCTGGGGTGTGGGTCCCCTATATCAATGTGGTTTCCAACGCCATTGCGATGGAGGGGGTGATCCCTCAGTCATGGAAGGGGGTGGAGATTGTGCCCATCTTTAAAAAAGGGGATCCCAGTCTGCCCTCCAACTACCGCCCAATCAGCCTGATCGACAACCTTCAAAAATATTTTTGCAAGCAGGTGCTAGGGTGATTGTTGGATTGGTGAGAGGAAAACCACATTCTTTCAGGATAACAAGCAGGCTTCAGGCACAAGACCAGTGCAGTTGACCAGGCCTTTCGCTTTCTCCTGGTAAAGTGGAGGATGGTGGACCTGACCAAAGGTGATCTGTTTTCGTCGCATTTATTGACCTTTACGCCACGTCTGACCTTGCGCCTAGAAAGAAATTATGGGAGGTGCTTCGGAGGATGGGGACCCCCCCCTGATCTTCTGTACTTGAGTCACCTGCTCCACGAGGGGAATTATGCAAAAGTAAGATGCGGTGTGGAGGGAGAATTAACTGAGGCTTTCCCCGTAAATCAGGGCATTTGCCAGGGGTGTGTACTTGCCCCAACTCTATTCCTCCTTATATATTAAAAAAATGCATTGCCTATCCATTAAGTTGTGCCAATGACTACCAAACCCAGGCGGAAGAAAAAATTCTGGCACTCCTTTTCGCGGATGACGCATTGTTGCTGTCCAAAACCAGAAAGGGCCTCCAAAACTCGATTGATAGCATCAACCAATTCTGTGAAGACTTTGGCCTGGAAATTAACACATCCAAGACCAGATGCATGATTTATACCAAGAGAGGTATAGCGAGAGAGGTCATAAAGGTCGGCGCTGAATCGCTGAAAAGGGTCCGGCAGTTTGATTATCTGGGTATCAGGCTGGATGATTCCGGCTCCTGGGATCCACAGATCACCAAGAGCACTTTAATTGTGAAACATCGAGCTGCAACCATTCACAAATTTGACAAAAAAGCAGCCAGGACCCCTGTCCGTCCAGCAATTGAAATTTACCAAGTACAAGCTAGGTGGGTTACATTATATGAAGCATAACTGCGTGGTGATTGCAATACGAGTGCCTTGAGTACAGCAGAAAATTTTCTTAGGGGTCTCCTAGTCTTGGTTCCCCTTCGTCTTGATTTGGGGATCAACGAGATATCAGCACAGATAGCATTGAGACCTTTATTGTTCTGGGTCCGGATCTGAAGTACCCATGAACTGTTCCTCCTTACGGAGGGCCAATGTAAAAAGAACAATTGATGGACAGAATGCAGAACAATGTCATACATTCACCCCAGTACAGAGATCTGGCCCCTAATCCGTTGTTTTTTGCAACCCATGCCATTCCAGTTTGTACCCAGCCATATGCAAATCAGTCTGGACTCTGCGCCCAATGGGAACAGTCCAGCCCGAACTGCCAGGCCAGGTCCTTCCTGGACTGGAGACAAGCATCCTAGGACCGGTTTCGGGGTTTCACCCCTCATCAGCCAAGATAGCGTGACTAGCGGCATGGAGGGGTGATGCCCCCGAAACCGGTATCAGAATGCTTGTTTCCAGTCCAGGGAGGACCTGGCTTGGCAATTAAGGCTGGACTGTTCACATGAGGCACAGGGGCAAGACTGATTTGCATATGGCCAGGTCTAAACTGGGTTGGCATGGTGAGCAAAAGAATGATGGATTTAACCCAGTTCTCTTGACTGGGGGCGAATGTTTTGATTTCTTCTGCATTCCGTCCATCAATTGTGTGTCTTTTGCTTTCTCGCCCTAAGTGCGCCGGGTATGCTCAGACGTGGGTCCCGGGCTCACTGTGCCACTGGATTCAAGCTATCCTGGCTGATGAGGGGTGAAACCCCGAAACCGGTCCTAGGATGCTCGTTTCCGGTCCAGGGAGGACCTGGCTTTGCAGTTCTGGCTGGACTGTTCCCACGAGGCACAGGGTCAAGACTGATTTGCATATGGCCAGGTCTAAACTGGGGTGGCATGGTGAGCAAAAGGACGATGGATTTAACCCAGATCTCTTGACTGGGGGTGAATGTTTGATTTGCTCTGCATTCCATCCATCATCTGTGTGTCTTTTGCTTAGGGAGGGCTTGCAGGAAGTCATTGGGTCCAACGGGTGGGAAAGGTCAGATGGCTGGGGTTGATTAAGAATGCCTGGATCGAGCTGGGGCTTGAGAAAATTTGGACTGAGTCCCAGTCTATTCGTTGAGGAGTCGCTCTCAAAGAAAACAAGCATTGAAAATGCAATAGGTCTCACCTTTGATTAAGTTAAAGCCATTTGCTTAGCTAATGGTATTGTATAGCAAAGCAAATGGCTTTAACTTAATGACAGGCGAGACCTATTGCATTTTTAATGGTGATGTTCAGAGGGGCTCCCTTACTTTCCTGGTCTTAGACACACTCCACTGAAACGCAGGCATTCAAATGTGATCGGTTTTCATGGTTTAGCTTAGACCCAATTTGCAGGAGTCTGACAAAAAGAACACCAACTGTGTTTTTTATGCAGCTAAAAATAGACAGTGCTCCTTGTTCGCAGGGCACTTTCTCCTACGGCAGAAGCAATTAATTGCCTTTATCATACGTTATCTCACATAGGAAAACAGATGTGGGAACAAGGTATGATATGTGTGTGTTGTCATTCTGCAGTGAAGCACGTTTTGCCATCCCTATGCACCAATGCTGTATAAATCGAAGGTGACAAGATTATTTCCCTAAACACCCCCCCCCACAAACTCAGCATACCGTTTGTTGAGTAAGACAAATAAGAAACATTTGTTTCAGTCTATAAAGCGGTACATACTGTAGACTCTGTGCAGCTGGCTGACACTGCACCACATCTGTGCTTCGAAGCTGGCACTTATGGAGGGCTAACTTTTCCTTGATTCTGAAATACAGTTCAATTAGTTGATGTGCCTTTCCGTAATATTCATGCCAAGGGTAATGACGCTTATGAAGTCGGAATTTTCTTACCCAACTGGGACAGCGCACTCCACTCAGACATCATAAAATGCTCCTACTCCTGTCCATTGAAAGCGCTACAGCGTGTTCTCGGTAGTGTGAAACGCTATATACATGGATTTACTGTTATTCTCAGGCTTGTGATATTGTATTCAACTAATTTGGTGCATTCTGGGAGTTGTAGTCTGAGTAGTTGGGCTAACAATCGGCGAATTGGAACAGGAAACCAAACCAAGAGATTGCTCTCCGCGGACTCATCTGGCAACCCAGACTGTGCGCAAAGTACGCTTTATCATTATCTGAGATCTCAAGTTTTCCGATGAATACCAAAACTAGCCCTGTTTTTTTTTTTTATTTCATTCCGGCTCTCGCAGTCCTTGTATTAAATGTAGGACAAGTATCAGAAACGAAAATGAAAAGTGAAGACAAGGCTGCCAGCGCGTGATTGGGAACCTTGCGCCCTCTGATGCCTCCCGTCCCTTGTATCAGTGAAACGCGCTCAGCCAGTCCTGGCCTGTTGAGACTCCCGGCCGAACAGAGGCGATGACGCGCCATGGTGGAGCAGTAGAAGCGGAAATGGCTGTTGGGCTATTCACTTGATGTGATACTTACTACAACAGTGTAATATCTCAGTAAATAATGCGTCTCTTGCGCCTACTTAAATGGGGCTCGTTTTATTTACCTCGGGAGAATTAAAAAACTTAAACAACATGTAACGCAATCTGTCTCTCTGCTAAAGCGCTCTAATGTCCTCGGGCAAAGTACGCGCTATATAAAAACAAACTGCAGAGCCGGTTGTCTCGTGATTTTATTTTACTTACACCCGTCCTCTCGACTTTGGTTTGCGAGGCAATAGTAAATAAAGTTGTAGTGTCAGCCTTGCTTTAGACAAGCTCTCGCGCATTGCAGATGCTTGTTTACATCGCGCTGCCCTCGGGCAAAGTACGCGCAATATAAACCAGAGAAATGAAAGGCGCGTCAGCCATTGTTGAAGTTAAACGCGGTAATAGGAAAAAAAAGTGCTTAGCGGCTAATTAAGAGACACTGTCTCCCACCGCAAGTAAAAGATCCAATCCCGGGGGGCGGGGCCAAAAGCAGACAGGGTGGCAACCAGGAGGGATTAAAATGCCTCCGGTGCAATCATCACACTGTGTTTTGCATAATGCATTACGCAAAACGACGCGTACCAATCAAAATTGCAGGCGGAGCTCAGACACGGCTTCTGGAACCGTATCGATTCCAAGAAGCCCTCGCATGGCGAGAGCAGCGCATGCGCGCTGCTAACGCCATGCGAGACCTAAAAAACTAGCAAAGGTGAAAGTTATCAGCAATAGGGACCGTTCATCTACGCTAGGCTGCCTAACACGTGCCTTTGTTCCCACAGTTGGCACATCTATGGGCCACATGTAAGTCCTTTGTAAAAGGTACCCCGGGGACCAAGGGCCTTGTGACCAGAAAGGGCCTCTGAGGGCTGCAGCATATATTGTGCCACCATCAGAGACCCCTAACCATAACACCCTGCCCTGCCATTACAGGCTGCATGTTTTGGCGCAGACCAAACTGAAGAGTCGACATGGCACACATCCATGTGTGCCATGCCCACCAACACTGACTGTGGCATGGGTTAGTCACCCCTCTAGCTGGCCTTACAGCCTTAAGGCAGGGTGCACCATACCTAGGTGAGGGCATAGCTGCAGGAGCAATATGTGCCTACAGTGTGTCTGTGCCATTGTAAGTGAAGTGAAGCCATTTTTAGTGCATGGGCAGGGAGTATGTCAACACAAACTCCAGAGCTCCATGATGGCTTTACTGAAGTCTGGGATGTTTGGTATCAAACTTCCCAGAACATTAAACCCACACTGATGCCAGTGTGGGATTTAATGAAAAATGCACTCAGAGTGAATCTTAGAGACGCCCCCTGAGAAACGACCAACCCTGGTGTGGTTCCTGGCTGGCTCCCAGCCATCTGCCACCACCAGACAGATTTCTGGACCCCTGGGTAGACAGCCTCCGCTCTCTAGGTCTGGAAACAAAGCACATCCTGAGCAGCGGTGTCATGCCTTCTCCCCCAAGATACAAAAAGAACAATTGATGGACAGAATGCAGAACAATGTCATACATTCACCCCAGTACAGAGATCAGGGCCTAAATCCATCGTTTTTTTGCTCCCCATGCCATTCCAGTTTGAACTCAGCCATATGCAAATCAGTCTTGACCCTGCGCCCAATGTGAACAGTCCAGCCCGAACTGCCAGGCCAGGTTCTCCCTGCACTGGAAACAAGCATCCTAGGACCGGTTTCGGGGTTTCACCCCTCATCAGCCAGGATAGCATGACTCCAGTGGCATGGAGAGCACGGGACCCACGTCTGGGCATACCCGTCTCACTCGGGGTGACAAATGCAAAAAGAACTATTGATGGACAGAATGCAGAACAATGTCATACATTCACCCCAGTACAGAGATCTGGGCCTAAATCCATCGTTTTTTTGCTCCCCATGCCATTCCAGTTTGAACCCAGCCATATGCAAAACAGTTGGCAGTTCGGGCTGGACTGTTCCCATGAGGCACAGGGTCAAGACTGATTTGCATATGGCCAGGTCTAAACTGGGGTGGCATGGTGAGCAAAAGAATGATGGATTTAACCCAGATCTCTTGACTGGGGGTGAATGTTTTGATTTGTTCTGCATTCCGTCCATCAACTGTGGGTCTTTTGCTTTCTCCCCCAAGATGGGCAGGGTCCTCGAAGAGGGAGCTTCAAAGGCCTGCCGCCTTGGTTAGCTGTCCTCAGCCTTTTGCTGCTATCAGCAACTGGCTCCCACTGGTTCTGACCCCCATTTTGGGCACGAAAACGGGCAGCAAAACTTAGCCAGGAAGGGAGGAACCCCACACCTCAGGCTGGGGAGGCGAAGTGAAGGCCACCTCTCAGTCCCCGCCATCTCAAAGATGGGGGACCCCTCCAATCAGTTAGAGGCCTATGCCCCCTCCCATTGGAGGGTGGCATACTAGGGGGCGTAGGCACCCCAGGGAAGGGACCCATTGGCCCCAACCTGCACAAATCTAGTATTTAGGGGCACCCCTGAACCTGGCCTCCACAGATTCAACGTGACAAGAAGGAGGACCGAAGAGCCTTGCTGCAGAAGAGGACGATGACGACAACTGCTTTGGCCCCAGCCCTACCGGCCTGTCTCTTGCTCCTAAACCCCTGCAAGCTGAAACCGGCATGTCCTGCAGCCAGCAGCCTCCAAGAACCCGGGGACCTGCCCTGCCTTCACAAAGAACATTCTCCCGTGGACACTGGGTTTGTCCAACACCAACCCAAGCCAGGACTCCAGATCCAGCCGAAACCGCGAGTCCTCACCACTCTGAACCAGACACTCACGGACTGAGTTTGAGTGGCCCAACACCCCAGCGAGGTCCCCCCGGCGATCCTGACTGGTGTTCCAGCATTGGAAGACCTCCACTGACCTGGTCCTCGAACCCTGCAGCCTCATCCTGAAGGGACCCCCTGACCGTGACAGGAACCAGTGAGAAGAAAACGACACAAAAGGACACCCCTACACCTGCAGCTCCTGAGTCCTGAGGTGTCCGACAGACAGTGTCCTGGTGTCCAGCAACTCTTCAACTTCATCCTCCAGTCGCTGGTTCCCTTCGTCCAGTCTTCTGGCTCCAGCCTGCAGTCCTTTTCCTGGACCGACATACTGCATAGGAAAGCATTGGGCTCACGACACCCGGCCGCTGGTGCAGCCGCGGTCCGTTCAGGAAACAGCGGTGGGGCCGGGTATGGAGGGATTTCGAGGGACGATGCGGAGGGAAAATTTATAAATTATTTAATTTTCCCTCTGCATCATCCCTCGAAATCCCCCCTTACCCGGACACACCGCTGTTACCTGCACGGACCATGGCTGCGCTGGTGGTGTGGACTTGGTGCTAACCTGGGACCCCCTTTGCCCTTACCTTAACCCCAAGAGCTTGACTCCCAAGACTGCGTGGCCATTTGCACCTTGCACTCTGCACCCGGCTGCCCTAGTGCCGCTGGTGGTGCCCCTTGAATGCCAACCTGAACCTCCCCCCCCCAAACCTAAAACCGTTTACTTACCTGTAAACCTAACACTTCGTTTTTTAGGTCTCGCCTGAGCCAGCGCATGCGCTGCTCTGGCGAGAGTTTTAGTAAGCGGGTTTTGGAAGTGCAAACAGTGGCTTTTGCTGGCGACCAGCTTGCGTTCACACGAGCGTGCACGCGCGATCAGGCCATATGGCTTCCCTCGCCATCTGGACGCTCGCGTGAACGCAAGCTGGTCGCCAGCAAAAGCCACTGTATGCACTTCCAAAACCCGCTTACTCACGATTACTTTCACCGTGTCAGTTTCGCGGCCGCGCGGCCAATGCTTGTTTATTTATTTGTATGTACGGGTAATTCAGTGATTTGCTCACTTCTTTAGCGCCCCTTTGTCAGTCAACAATTTCGAAACATCTATCTCCGTTCTTCAATTTTCAATGCACTCCGGCAGCTCTGGAAATCTCATTCAGACATTTTAAACTTGCAGCTGTTCGCAGAAATGTAGGTTTCTGCCATAAAAAACAACATCTAACAGTGTCGTAGCACTCGAAAAGGTGTCTGTCTGCTGCTTCATAAGATGCCACCCATAATTATAAAACGTTCATATCATTTAGAACCAGCGCCATTTTCTCCGCACCCGGGGTTGTTAAGAGATACACATGGCTTTCCCAGAGACATTTGTGCAATGACCGGCACAATACGTTGCTTTGTGCCTTTACCTGTCAAACACTGTTATGCTGTCGGCTGCATTGCCAAAACCTCCATTTAAGCTTTCACACAAAGCACCAATTTCCTGTACGGCTCTGTTTTCATGTCGAGCTCGCTCTGATCCCACTCCCATGGCTTCCCAGAGGATGGGTGTGGTTCGACCTCTGTGTGTGATCTGTCTCCGTTACAGGGACAAGCACGCCAAATATGATGCCGAGACTTGGATACACTCTGGTGGTTGTGTTATAAGAGACTCTGGGACCCGCTTGACAATTTCCTCGTTCTCTACATCTGATCACCATCCCATGCCTTGTGGTTCCAGGTTTCGCTGCTCCACCCCCGGTCCTTCAAGCCATTTCAAAATTACAAAAATTAATATCATTTGGAGGAAATAAAATGAATGTGAGTAATATTACACTAGGTAAAAGCTTCGTGTATTATTTACAGCGCTACGAGGCAGCAGGACTGCAGTAGAACGCACTATATAAGGCACATTTTTATTATTGTTATTGTCATCATTACATACATCATAAATCTCTAATGTCTTGAGTAAGTCATCTAATTTTTACAACATTTGGATATTATATCATGGTGACCCATCAAAAGGATTACCCTTATGTTAACAGGTTTGAGAATGCCTCTGAATCTGTCACACTCCCACATCAATATAGTTTATATTTTCGATCACAATTCACTGATCCTAAGATCACAGTCTTCTCTCAGGCAGGCTTCTATCATCTATACAGAATGTGAATAGTCCTATTGTTATTCTCTCACTATATTAACCTGATCAATTGTTTTGTTTATTGTTGGCTTGATATTTATAACTCACTTTACTTTCGACTTACACTACAAAGAAGCTCCAGGTAGCTCAGTATGCAGAAGGCCATTTTTGGCTGTAATTCTGTTTTTTAGTCCAAGGCCCAAATTTAGGGCCTTATTACGAGTTTGGCAGTCCCGCGGACCGCCATATCGGCGGTGGTGGTCTGAGTGCGGTGAGTTCGGCGGTCCGACTGCAGTATTTCGAGTTGGGCAAACAGCTTTGGAAAGAACGCCGCTTGACCGCCGAGACTGCCAGCAGATCACTGATGTTCGCGGTGTCCGCGGTCAAGGAAAGCCAGCTGCCATAGGGCTGTACAAGGGAGCTGCACCACCGTTCCTATTGTGAGTTGCCTGTTCCACGAGCGGAGTGCAACGGTCCGACTGCCTGCTTAAAGGTGGTGGTGACGAAGGATTTGTGGTGCGCAATCACCCCATTCTTCTTCTTCCAGGCAGATTCCGACATGGATACCTTTCTCCAGGTTCCCCCTTCATAGCAAGATCTTCAGCCTGCGGATTCTGACCCTGTGTGCGGCGATATACAGGCGAGTCTTTTTAATACCATATACCCATTGCCAAGATTGCCCACATATGTGCTGAACCCGGTTAATAGATATATGGTATTTTTCCACATATATCATGCATATGTGTGCATTCAACACATATGCAGTCGAAACAAACACAAACAGGTATCAATATATTTGTGAAAAATACTCACCACCACTGCAAGATCACAGCCTCCTCACCCCCGGCCCCGTGGTCGACTCACAATACGGCGTTCTTTGGACTGCCAGCACCATGGGCTGTGGCGGGGGCAGACACTGTTCTACGAGGGTCGGACTGCCAAACTTATAATAAGGCCCTTACTAAGATTTCATGCAATGCAGCGCAGCATCCAAATGTGCTGTACTGCATTGCATAAAACATAGCACAGATCCATATCTACAAAAATTGGCCTGCTGCTGGTGTCATCCCCTGCAGCGGCGGACAAAATGGCTGCCATTTGTTACGCACAGCCTCGCCCTATTGCATAGGCGAGAGTGTGCACTGCCTTACATAGGATATGTATTAGAGGTATACCCCTCTAGTTCAAATTCTTATGCGCAGATAACCGCAGAAATGTCCGACGCAATGGATGTATGCTGTACACTGTGGCACATATGCAATGTGTCGATTTCTCTGGGAAAATACCATGCCATCGTTTGTGCCTTCTTTTACTGATGGTTCATTTTTGTTGTAAAGTCAGGTCAGATTTTCTTAGTTGATCAGACTTTGCACTAAAACCTATGGTTCTTTGTGATGATTCCTCACCCTTGACGCAAAGCAGTGCAAAGTGGATTTGGTGGAGTGAAGCAGTCACATTTCCAGTGCAAAACACCTTTGGCACTAGAATGTAGATAAGAGCTGCCTCTTTGCACCTCTATGTCTCACTCTTTTCACTCTAGTGCTGGCACAAAGCATTAGTAAATCTGTGCTGAGGACGTTTGCACTCTTGTGGCTCCATCGTCTGTGGGTGGAAATCAGGTAAACATCAAAGCCTTCTGTTTCACACATAGTAGGCCATGCTTTCTACACATCTGGTTTTCTGTCTGAGAAACTGCCAACACATCCCTAGTAGAATCCTTCAGAATGCCTTCGGTAGCTGGTTGGTGATACTAAGTATGAAATCCATGAGACTAGGCCAACATGATTTGGTTATACCGAGCAGCAAATGGACTCCTTGCTAGACCAACTGTGCAACATGAACGATCTCCTTTAATTAGGTCTCGGCCTGCACCAGCGCTTGCGCTGGTCTGGCCGAGAGTTTTAGTAAGCGGGTTTTGGAAGTGCAAACACTGGCTTTCGGCTGGCGACCAGCTTGAGTTCACGATGGCGTGCACGCGCAGCTGCCATCTGGGTTTCCTATCTCTTCCTCATTTCCTCGTCATGGCTCATTAACTCTCTGGACTCTGATGTTTCAATCGCAGCAGCAGCTCACATTACCAACTGAGGGCCCTGGACTACAGTCACATGAAAAACAACAGCGATTAGCATTGAAATGCAAGCTTTTTTTTGTTTAGTTAGAAATATTGCTTCGGTGGGTTGATTTCACCTTATATCGCTATTTGTTTTATATTGGGAGTCACAGCCTAATTACCAGTATTTTTGTCTCTCACTGTTTTTTTTTGTATATTTATTCGCGCAAAGCACAAAGCTATATTTAAGGTTACTTTTTCCGCGTCACTTCTTCACTCTATTTAAACTCCACACCCCCACTCTTATTGTCTCTCTCCTTCTCTCTCTCTCTCCCCTCTCTAATTCTCTCTCTACTTAATTAACTCTCCCCTCTCTATCTTTTTTAGCCTTTCATTCTCTCTCACCCCTTTATCTGTTTCTCTTTCAAACTCCTTCATTCACTCTCTCTCCCCTTCTTTCTCTCTATCCCGCTCCACTCTTTATTCTATGTACACCCTTTCTCTCTCTTTCTCTCTCACCACCCTCTCTAATTGGGCATTATATCTTCACTCTATCTCTCACTCGGCAACACCACAGCATCACTCAGCGCAACCACAGCATCAATCAGAGCCACCACAGCATCACTCAGCATAACCACAGCATCACAGCTTTACTCAGCGACACCACATCATCACTCAGGGCCAACACTGCATGACTCAGCGCCGCCACAGGATGACTCAGCGCCGCCACAGGATGACTCAGCGCCGCCACAGGATGACTCAGCGCCGCCACAGGATGACTCAGCGCCGCCACAGGATGACTCAGCGCCGCCACAGGATGACTCAGCGCCGCCACAGGATGACTCAGCGCCGCCACAGGATGACTCAGCGCCGCCACAGGATGACTCAGCGCCGCCACAGGATGACTCAGCGCCGCCACAGGATGACTCAGCGCCGCACAGCATCGCTCAGCGCCGCCACAGCATCGCTCAGCGCCGCCACAGCATCGCTCAGCGCCGCCACAGCATCGCTCAGCGCCGCCACAGCATCGCTCAGCGCCGCCACAGCATCGCTCAGCGCCGCCACAGCATCGCTCAGCGCCGCCACAGCATCGCTCAGCGCCGCCACAGCATCGCTCAGCGCCGCCACAGCATCGCTCAGCGCCGCCACAGCATCGCTCAGCGCCGCCACAGCATCGCTCAGGGCCACCACAGCATCGCTCAGGGCCACCACAGCATCGCTCAGGGCCACCACAGCATCGCTCAGGGCCACCACAGCATCGCTCAGGGCCACCACAGCATCTCTCAGGGCCACCACAGCATCACTCAGGGCCACCACAGCATCACTCAGGGCCACCACAGCATCACTCAGGGCCACCACAGCATCACTCAGGGCCACCACAGCATCACTCAGGGCCACCACAGCATCACTCAGCACCAAGACAATATCACTCAGCACTACCACAGCATCACTCAGCGCCAAGACAATATCACTCAGCACCACCACAGCATCACTCAGCAAGACCTGAGTATCATTCAGCATCACCTCAGCATCGTCTCCGCAACAGTCACCACCACCACCACTAGCACCTCAGCATCACTCAGCACCACCTCAGCCTGCTCTCGGAATCTGGCATCTGTTGATTCTCCCCTAGCGTCTGGCCGCTGCTAGTGTTATAATACAGGTACTAGTTCCCAACCTTCACCCTCCGATTGTTTATGCCCCCTCAAAAAAAAAGCTTTAACAAACAACCATTGCAATAGGCAGAAACAAGTTGCCAGCATTGCAAGAACAAAAGAAAACTGAGGACATTTTTTATTGTAAATACTTTTTTAATATGGTCGTTCAATTTTACATAATGCCTTCTTGGTCATATATAAAGTAACAAAAATGCTTCTGACACTTTTTTATTATAACTTTTCAGCATGCTGCACAGCAGCCACACTTCTCTACAGCACAGCTTGAAGACACTGGCAAAGTCAATAGCTCTGGCTAAACACTTATAAGGCCCCAAAGGCGAGACCTATTGGCTATGCCAATGCTTGTCTCCATAGGATTGTATGGTGGGTTTTTCGCTAATACATTTTTAGTGTTGAACTGTCTTGTACTGCAACAAAAGAAACTTAGTGCCTTTAAAAAAGTTAACCTGTTTACTAATGTCCTGTGCTGCTTAAGCTGTGTTAGGAGTTTGTTTCATGCCAAACTAGAAAAGTAATCTGAAAGTAATTTTGAACAGCTTAAAAACCATTTTCTCAACAGCAAAAGTATTCTGAAGGTTCCTACAAACCCAGTGCTCACTGTATTTTGAAAATTAACATTGTATGAAAAGTTTAACTTACCTGCTACTAAGTTAATCTTGGTTCTAGAAATAAAACCACAAAATAACTTTTTAAACAAACAATCTGTCTGGATTCAGTCTTTGAGTGTGTGACATCATTTCTTGCCCGAGTGTTTATAACAAAGGCTAAACACTACTCTCCGATAAGCCTGACTGCTCAACCACACTACCACAAAAGAGAGTAAGGTATTATCTACTTTAGCTTCTGCTATACCTTTGGGCTCCACTGGACTCTGTGCACACTACACCTCACTTTAGTATAGTATATACAGAGCCAGCTTCCTACAGACGCTCTCACAATTTTTACTGCGTCTGCTGGTTGGACGTTTATGTGTTCCTT
The DNA here is from genome assembly GCA_963921515.1 of Calotriton arnoldi. Classification (NCBI taxonomy): domain Eukaryota; kingdom Metazoa; phylum Chordata; class Amphibia; order Caudata; family Salamandridae; genus Calotriton; species Calotriton arnoldi. Next base: position 755,720 of record CAWUFW010003781.1, read on the forward strand.
ATAGAGCTCCATTCCGTTCCCTCTTTGTCCATTGGAGCCATGCTTGGCATAGAAGGATATTCAGATCATCACTGCACTGCTGACAAGACTAATGATTCTGTTCTGACTTGGTTAAGGATGCAAGCTGGAGCTGAAGAAGTATTTTCAATCCATGCTAGGTTGATGGAAGCTGTAGCTAGAGTCTGCATCATTTGGTGTCCTTCCTGCCAGATGTAGTCTAATGATGGTCTAGACCTAGCACTTTTGTTATATTTTTCTTTAAAATCAAATAGAAAACATGAGTTTTCAACCACTGAAATAGGCAGACTGAAGTGGTGTGTTGCTTACTCTATTATGGCATGACATTTCCCAATGTTGTCTAGTGGGGAATCTCTCAGGAGTAGGCTCCTCACTGGCGGCAGGAGGTATTAAGAATTGGTTCCATTCAGAATCCTTGGATGGAGATCCTGCTTGGTCATCTGAAACGGTATTGTTGTCCTCATTATCCATGATAGGAGATCCATTTGGGTCGTTAGCATCAAAATTATCTTTGACCTAGTCTTATCATTGTTCCTCTTCATCAGAACTGGAGATATCACTGTCAGTTTCGCAGGTTAGTCTGTAACATGAAGCTTGCATTGACAAGGGTTCACCTTTTGCCGTTGAATAGGCAGAGTTGGTGACCCCATTTGCAAAATTGGCGATAGTCAATCAATCAGGGGTTTGCAAAGCGTGGCTACTCACCCGTGAGGATCTCAAGGCGCTGAGGTGGGGGCTTGCTAATCCATCTTGGTGAGGAGGTTAATTCGAAGAGCCAGGTCTTGAGGTCCTTACTGAACTGGGTCAACGACACGGATCGCATGAGGTGGAGGGGCATGGTGTTCCAGGTCTTGGCGGTGAGGTAGGAGAAGGATCTTCCCCCGGTTCTGGTCTTGTGGATCTGTGGGACGGAGGTCAGGGCGAGTTGGGCAGGGCGGAGTTGTCTGGCGGGTGTGGGGAAATCAAGGCGGAGGTTCAGGTATTCTGGTCCTGCATCGTGGAGGGTATTGTAGGCATGTGTGAGGAGCTTGAAGGTGATTCCCTTGTAGATAGAGAGTCATGGAGTTGTCAGAGGGGTTGTGTCATGTGGCTGCCGCAGGGGATGTCAAGGACCAGTCTGGCTGCGGCATTTTGGACGTTCTGTAGTTTCCTGAGCTGTTTCCGAGTGACGGCGGCGTACAGTTCGTTGCAGTAGTCCAGTCTACTGGCGGTGAGTGCATGGGTGACCGTCTTTCTAGATTCTGTGGAAGCCATCTGAAAGCATTTCGAAGCAGGCGTAGAGTGTGGAAGCAGGACGAGGATACTGCATTGATTTGGCAGTTCATTGAGAGTGAGGAGTCTAGTATGATGCCAAGGTTGCGAGCATGGCCCGTAGTGGAGGGAGGGGTTCCTAATGTGGCGGGCCACCAGGAGTCGTGCCAGGCTGAGGTAGTGGGTCCCAGTAGGAGTACTTCGGTTTTGTCCAAGTTGAGCTTGAGGCAGCTGTCTTGCATCCAGGTAGCAACTGCCTTCATTCCATTGTGAAAGTTGTTTCTAGTGGCTGTGGGTTCGTTGGTGAGGGAGATGATCAGCTAGGTGTCGTCGGCGTAGGAGACGATGTTGAGTCCGTGGCTTCTGACGATGGCTGCGAGGGGAGCCATGTAGATGTTGAAGAGGGTGGGGCTCAGGGAGGAGCCCTGGGGTACTCGCAGCTGATCTCTGTAGGTTCTGAGAGGAACGGGGGTAGTCTAACTCGCTTTGTTCAGCCGGTTAGGAAGGAGTGGAACCAGTCGAGTGCCTTGTCGCGGATGCCGGCATCGTGGAGTCTTGTGGTTAGGGTGTGGTGGGAGATGGTGCCGAAGGCGGGCGAGAGGTCCAGTAGGATTAGGGCTATGGTTTCGCCCTGGTCAAAGAGGGAGCGGATGTCGTCGGTGGCGGCGAGGAGTGCAGTCTCGGTGCTGTGGCTGCTTTGGAAACCGGATTGGGAGGTGTCCAGGACATGGTTCTCTTCGATGAACTCGGAAAGTTGGGCGTTGATGGCCTTCTCAATGACCTTGGCTGGGAAGGGAAGGAGGGAGATGGGTCTTAAGTTCTTGAGGTCTGCCGGGTAGGCGGACGGTTTCTTCAGCAGGGGGTTGATCTCAGCATGTTTCAGTCGTTGGGGAAGGTGGCAGTTTTGATGGAGCGGCGAAGCTGGGGGGCGATGGAGGCAGCTGCTCTGTGGAAGATGTGGTACCGGCAAGGATCCGATGGAGCTCCTGAGTGGATGCTTTTCACTGTCTTGTGTGTGTTGTCTGTGGTAAGCTAAATCCAGTTGAGCAGGATCTGTTGGGGTGCTGCTTGGTTGCGTGCAGTGGTGGTGGGCGTAGAGGCGGGGTCTTGCGTGTCGAAGCTGTCGTAGATCTGCATGATCTTCTGCTGGAAGAAGGTGCAGAGTTTGGTGCAGAGGTCTTGGGAGGGTGGGAGGTCTGTGGTCTCGCTGTTAGGCCTGGCGAACTCCTTGATGATGGTGAAGAATTCTTTGCTGTTGTGTGCGTTTATTCTGTCTTGGAAGGCCGTTTTCTTTGTGGTTTTGAGGAGAAGGTGGTGTGGGTTGACTGAGTATTTGAAGGTTGCGTGGGTGTCCGGGGTTTTGTTGTTCCTCCATCTCTTTTTGAGCAGTCGGCAGGTGCGTCCGGACTCATGGAGGTTTGGGAGTGAACCAGCTAGATTTCTTGGAGTGTTGTTTACCTGGTGTCTTCATGAGAGGTGCCAGAGTGTCGGCGCAGTTGGAGATCCATTGGTGAAAGTTGCGAGCTGCTGTGTTGGCGTCTGTTGGTGTTGGTGGGGGTCGACAAGATGATCTTCGGTGGCCTTGGTCCAGCTGCAACTGGGGTGAGGGGGGTGGGGGAGGGGTGGTGGTGGATGAGGGCAGTGGTGTACGGTGGGCATGGCGAAGGCAAGATGTACGCAGTGATGGTCGGTCCAGAGGAGTTTGGTGGTGTGGCTGTAGGTGATGTTCCCTCTGGCGGAGAAAACGGGGTCGAGCGTGTGTCCGGCTGTGTGGGTCGGTGTGGTCACTAGCTGCTTCAGTCCGATGTTGTTAGATTCTCCAGTAGGGAGGCGGTGTTAAGGTCACTAGAGTTGTCTAGGTGGAAGTTGAGGTCTCCGAATAGGATGTACTCATAGGATGCGAGAGCCTGAGGTGCGAGGTCTACGATTGCGTCGGTGAAGGGCGAGCGGAGGCTGGGGTGCGTGTAGACGACGGTGCAGTGGAGGGAGGTTTTGGGGCTGGTTTGGATCTGGAAGTGTTCCATGGTTGCCGTGGTGGTGAGAGTGGTTCCGCCGATGTTAGTGGAGGAGATGTTGAAGGTAAATGTTGGTAGAGGTCTTTCACCCTGTCTTGGAAGGTATTTAACATATCCAGTTGTATTTGTACCATCATTGTACTGGCGGCACAGTTGCAGTGGTTCACCAGGATCCAAAAAAGTACACACAGCACAGATATAAAAAAAAAAAAAAAGTTGGAACAGTTCAAAAGACGGGTACAATATAAAAAGGGCATAATTTCCCTCAGATAAAAGTGCAACTTATATGTCCCCCTAAACATTTTTTTTAATTTTTTTAAACAATTTCATTTAGGAGTTTGTGCAAAAGAGCAAGTATACAATAAATCGTAACAAATGCGATACTTCATACAGATATCTTCCCACGCCTAATCCACAGTGCAAACCAAAATCGGGAAAGTCCAAAGACTATCGGTCTTCGGGTATCAGTGCACAGAATTCTCAATACCTCAAGATAGTGGCCCGGGCCAATAAGTCTGCACAAGGGAAGTATCCATTTTTCCCTCAATGATGAATAGTGGGGACAAAAGAAAAGTAAATGAACAATCGATTCTTGGCAAACATTGCAAGCAGGGCACAAATCACTTTGGGTAATACTGCAACACCAGTTCGAACTGTATAAACGTATGGGCAAAGACTTGTAGCAAAACTGCAAAAACAACTTGCGTGCCAACGGTGGAGTGATTTCATCGATGGTTGGTTCAAACAGAGGGACAGATTTAAAAGACAGGAAATCTTTAGTCAAGCCTTTCGAGGGTTCCATCAAATCCACAGCATGCGTTTTTGTCCAGTACTCTTCCTTCAACTTTGCCCTTGAGGTTTGCAGCATGGTCTCCGGGTTTAACCAAAAGGACTCCAGCCCCAATCTCCCCAATAGTTCGCGTAAACAAATAAACCATCTTATTGATGAAGCCTAGGGAAATTTCAAGAGATCCTTCAGGGCCTCCCGGTAGGGCTCCAACTCTTCCACTGTCCATAGTCTATACCAAAACATTAGCAGTTTGCAGTACAATTTGTGCTTGACTTGCCTGTGGGCAAGGTCTAGATACAAAGGTTTTAAAGGAGAGCTCGCAGGAAGATCAACCAAAGATCTTAAGAAGCGGTTTTCTACAGTAATTAACAAAACTTGGTTACCAGTTCCCCATAGTTCAGCGCCATAAAGTACCCCTCCCAGCACCTTAGTATTGTAAATTTCAAGTGCAGGGGCAATTTGACGAGATACCGTCTTCCTATGTATTTTACTAATATGGGTACATTGGTGGATTAGTTGCAGCTTTGCCTTTTCCAATTGCGGACCCCAGTTAATAGATGGGGTCAGGCGAATACCCAAATAGTCGAAAACTTCCACTTGCTCCAATTTTGCACTGCCAGCCCATACAGATCTAGTTAAAACCGTTTTGCTACCTTTGTTAAAAATCATATACTTAGTCTTTGACTCATTAAGAACCAAACCCCTGTCATTACAAAATCTTATAAAATCATTTATGAGTTGTTGAAGACCTTGGGGGGATTTAGAGATTAAGAGAGTGTCATCTGCAAATAACAATGCAGGCACTCTTCTCAAGCCTATTTTCGGGGCATCACAACCATCCCCATCTAAAAAATCAACAACTCCATTAATAAATAAAGTAAAAAGGGTGGGAGCCAGCACACATCCCTGTCTCACTCCACGTTTGACAGGGAAGGTTTCTGTCACTTCGTTGTTGGCACCCCACCTGACCTGTGCTGAGTTGTCTGCGTGTAATCGAATTAAAATGTTTAAAAGATTGGTGGGTAAGCCCATCGCTTCTAGGACCCTCCAAAGTCGAACGCGCGGAACTAGATCGAAAGCAGACCGCAAGTCAACAAAGGCCACATATAATTTGCCCCCTTGACGACTACTTCCTTCCAGTAGGTGCAAATAAAACGATAAACCTGGTCCAAAGTGCTAACTTTATTGCGGAATCCCGCCTGAAAGTCACTCAATATTTGGCACTCCATCATCCAATCCTGTACCCTTCCTAGAACCTGTTTACAAAATATTTTTTGGAGGGAGTCAATAAGGCTAATCGGCCTATAGCTCATTGGTTTAGATCTATCCCCCTTTTTGTAAATAGGAACTATTTCTGCAATGTGCCATGATGACGGAATTGGGGCACCAGACAGGATTAGATTTGACACCAGATTTATATACAAGCCCCAAAGCATTATGTCCTCTCTAAACAGAACTCTGAAGCAAGCTTTTAAGGACTTGAGTTTGGGAGACACATAGGCCATTGCTTTCTGATGACAATCTTCTTTGTTATCCACATACTGTATTTTAAGGTCCCTTTGGCCTGCAGCATTTTACTGTGAATGAATGAACTTCTTCATTGAAGATGCCTCGATGTGGTCTAATGCACAAGTTACTTACTTGGGTAACGATATATCTATAAGAGACATTAGTTAGTGATAGATTCCTTACCTTAGAATATCCCCAGGCGTCAGACTGGATCCGGAAAGTTTTTCGTCAGCAGTACCCCTGCGCGTCGGTAGGCGGCGTCGTACTGCTCCGCGTACGTCGCTGGCGTTGTAGCCGCCGAGATGACGTCGTCGGAGCTACTTAGACGCGCCCACGCGCGCTGTCAGTTCTGTACACAACTTTTCCGCGCCAGGAGCGCAGAGCCATGCCAGAGACCGACTACTGGTGCAATAGAACTAGAGCCCTGAAAGGGATGACCTGAACCCTAGAGAACAGTTCGCAGAACGGGGAGGATGGGCGGGCGGTAAGGAATCTATCACTAACTAATGTCTCTTACAGATATATCGTTACACAAGTAAGTAACTTGTGCATCTGAAAGAGACACGTTAGTGATAGATTCCTTACCTTAGAATACATACCCAAGCAATACCAACCCCGGTGATGGGTCTGCGAAGTGAGATTACACCAGAAAGTCACGGAGAACTGAACGGCCAAAGAAGCCGTCTCTCTGGACCGGACTGTCAAGGCAATAGTGCTTAGTGAAAGTATGAAACGAGGCCCAAGTGGCCGCCTGACAGATGTCTTGCAGGGGGACACCACGTCCCAATGCCGTAGTAGCTGCTGTCGCCGTGGTAGAATGGGCGCGCAGCCCAACCGGAGGTTCTTTTTTAGCCAGAAAGTAACAGGCTTTAATGCACAAGACAACCCATCGTGAGATAGTTCTCTTGTGCACAGCCTGGCCTTTCTTGGCGCCCACGTAGCCAACAAAGAGCTGGTCATCCACCCGGAACTGCTGTGTGCGGTTGAGATTGAACGAAAGCGCACGTTTTGGGTCCAGACGGTGGAGCCTCTCCTCTTCTCTTGAAGGGTGCGGAGGCGGAAAGAAAGTGGGCAGAGTCACAGTTTGCCCGAGATGAAAGGCAGAGACTACTTTTGGTAGAAAGGAGGGACGCGGTCGAAGCACAACCTTGTCCGGATGAATCGCCAGGAAAGGAGGTTTACAGGAAAGAGCTTGGAGCTCACTCACCCGCCGAGCGGAAGTGATGGCCACCAGGAAGACAGTTTTCAATGTCAATAACCGCAAAGGACAGTTATGAAGAGGCTCAAAGGGAGCGCACATTAAGTATGTGAGAACCAGGTTCAAGTCCCACTGAGGCATGACAAAAGGAACAGGAGGGAAAAGGGGAGTAATGCCTTTGAGAAATCTGTTAACAACAGGGGACTTGAAAAGAGAGGGCTGATCAGGCAGCCTAAGAAAGGCTGAAAGAGCAGAAAGGTAGCCCTTGATAGTGCCCAGAGCAGAGCCCTGCTGGGCCAAAGAGAGAAGGAACAATAGGACCTCAGAAAGAGGGGCAGCAAGAGGATCTACAGCTTTTGCTGTGCACCATGCCACAAATTATTTCCACCGACAGGCGTATACCGTTTTAGTGGAGGGACGCCTGGCTGCCAGAATCACATTACAGACTTTAGGAGGCAAGTCAAATGGAATCAGCTGTCGCCGCTCAATCTCCACGCAAGGAGGTGGAGGCTGGACAGGTTCGGGTGGAGGACCGTCCCCTTTTGCTGCGACGGGAGATCCTCCCGAAGAGGCAGTCGGATCGGGGGATCCACGCTCATACTGAGTAGCTCGGGATACCAAACTCTTCGAGCCCAGTCCGGCGCCACAAGAATGACTTGGGCCCGGTCGAGTCTGATCTTCTTCCTCACTCTGGGTAGAAGTGGTATAGGCGGAAAGGCGTACAACAGACCGGAACTCCACTCGCGACGAAAAGCGTCGCCGAGCGAGTGCTGCCTTGGAAACTCCAACGCGCAGAACTGCTGACATTGCGCGTTCTCTTCGGTGGCGAATAGATCTAACCAAGGCTCTCCCCACTGTTGAAAGAGACCTTGTGCCACTTCTGAGTGAAGACGCCATTCGTGATCCAACATGCACCTGCGGCTGAGTTCGTCCGCCCTGGCGTTAAGGGTACCTGCCAGGTGTTGAACCGCCAAGGAAATGCCTTGACGTTCCAGCCACGTCCAGAGACGTAGAGCCTCCTGACATAGGGTACACGACCCTACTCCGCCCTGCTTGTTGCAGTACCACATGGCGGTGTGGTGTTGTCTGTGAACACCTGCACTACTCTCCCTTTGACAGAGGGAAGGAATGCTTTCAGTGCAAGTAGGATCGCCCTGAGCTCCAAAAGGTTGATATGGAGCTTGGACTCCGCCGGAGACCAGAGGCCTCTGATCTCCGCCTCTCCCATGTGGCCGCCCCATCCCAGGAGGGACGCGTCCGTCACCACTGTGTGCTCCGGTTGGGGAAGGGAGAGGGATCTGCCGCTGACCCAACGCTGGTATGTGAGCCACCACTGCAAGTCCTGTGCAGTGCCCTCCGAGATCTGGACATAATCGGACAGATTTCCCTGATGCTGTGTCCACTGGAACTTTAGGTCCCACTGCAGAGCCCGCATATGCCATCTGGCATGATTGATCAGCAGGATGCAGGAGGCCATGAGGCCCAGCAGCCTCAGGGTCTTCCTGACCGAAACCCAGGACGAGGGCTGAAAGACCGGAATCATAGCCCGAATGTCCCGGACTCGCTGTTCGGGAGGATAAACCCGGAACTGCGCCGTATCCAGAACCGCTCCGATGAAGAGGAGCTTCTGAGAGGGAATGAGGTGTGACTTCGGCACGTTGATGGAAAACCCCAGCAAATGCAGGAGGTCGGCCGTAGTCTGGAGGTGGGAGACGACTGCCTGGGGCGATCCCGCCTTCAACAACCAGTCGTTGAGATAGGGGAAGACCGAAACCCCTGAGCTGCGACCACCGCCATCACTTTTGTGAACACCCGAGGGGCGCTGGTAAGGCTAAAAGGGAGCACGGTGAACTGAAAGTGCTCGTGGCCTACCGTGAACCGTAGGTAACGCCAGTGGGCCGGCAGGATGGGAATATGAAAATAAGCATCCTGCAAGTCCAACGCTACCAGCCAGTCTTGCGGGTCTAGGGCAGACAAGACCTGAGCAAGCGTGAGCATCTTGAACTTCTCCTTTCGGAGGAAGCGATTGACGTTCCAGAGGTCTAAGATAGGACGCAGGCCCTTGTCCTTCTTTGGAACCAAGAAGTTGTGGGAATAACAACCATGACCTACTTCTGGCGTCGGAACGCGCTCGAAGGCCCCCTTGGCCAAGAGGGCCGCAACTTCCTGTTGGAGAAGTGACAAGTGATCCCCCGACATGCGGTGGCACTGAGGCGGCATGGCTGGAGGGGTAGACTCAAAGGGGAGGGAGTAGCCCCTTCGGACTATTTGTAGAACCCACCTGTCCGAGGTGATGGTGCGCCAGTGGGGAAGGTGATGGCGAATCCTGCCACCCACTGGCGTCTGGTGGGCCTGAAACACCGGACTAGGAAGGTTTTGAGGCAGCGGCGGTGGTGGATTGACTCGCCCGCTGCCCTCGGGACCCACCATGGCGGGCCCCACGACCGCGGCTGCGCTGAGACTGCGCAGGCCTGCGGGTCTGAAAGGAACGTGCTTGGGCGCCTCGACCCTGACCTCGAAAGGAGCGAAAAGCGGGCCCCGAGGAAGTACGTGTGGTGGCGAGACCTAAGGACTGGGCCGTAGCCCGAGAGTCCTTAAAACGTTCCAGGGTGCTATCCGCCTGGTCACCAAAGAGGCGTGTGCCATCAAAGGGCATGTCCAACAAAGTGTTCTGGACATCCCCAGAGAAGCCAGTAGTTCTGAGCCAAGCGCCGCGGCGGAGCACCACCGTTGTGGAAAGTGCTCTGCCGAGGGAATCGGCCGTGTCAAGCCCACAACGGATAGTAAATTTAGCAGCATCCCTCCCTTCGGTAATGGCCTGGGAGAGTACCGCCCGAGCTTCCACAGGACACTGAGGCAGCACCTGTGCCACGGTGTCCCACACAGAGTGGGCATAGCAGCCTAAGAGGCACGCAGTATTCACTGCCCGCAACCCAGAACTGGCAGAAGTGAAAATCTTTTTCCCAAACTGCTCCAGTTAGCTGGGGTCGCCCGGCGCCGGGCGATGACGGCGTGCCACACCCTTATCCACAGGAACCCCGGTGTTAGGCTTGCTCCAGGTGCTCAATAGGATATCAGTGAGTGCATCGTTGAAGGGCAGCAGCGGCTCCGTGTAGGAGGACGCTGGCTGCAGCACCTCGGTCAGAAGATTGGTCCTGATAGATACGGAAGGGAGCTCGAGGTTAAGAGCCTCAGCCGCCCTACGCAGCACCACTGAAAAAGTCCCAACCTCCTCCATAGCCACGGAAGAAGGGGACAGCGTGCCAGGGTGTGGAGAGAAATCCAGATCCACCGGACCCTCCAGGTCTTCCCATTGAGGCTCGTTCTCGCATTGAGCTGCAAGAGGGTCCTCAGACTCCTCCCAGTACTCCCCTCCCCTTCATCCACCGGTTTCGAAAGAGGCCGGTAAGGACGAGGTGCCTGGGGAAATGGGACTAACTCCCCACCAAGAAATGGAATCGGGGGGTAAGAGACCAAGTCTGGTTCGGCGCCGTACGGCGTCAGTAGCGGCGGCGCCGAGGTCGGCGTCGGAGACGGCTCCGAGGCCGGAGCAGGCGGCGCCGCAGGGTATTTTGCCGGCGTAGCCGAGGCCAAAGGCGGCGGCACGGGGGCAGACCCACCCAACGGGTCTGTGGGGCCCGAAGGCGCTCCGAAGGGACCCGATGGGCCAAACAAACGGCCCATGGCCGACAGGAAGGCCTGTATCTTGTCCGAAGTCACGTGCGGGCCCGGAAAGGGCGGGTAGGCCGCAGGCAACAACGGAGGCTCCAGCGGACCCTCGGGGGAGTGACCGCCCGCCCCCTGCACCACGTCCCGCGACCGGTGAAGGGTAGAAAACGAACGACGTCACTTCTTTGACTTTTTATGGCGCCGTGACTTACCTGTCCCCGAGTCCGACGAGCGATGGTGACGGCTCCGCGACCGGTCCCTCGACCTCCCACGGGAGCGAGACCTCGATCGGCACGGAACCGATTGCCGGGCCTCCAACAACTTTCGGGAACGCTCCCGCAAAGCTTTCGGCGCCATGGCCCGACAATCGGGGCACGCCTCGGGGTCATGGGCGTGCCCCAAGCAGAAGAGACACACGTCGTGCGGGTCCGCTACGGACATGTTCCGACGGCAGGCCCTACAGGACTTAAACCCGGGCACCCCTACTGCACCAGAGTTGAGTACTCGACAAACAATTTCACCAAGTTAAAACTTTTAACTAGGGGTACCGCTCTCTCTCGGATCTGCGCTGCTGGCGCGGAAAAAGAAAGAACTGACGTCAGCGCGTGTGGGCGGGTCTAAGTAGCTCCGACGACGTCATCTCGGCGGCTACCACGCCAGCGATGTACGCGGAGCCGTACGACGACGCCTACCGACGTGCAGGGGTACTGCTGACTAAAAACTTTCCGGATCCAGTCTGACGCCTGGGGATATTCTAAGGTAAGGAATCTATCACTAACGTGTCTCTTTCAGATCCTGTTCTTTTTCCAAGCCTTCTTGCTCTGACAAAGCACATTGTTGCAACTACCTTGGGGGTTGTGATGGAATGGCAATACCATTAATGACTGTAAAGGCAAAATTGTAGAAAAAGGTGATACTGCTGATGCAGACAAGACTAAGGAGACCACTGGTGTTGTGCTTGACATTGAGTTTGCCGACAGCTGCGGTCTCGTCAAAGACTTACATCTCCTCCTGGACAAAGAAAAGACCATTGTCAACGGTTCGCTTGTCGACTAGGAGTGCTTCGTTGATGGTGCGTGTGATGTTTTAGCCGGGATTGAGGTCATCAACAGTTGTTCTATCAACATTGCTGCTGACGTAGTTGACAGCTGGAACGACTTTAGCCATAGTTCTCTCGTTGATGAGGATGTCCAAGGAGCTCGATTTTTGCAGTTTTTTGTGCATAATGATGCGAGTCCTTCCTGAAGTGTTTTATTGCAGAAACTCCATTTTCTTTGTATAAGGAGGTGGCTGCAGGAGCTTAGGGTACAAATGCAGCTCTGGAAACTCGACATGATTCCTGTTTGCCGCTGCATTTGTAAAAGTGCTTAGTGGAGCACTTTTCACAGATTGATACCCGAATGAGGGGGAATCCCGCTTAGCAGAAAGGTGTTTCAGTCCGCTGCAACATCCGCAGGCTAGCCACCGATTATGGGAGTACTGCTTTACAGTCTATGCAAAGGATGTGTATGCACAGCTACACATGCCACAAATTAATATATTGCTTACACCGTAAGCATCTGTTTGTGGCTTATAGTGCTGTAGATTCAAATACATCCTCCCTCCTCCCCGTAAACCTCTGGTTGTTGCAGATGTTCTTTTCTCTTTTGCATGGTTATCTATTGTTTCCTTTACTATTCTCCATATACATTCTCGCCTGCCATGCAGAAATCAATCTTACCAATGGAGTCGATGCTTTGCGTATTTCCAGTCATAGAAGTAGTCACTATACCTCATGACTCAAGTTGCATTCTTACGAGCCCAACACTAGATGGCAGGAGTATGAGAGCATGTGAATCTACAGCACTACATACCATGAATAGATGCTTACAGGGTACGTAACATATTCCTTTCAACCCTTGCTGTATCTGTGGATAGGAAGAGGTTTATATGGATGATCTACATGAGCAATGTATTTATTGCCTCTATCCAGCTCACAAGACTTCATGTCATGATATTTGTCAGACTTTTCCTTTTAAGATACTGAAGGAATGGGAGAGGAGATTGGCAATGTATATACTTGAGAAAAGAAAAAAGTTGTAGCTACATGTGCTTGCTAAAATGTCCATACAGTAGTATTTGGTGAACGTGTGTAGAGTGGACCAGGTAGCTGCTTTATGTATGTCAACTATGGGGTAGTTTCCAAGGAAGGCCATAGAGTACCCCTTCTTGCGAGTATAGCGCAGTCTGGGCGGAGCAGGGAGTTGTCTTTTTGCTTTAGCGTTGCAAGTCCTTAGAAGCTTGCAGAGAGTTCCAGTGGTACATATACCACTAGATATATTAAATACCTTAAAAGACATGGAGAAAGACATCAACCAAGGTTTACCTCCAACATCCCTTCCACAAACATCAGCAAGTAAGCTGCGACTGCTGTTAAATGGAGGCATATGGAAGTGAAAGCCAACCCTGATCAATGAAGAAGGAATCATACTGTATCTTGTACTGTTGCTGTGAGTGAATCTATGCCTTTTAGAAAGTAATAGGGACACAGTGTTTCTACTTAGCCACATAGCAGGCCTGCATCGTGGGTCTACGTGTATTTCAGGATAGACATGCTATCTGCTGGGAGATTTAGGTAACCAACTCTAGGAACTCAGGAGCCAGATCGTAAGGGTGAGCTCCTTGGGGTTGGGATGCCTTATGGAGCCTTGGTTCTGTGTGAATAGATCTTACTGTTTGGGCAGTTTCTCTTGAGGGACCTCTGACAAGTCTAGAAGGGTCGTGAGCCAGGGCTGTCTGGCTCATGTGGGAGCCACCAGGATGAGGGCAAGAGATGTTTGCCAAAACTTCCGAACCACATACCGAAGGAATGGGAAAGGCAGAAAAGCGCAGGCAAATATCCCAGATAAATTCATTCATAATGCATTGCTCAGGGACTGCGAGTGTGGGAACGTGGAGGCAAAGCTTTTGCATTTGGCTTTTTGGCCGGTTTCAAAGAGAGCTACATCTGCAAACCCCCAACAGTGGAAATACAGGAGTAGGACTTAAGGGTAAATTTCCCACTTGTTGCTACATCTTACTGAGCAAATCTGCAAACTCGTTGTCCACTACCAGCAGGTACTCCACAAGCAGATGCATCTTGTGGTGGAGTGTCCAATGCCAGATTTTAAATGACAGATGTGTGGGGTATGTGACTCCCTGTTTCTGAAGGTAATACATGGCTGACATGTCTGTCTTGATGAGGACCACCTTTTGCTAGATCTGATGAAAGAAGGCCTTGAGTGCCAGCTGGGCAGCTAACTGTCAAATAATTGATGTGGAGACCCTGTTGGTGGGATGTCCACACGCCCTGGATGGTGGTGCTGCAGATGCGCCCCCAACCCATATGAGAAGCATCAGTCTAGAAAAGGCTCCCCCTGCAACAGGTTGTTGCTGTTCTACCATTGCAGATAGCAATGGGTGCTAGCCCAAATGAACACTAGATCGTCCCATTGACCCTCCGCCTGGTCCCAATGTGCCGCCAGGCACCCTTGCAGAGGAATCATGTGTATCTTTCATGGTGGACAACGGCAATAAAAGAAGCCATCATGCCATGAAGGTGCAGCAGTATTCTGACCGTTAAGTGGCAATTTGGCCGAAAAGAGGCAGTAGTATTTGGAAAGCGAGGACCCACGGTGGCTGGGTTTACCTATCCTGGTAGGAAGGGCTGGATTTGGAGGGGTTGGAGGTGGGATTGACTGCATTGATGGTGAAGCCTAAATAGTGCAGAACGTCTATAGTATTTTAAGTATGGGAGAGACCGTATTGCTTGTCTACATTCTTTATCAGACAGTCGCCCGGATAAGGGAACATGTGGATACCTCTCCTTCTGAGATGAGCGACTACCATGGCAAGATATTCTGTAAATTTCTAGGGGCCGTAGTGACCCCAAAGGGTAGCACCTTCAACTGATAATGGTGACCACTTGCCATGAACCGCAGGGAGTGGCAGTGAGCAGGGTGGATAGGTATGTGGAAGTAAGTGGCTTTCAGATTAAGAGCGGTCAAGAAGTCGCCTTCTTGCAGCATGGGGATGACATCTTGTAAGGTGACCATATGAAAGTACTCCGACAAGATGTACTCGTTGAGAGTTAGAGTCAAGGCCTGAGTGCTCCGTCCTCCTTTTGAAAAAAGTATAGAGAATACCCCCTTTTACCGCCATGGTTTAGCGGCACAGGTTTAATTGTACCTTTGAGGAGCAGCACTTGTACCTCGTCTTGAAGGAGGCTCTGATGCTTTGTGGAGAGGGTATGTGTGTGGGGTAGGATGTATTGTAGGGGTGCAATGAGCTTCAGACAGTATTCCTGCAGGATGATAGAGAAGACCGGCTGGTCTGAGGTGATTTCTCCCCACTGGGGGAGAAACCCCCGTAATCTTTCCCCAACAGGTGTCGTGTGATTGGGGAAAGGGCGAGAGAGTCAATACTTTGTAGTGGTGACCCCTTTGGCGCACCTCCTTTGTCTCTGACCCTTGTACTGTTGCCCCTGTAACCTTCCCTAGAGTTGCTGCATGTTGAATACGGCTGCTCCCGACACTGGTAGGTGGAGGGTGGGTGAGGAGAAGTGGTTTTTGACCCCCCTGCCCCCATACTGCGGCCTGTGAAAGGAGCCAAGATTGGAGGATGTTTGAAGAGCACCCATGTGAATTAGAATCCTCTGTATTACTTTTCAGTCTGGATTAGAATCAGGTGTGGAGGTATTTCATAGTTCATGGATGACGAGAGAGAGATGTATTGTGCATGGATTTTTGGTATCTCTGCTACAGATTTTTCACAGAGGTGATATTTAATCTGTTGCTTGCTCTCATTTTTGCCTCTCTCTATCCTGCAGCTATTTGCCTCGTGATTTTCCATGTTGTGCTTTGGGAGTCAAATTCTTCCTTTCTACATTGTGACATCGAGTCCAGTGTAACCAGTATTTTATGCTTTTTTATAAAACAGGTATAGTGGTTATTCAGTAGTGTTTCGTATGTATACTATCCTTAGTTTTAGTTTTTTTGTCCAATTATAATTTCTTCTCTGGTAACTTAATGTTTGGTTAATCTTATCACATGGTGTTGTCACGTTTTCTGGCTTGGTGCACAAGATTGGTTGGGTCTTTTTACTATTACATACGCCCTGTGGACTTGTTTACTCTTGACCATCTTCTCCTTTCCATGCTCCGTTTATAATTGTATTGTATATTTACGTTATGATTTGTTGTTCCCACAGACTGATTCAAAAAGTTCAATTCATATTGAGCCCTCTACACCGTACATTCATCGACAGTGTACGATTCATAGATGGCCTGTGGCCACTGATGTATTGATCTCTCTCAGCGCCCTGATGAAGGAAATTTTCGTGTGCATCACATTTCCGAAATGCGCGTCTGCGCATTTCTGTCTTTCTTGTAATTTGTATTAAGAATTTTGTATTATACATTATTTGTATGTATGTAATATTGTGCTCACATGATGTTATGTCCAGTTTTTGTATCTGTTCTGTCCTTTGTGTCATCTCTTTCTTCCTCTTGTTGATGTGTACATTGTACTTCACTGTTCCTCATCTACCTTTTGGGGCTCTCTCCATGTTGAAGTATTTATGATATATTTTTATATATATTTGTGATATCCGAAAATGAAGTTATAAAAATTGTGTATATTTTTCTTATAATACATTTTGATAAAAAATTGGTCTATGGGACTTGTATATTCCTGGATGTATTACCATGTTTAAAAGTAATAAGTAGGGAGAAGTATGTGTTGTGATTTAGTGAAGAGCACCGCGCTTACAATTCCCTGATTGATTGATTGATATCTTTCTAGATCTTCTTGAGCATCTAATCCAACTGCGGCCAAAAGAGATGTGCACAGTTGAACAGCGGATTTAACAGATGCTGCTGGACCTCTGGCTTGAAGCCCGAGACACGAAGATAATCATGGCAATGAATGAGGACAATGGAGTTAATCCCCCTGGTTGCAGTATCAGATGCGTCAAGGGCGCAGCAGATAGTAGTGCTGGATATGGTTTTGCCCTCTGAGACTAGTTCTTAACCTCACTGTCGGTATTGGTCTGGGAGGTGCTGGAGTAGTTTCTCCATCTCGACCCAGTGGGTGCTATCAAACCGAGAGCAATCCAATAGACTTTACAACCCTCCAAAGCGTGGCAGATTGCACAGCTACCCTCTTGCCTGCTGCATCGATCTTTTTGTTCTTAATAGACTACTACATCTCCAAGGAGTCTGTCATTACAATATGACAGAATTCCTGTGCCTCAGTCTACTAAATTCTATTAGTGATATTGCTAGACAACCTACTGGAAGGCAACCTAATGTATGTATTGCTACTTCTGTAAATAAATTACTTATGTTACTTTTGAGCTGTATACAAACACTCCTTGTCCTAGAGTATGCTGACCTTTATTATTGAATTCTGAAGTACGTCAATATCTCATCCACATTTCTCATGTGCTACCTATCCTTTACT
The DNA here is from genome assembly GCA_963921515.1 of Calotriton arnoldi. Taxonomy (NCBI): domain Eukaryota; kingdom Metazoa; phylum Chordata; class Amphibia; order Caudata; family Salamandridae; genus Calotriton; species Calotriton arnoldi. The sequence continues at coordinate 772,649 of CAWUFW010003781.1, forward strand.
TTTCTAGCATCTCTTTCCGCTAACATACCCAAGGTAAAGGTTTCACTGACCTGGCTGCTCGTTTCAAAACTGCTCCAGTTTATACTTATCTCAGCTTCATGAAATGGCAGCATGAATTTAATAAAATACTTAAGATGATGGATGTTTCTCTAGCACTGGATGCTAGTGGACGGGAAAGTATGAGCCTCACTCACACAGGAATTGCATTATGGATATCTTTCATTGAAATGTATTACTCAACATCAAGAGGTAAATGACTCCTCATATTGCCTGTTTTTTGTTAGGTCTGCCTACCATCTTTGCTTACAAAATAACCATTAAAGAGTTTGTAAAAAATAGTGACAACTCCCCTATCAGCCTGCTCCAACTGAATCATGGAATTGAATCTTAACTTGGACTTGTCATGTAGCCTCCGTTTTAGCCTAATGAGTAAAACGTGGGGTTAAGATAGAAAAAAAACCTACAATATTGGGAGTTGGCATAGTACCGCATGCAAGAATGCACATCTGTGCTAAAGAGCGTACTTTTGAATACCCCTAATTTAAATGCAGTGGCCACTTATTTTGGGACTAAGATACAATAATCAACCCTGTAAATTTCAGCTGCACTCCCACCGCACCAAAAAAATAAAACAAAAAGGAGTATAGCCGGACAATGGAGGGCACCATAGTGGTGCTGTGGTTGCTCAGCTGCTCCTATTTTAACTATAACTAGAGATTTCCGTTGTCGCCTTGCGCAATGCAACGATGCACGTCTTCCCAATAAGCCTATTTTTTTTATTTTATTTGTTAACGTTTGATCGGTTTAGGAGGCTGAAAGGTTTTACTTATTTATGACGCTCACTGAGCAGATCCAGAAACACTCCTGGAGTGGTGGAATTAAAGGGTTGGCCAAGAGAGTTGCATGAAGCTAAGTATTTTTAGAAAAACAAATAGTTCCTGATAACTTCAATGCGCTACTGCACCTGTGATATTAAAGTTTCAGAAAAATATGCTATCAGTAAGGTTCAACCTGTGCAGAAAGCTACAGAGAACATTAGCTTGCACTTTAAGAAAGAGAAGCCTTCTGCAATCTACAGAGCAAAGAATCACATTTTGCAATGAAATAGCCCCAAATTTCTTATAGCATTCAAAGTTTAATAGTCCCAAGCCAAAGCTATCTTCATTGTCAACATGATTAAGTTGGTCATGGCTAAAAATTGATTAATTCGGTAATACAAATATTTCTATTGCCTCCAGAGTAATCCCGACTGACCAGTTTGAGAAATCCTGCTGTGCAGAACTTTAGTGCCGGCCTTAATGGGAACCCATTAGTAGTATGAAGCAAAATTCAAAGTTACCAACATATTATCTACAGCAATGTCCTGAGTAGAGTCTCCTCACTCTACACAATCCTGTGCATAACGCTCACCTGGTCATCAGCGATGGCTTTGGCAAAGCGTGGACAATCCAAATGAAGGTAGATGTCAGTAAGCTGGTCCAGAAGTTTCTTTGGCTCAAAGCCATACTTCTCAGGATTTTCAACTTTCAAATCACGACATTTAGGTCCACATAACTGTTGAAGGTTAAAGTTCAGCATGGCTGCTAACCGGGGCCCCAGCTCCTATCAATGGGAAAGAAAAAAATACTCTTCATGCTGACCCGGGAGAAAGAAATCCTCTGCATGCATGGGTAAAAAGTAACATTTTAATTTTCTTATATTATGGACACAAGGATGAGTTATAAGCACTTAAAGCACTCTTCACATACTGTCTTGGGAGGGCTGTTGGGGGCAATGGTTGGTAATGAAACATGATTTTTTTAGGGTTTCATATTTCATATATTTTTTAAATTGTATTTTGTTGATTTTCATAAGAACATTAAACAGTGCTATGTCAGTGCTATCATTGCCATCTCGTATCAATTCCATGTGCATGTCATTGCAGTATCTAATAAAACATCACAAGCATAGTATTTTGAGGCATATTACTATCTGTACAAAGCAACATATTTTTGGAATCATCTGAACATGACAACATATCTGTCATGAAGGGAGTCCATGTGTCCTTTAGTCGTGATGACTACGGGAGCTCTTCTGTAAATACCTCCAACTGATCTCTGCAGAAGGCAATATCTCGCAGCCACTGTGCGATCTTAGGAGCAGTCCACTTTCCCCAGTTCATGGATACCATCCTTTTAGCTAAGACCAAAACGATGGCTGTTAACTCACGGTTAACCGGTTGCAGAGGTCTAAGTAGCCCCAGTAAACACATTTGCGGAGTGCACGCTACCTGTTCTCGTATCATCATTTGGCTGAGTTACCTGCATCCAGAAGCTAAATATTAGGGGGCATATCCACGTTAGGTGGATAAAATCTGCTTCAGGAGCTTCACATGTTATACATTGATCGTTGGAACGTAGCCCGTATTTATGAAGCTGCTGAAACATGAAAATTTAAGGTGGGAATCCCAAATCAAACTGAGCAATTCACTTATTCCACCCTAAGAATTCTGCTCCCATCTAAAAGCTTATTTGGAAATTACCGAACTGCCTTTCCATGTTTCTCTGATGTCACCTTATTAATACATAATACTTAGAGAAAGGTAAAGGTATAATATTCCATAGAGTTGAGGATTCGAATACTGTGGAAAACGGTATGGAGGCGAGGACCTAAAACTGTTCTTCAAAGTTACTTAAAAATACCACACCAAGATGCGAATGTGGGTTTACCTCAGGGGCGGGACACGTAGGAAAAAGGTGAGATGGAGGGCATTTGATGGGTAACAGCAGGGTGTAAAAATGAACAAATTGCCATCCTCTGCATACTCTAACCGCAGATTCTTCACCTTAGAGTATTTGCCACACTGGATCTGTAAAACATTCTGAATAGCAGTACTCCTGTGCACTGCACGGACTCCTCACTGGCCCAGATATGACAGAGTAAAGCTGCATATAAGTGATATTCCTACACGTCGGCATCCTTCATTGTCTTTTCCCTTTCCACACACTCCGGCACATGGAGTGTGAAAAGTTCTTGGTACCAGAGTGTTAAAAACTAAATTGGGACCTCTTTAGATATAGAAAAAAAAAAAGCCACTCCATAGAACGGGGACCGAGAGGGAAAAATATCCTTCCCTCCGAACCGGGCTATCAAGGCAGTAGTACTGTGTGAACAAATGCACTAATGTCCAGGTCATATCCCTGCGGATGTCAAGGATGGGCACTCTGTGTGACAACGCAGGAGCAGCCACCTTCACTCTGGTGGAATAGCTCTCAGACCTTTCTGAAAATGCTTCTTGAGTAGCAGATCTTGATGCAGAGGACTATCCACCTCAAATGGGTCCTCTTCTGCACTGCCTTCCCTTTCTTTACTCCAGAGAGCCCCACAAAAATGTGACTGTCCATTCAATGGTCCTTTGTAAGATCAGTGAAAAAACTGAAAACCCTTTTAGGGTCCAGTTGATGGTGCCGCTCCTCTTGCGAGGGCCAAAGGTGAGCAAAGAACATTGGTAGAATGATGGATTACCCAACATGGAAGAGAATCACAACTTTTGGCAAGAATGCTGCCATAGCCCTTAGCACACACTTGTCTGGCAAAATGGTGGTGTAAGGCAGTTGCACTGAAAGTGCCTGAAGTTCACTCACACGACAAGCTGGCATAACACAATGAGCAAGATGATCTTCAAAGTCAGGGGACACAGCAAGCAAATATGCATTTGCTCGAAGAGCAGACGGTAAATTTCAAGACCAAGTTAAGGTCCCATTGTGGCATCACAAATGGTTTGGGAGGGAACATGTGTGTCAAACCTTCAATAAATCTCACCACAATAGGGGATTTAAACAAAGACTGTTGGTGTGGCAAATGTAGAAAGGCTTAAAGGACTGACAAATAACCTATAAAGTGCCCACTGCAATGCCTTGCTGGGCCAAAGATAAAACAAACAAAAGGACGTCCGACTGCTTTGCTTGTAAGGGGTCAGTCTTGTGAATGCCACATATGGCCACAAATTTGTTCCAGTGAGGGGCATAAATTAATTTTGTGGAACTACGCCTGCCGTCTAGGACGACATCCACTTTCAGGTGGCAGAACAAACACAGTCAGTTGACAAATGTAGGTGTAGATTGCCCAGATTTGGGCGGAGGACTTTGCCCTACTGCTAAGGGAAGAGAATGTTGTGAAGTGATAGCCTGATTGGGGGACAATGGTCATATGCCCAGAAGGTCCAGGTACCACACTACGCTGCCCAATCCAGAGCTACTATGATGGCTTGGGTCTGGGTGCTCCAGATCCTTTTCATAAGTCAGAACAGTAGGGGCAGGAAGGCGTACAGGAATTCCGTGTTCCATTCCAGTGGAAGGCATATCCTAATGAGTGTTCTTGTGGAAATTCTAACGTGCAAAACTGGACACCCATTGTTCTAGACATTAGTGTAAAGGTCATCAAGCCAGGGTTCTGGCTCCCACTGTTGGAAGAACCCCTGCACCATCTCCGGATGTTTAAGCCACTCGTGATGTGTCAGGCACCATCTCCAGCATTTATCAGCTCTAGCTTTTGGGGACCATCCTAGGCGGTTCTCGATTAGGAAAATACCTTGGCACTCCAACCACCTCCAGAGGCGCAGAACCTCAAGAAAAGACCCAGGATGTCACTTTGCCCTGCTTGTTGAATACAACATGGTGGTGGTGTTGTATGTGGAAACTTGCAACAGCCTTCCCTTGATAGACGGCAGGAAGGTCTTCAGAGTCAGACAAATGGCCTGCAACTCCAGCAAGTTGATTTGGAGACGGTCTGTCACCGGAGACAAGAGTCTCCTAATCAACACCTGCCCCAGACCACCTCCCCAGGGCAGCAGGGATGCATCCGTCACCTCTGGGTAAGAAACACAGGGGCCTGCCGCTGAGCCAACTGCTCTCGAGCTGCCACCAGTGCAAGTCTCAATCTATCTCCTCTGAGACATGGATGACATCGGCCAGATAGTCGTGGTGCTAGGCCCACTGGAAATTAAAACTCCATTGCAGAGCATACTCGTGAAACCTGGCAGAGCCGACATGAAGGATGTAGGAGGCTAAGGGGCCAAGAAACCTCAGAGCTACTTTCAGAGTGATCCAGGACCAAGCTGTAAACATCAAGATCACAGCCCAAATATCCTGGAATCGTGGCAGACGGAAGCCCTTAAATCTACTGTGTCTAGGAGTGTCCCAATGAATGGAAGCTTCTATGAAAAAGTCAGATGGGACTTCGGCTCATTGTCAGTGAACACCAACCATGTCAAGAGGTTCGCTGCTGTCTGGAGGTGGTCAACGGCTGACTGTGGCAAGCCCATGTTCAAAAGCCAGTCGTCCAGGTAAGGAATGGATTATGCTATTTACTCAGTAAGCATCTGTTCTTGGCATGTAGTGCTGTAGATTCACATGCTTTGCATACTCCTGCCATCCAGTGTTGGGTCCGGATGTTTGCAAGTTGTTTTTCTTTGAAGAAGTCTTCCCCAGTCACAAGGTAAGGTGACTCCTCCTTTCGGTGATAGTGAGCATGGGCATCGACTCCATTGTCAGATTGTTTTCCCGCAAGAGGGTGAGAATGGAGTAAATGAGTAGTACAGAGATGTCCATACGTATGTAATGTAAATAATGAAATCTGCAACTACAGGTGCCCGGGGAGGTGGGAGGGCGCATGTGAATCCACAGCTCTACATGCTAAGAACAGATGCTTACTGGGTAAGTAGCATAATCCGTTTGAGGCATGTGTGCTGTAGATACACATGCATTGCATAGACTATTAGCAATATTCTCCCAAAGCGGTGGCTAACCAGTAGATGTTGCATCTGTTTGAAAAAGTGTCTTTAGCACTGCTTGCTCTACATTGGCTTGTTGACGTGCTAACACATCTACACAGTAGTGTTTGGTAAATGTGTGTGGTGTGGACCATGTTGCTGCCTTACAAATGTCAGCTATAGGGATGTTACCTAAAAAGGCCATAGACGTTCCTATTTTACGAGTGGAATGTGCTCTAGGAGGTACAGATAAAGTTCTTTTAGCTTTAGCATAGCAGGTTTGAATGCAATTAACAATCCTTCTTGCAATACTAGATTTAGAGATCCGATTGCCTTTGTGAGGTGTAGCAAATGCAACAAACAGTGGTTTTGTTTTACGAAAATCCTTTGTTCTTTCAATATAATACAATAACGCTCTTGTGACATCAAGAGTATGAAGAGCTCTCTCTGCTACGGAATCAGGTTGAGGAAAGAACACTGATTGGTTGATATGAAAAGCAGAAATTACTTTGGGAAGGAATTTTGGGTTGGTACGAAGAACTACTCTGTCTTTATGACGCTGAAAGAAGGGTTCTTCTAAGGTTAGCGCTTTAGCTCACCAACTCTCCGCAATGAAGTGATCTCAATGAGGAAGGCAACTTTCCATGAAAGAAACTGTAGCGGACAGTTGTGTAATGGCTCAAAAAGGTGGACCCATGAGCTGTGTAAGCACAATGTTCAAATTCCAAACTGGTGCAGGAGGTACCCTGGGTGGCATTACTCTTTTAAGGCCTTCCATAAAGGCTTTAATTACTGACATTTTGAACAAAGAGAGATGTTGTCTGTTTTGCAAATATGCGGCTACTGCCAGAAGATGTAATCGAATGAAAGTGTATGCTAGACCAGCACGCTGTAAATGTAGAAGGTAACAAATGATATTTTGAATAGAGGCAGCTAGTGGATCAATATTGTTGTTGGTGCAATATATAACAAACCCTTTCCATTTTGCTGCATAACAAGCTCTGGTAGTAGGCTTTCTTGCTTCCTTAAGAGTAGTTATAAACTCTGGTGGCAAGTTGAGATAGCCAAACTCTATGACTTCAGGAGCCAAATCGCGAGATTGAGCTCCTTGGGGTTTGAGTTTCTGACTTCTCCATGGTTCTGAGTGAAAAGGCTGGAATTGAGGTGCAGCTTTTAATGTGGAACTAGTGATAGTTCTAAGAGTGTTGCGAACCACGGTTGACGGGCCCAAGTGGGAGCCACTAGAACCAATGTGAGTGATGTTTGCCTGAGCTTCCGAACCAGAAATGGAAGGAAAGGGAGAGGCGGAAAAGCGTAGGCAAATATCCCTGACCACTTCATCCACAGTGCATTGCCTCTGAATAGAGGGTGTAGGAACCTGGAGGCGAAGTTTGGGCATTTTGCGCTATCCACTGTGGCGGACAGATCTATTTGTGGGAATCCCCATTCTTAAAAGTATGGAAGGAGAACTTTGGGATTGTGTATTTTTTGCCGCCTTCTGCTGAGGAGGTCGGCAATCTGATTGTTCACTCCTGGGAGGTGCTCTGCCAGAAGATGAACTCTGTGATGGATTGCCCAACGCCAAATGGTCAGAGAGGCGTGACAGTTGCAGAGAATGTGTCCCCCCCTGTTTTTGTACATAGTACATAGCTGTCATATTGTACGTGCGGACTAGGACAACTTTCCCTATGAGGTGAGTCTGAAAAGCTTTCAGTGCTAGATACACAGCTAGCAGCTCTAGATAGTTGATGTGAAGAGTTGTGTACTTGTTGCCCCATTGACCTTGAATTGTCAAAATGTGAAGATGGGCACCCCAACCTGTGAGAGATGCGTCTGCTGTTAGCACGATCTGTGGAACAGGGTCGATGAAGGGCCTCCCTTTTGATAAGTTTTGTGTGTTCCACCACTGCAGAGAGCGATGGGTGCGACTGTATACCAAAACTAGATCTGTTAATTGACCCTGTGACTGATTCCACTGACGTGCTAAACACCCTTGTAGAGGACGCATGTGTAACTTTGCATGAGGCACTATTGCAATGCATGATGCCATAATTCCTAACAGTTGCATGAAAGTTCTGACTGCTAAGTATTGATTGGTCTGAAACTGTAGTAGCAGAGTTTGAATATTTCAAATTCTGGCTGCATTGGGAGAGGCTAGAGCTGTGCAGGTGTTTAGAGTCACTCCCAGATAGGACTGCATTTATGAAGGCTGAAGATGAGACTTTTGTAAATGGACAGTGAAACTCAATTGGTGGAGTGGGTCTAACGTAGTCTGAGTGTGTTGTAAACACTTTTCGTGTGTGCTGGCTTTGATGAGCCAGTCGTATAGGTATGGGAAGACATGAATCTGTTGTCTTCTGAGATGTGCTGCCACTACTGCTAGACATTTTGTGAACACTCTGGGGGCAGTGGTTACTCCAAACAGGAGTACCTTGAATTGATAGTGTTTTCCTGCTATCACAAATCTGAGATATTTGCTGTAGAAGTGGAAGCACCTGTTGAAGCGTGACCATGTGGAAATGTTCTGACAGTATGTACCGATTTAACGTCCTTAGATCCAAAATTGGTCTTAAGAAACCATCCTTTTTGGGTATCAGAAAGTACAGAGAGTACACCCCTGAACCTTGGTACCGTAACAGAACTGGTTTTATGGCTCCTTTTGTTAAAAGAGCTTGTACCTCTTGTTTGAGGAGCTGTAGGGGCTCTGACTAGAGTTTGAGAGTGCGAGGTGCAATATTCGGAGGATTGCTGGTGAGCTCCAGGCAATAACCATGTCGGATAATGTCTAACACCCATTTGTCTGATGTTATGGATTGCCAGATGGGGAGAAATTGTTGAAGCCTTCCCCGACAGGTGTTAGATGATCAGGGGAAGCGTAGGCAAGTCACTGCTTATTGGGGGAAGTGGAGTTACGAGTTATGAGCGACGAAAGGAGTCTCTGCTTGAAGGAGTCTGAAGTGCTCCCATGGATTTCGCCACGTCTGCCTTTTTTCATCTTTTCTAAATCCTCATCAACCGGAGGTCCGAAAAGATGTTGTTTCTTAAAAGGAGTGTTTAGAATTGACTGTTGAAATTCTGGTTTAAAGCCTGAAATTCTAAGCCAGGCATACCGACGTAAGAGAATGCTGGTGTTAACTTCTCTTGCTGCAGTGTCAGCAGCATCAAGAGCGCATCTAATAGATGAGTTAGAAATAAGCTTCCCTTCTTGAACTAGCTCTTGTGCCCTTTTCTTGTGCTCTTCTGGGAGGTACTGAAGTAGACCTTCCATCTCATCCCAGTGCACCCTGTCATACCCAGCTAATAGGCCCTGCGTGTTGGCAATGCACCAGTGATTAGCAGCTTGAGCAGCTACTCTTTTACCCAATGCGTCAATAAGCTTAGATTCTTTATCTGGGGGAGGTGCATCCCCAGATGTCGGAGTTCCCTCTTTTACAAGCCTTGGAAACTACCAGGGAATCTACAGGGAGCAGTCCTTTAATAAAAACCGGATCAGAGGGTGATGGTTTATTTTTTTATCAACTCTAGGTGTGAAAATTTGTGCACAACAGGGTCCTTAAAAATGTCATCTGCATGTCTCATCATGCCTTTTAACATAGGGAGATTCTGACTAACTTTGTGTTAAGACCCCAGTGTCTCAAATAAAAAATCGTCATCTAAGGCCTCTTCATGCACAGTAACCCCATGATATGCTGCTGCTCTGGAAATTAGCTGCAGATAGGATACATCATCATCTGGAGGTGAAGGTTTTGCAGGGTATAGGTCTGGGTCATTATCCTTGGGTGGATCAATATTATAATCATCACATGGATCTGTAGGTAAAGGAACATTGTCATTATCATCATCATCATTATCGCCAGCTCCTAAATCAGGCTGTGTGTGAGGAGATCCCTGTGGTGTTATGTGTAATGGATCTGAGCCTAGTAGTATTGGTAAAGGGGAAGATGGTGGAGGGGACGGCAAAGTGGGATGGATAGGACTTGTAGCAATGTCCTTCTTCTTCTTAAGGGGGATCTTGTATCCAGTGTCCTCTGACCTGACTTTCCTCTTGGAAGGAGTTTTGGCTAATATATGTCCTGTGTCTGGATTGATATAAAGCTTTTTTGCTTTGGATCCAATCAGTCCTTCATAATGTCTAAGATTGGTGCCGGGGGATCTAAAATATCTTTCGATTTCGGCGTCAAAAGTTTTGGTGTCGAACCGGACTTGTCCTTGGAAGCAGAAGGTTTCAGCTCCGAAGTGGACTTTTGTTTAGAAACTGAGGATTTCGGCTCAGAACCAGATTTGTCAGAGCAGAATGTTTCGGGTCCAAAAACGATCCGTCTAGGCTCGATCCCGAGCCAGAAGGCTTGATCACTTGTTTCGGTGCCGGGCCCGAGGGCGGGGTGTCAGAAACATAGTCTAAGTGCCGAAGCCTTACGTTTGGTAAAAGATAGTTGTTGGGGTACGGGGGTTTTGGTACTCACGATACCCTGTCCCGCTAGAATGTCTCCTGACTCCAACTCGATGTCAGAATCTGATTCTGGGCCTGAGAAGGCCTCCTCTTCTTCTGCAGCTGTCGCTTCTTTGTGTTCAGATTCTTCTCCGAAGATATCCGGAGTCTGTTGGGCCTTGGCGTTGCATTTCCCGTCGTCTAGCCCGATGATCACGAAGAGTCTTTTTCGACCTGAATGAACGACAGGCCTTACAGTCCTCTTCCTTGGGCTCCAGTGATAAGCACAAGTTGCAGACCTGGTGTAGGTTGGTGCGAGGGTACTTGGAGTGACACAGAGGACAGAATTGAAACTGAGTCCGTTCTATCGGCAGAGGGGTGGATCGACGCCGCCCGCGATGTTTTCGACCGAAGATGAGACTTTCCCGATCGAATGGATATGCGGAGAGAGGAGAATGGGTATGATAACAATACCATCGAGGGTAGAGTGGATTGCGCAGCGAGGGGAACCCGAAGGATGGTTTCGAACCGGAGCGCAGCAATACACGTCCGAACACGATGGCGGAAAAAAAACAATCTAACAATGGAGTCGATGCCCATGCACACTATCACCAAAAAGGGAGGAGTCACCTTACCTTGTGACTGGGAAAGACTTCTTCAAAGAAAAACAACTTGCAAACATCCGGACCAACACTAGATGGCAGGAGTATGCAAAGCATGTGTATCTACAGCACACATTCCTCGAACACTGGTATCCCTGACCTTCAAAGATGGGCAGCAACAACCGCCATCACTTTTGTGAACACCCGGGGGCCACTGGTGAGACTTAAGGGTGCACGTTAACTGAAAATGCTCCTGGCCTAACTTGACATAGATAACATCGGCCCGACAGATATATACAAATATTCAAAAACCAGGTCCAAGGACACCATCCAAGGACTCCAAGCTGCCTGTGTCCAGAGCAGACAAAATCTGAGCAAGCGTAAGCATTTTGAATTTGTCTTTTCACAGAAAGACATTCAGAAGACCAAGGTCCAGAATAGACCCGAGGTCCCCGTACTTCTTCGGAATGAAGAAATAGCAAGAGTAGCAACCCCCTCCACTTTCAGTCAGGAACCAACCTTATAGCACCCTTGGAGATCAAAAACCACACCTCTTGTAAAAGAATGGACAGGTGCTCACCTGAAATTCACTCTGGTGTGGGAGGAGAAGTAGGCTAGGCAGAAAGAAAAGACAGGGTATAGCCATTCTAAATGATATGCAAGACCCATCTGTGGGATGTGATGGATCACCAACGTTAGAGGAAATGTTGAATTGTGCCCCCCACAAATTGGCATGTACCACTAAGTGCAAACTACAGTGGTTTGGTGGTCGCTGTATGTAGGACGCTGGCTCTGTATATACTATATCAAAATGAGGTATAGTGTGCACAGAGTCCAGTGGAACCTCAAAGGTAGGCAGAGGTAAAAGTAGATAGCACCTTACTCTCTATTTGTGGTAGTGTGGGCGAGTAGTAAGACTTTATCAGAGGGTAGTGTTAAGCATTTGTTGTACACACTCAATCAGCAAATGATGTCACACACTCAAAGACTGAACTCAGACTAATTTGATTTGTATAAAAATATTATTTAGTTATATTTATTTTCTAGAATCCAGCAAGCCTGGTACAGGCAAGTGTAAATGGTACTTTTCAAGGCAAGTTGAACAATACAAGCAAGCTGAATGAAAATGATTGTTACAGGTTTGTAAACACTTTGAATACAGTTAAAATTACTGTTAAATTACTGTACGGATTACTTTATGGATTACTTTTTCTACTCAGTGTGACATGCCTAGATATCACACTGGGACATTTCCTAGAGAAAAGGTAAGTAAAGCAGTTTTTAGCTATTTGCAGTTTTTCAAGTTCTCATACAAAACCAACTCCACACTTAGAACAATTTTCAGGAAAAAGCAGTCAATGCAATCCTATGGAAGGAAATTGAGTTATCGGTTTACAGGTAAGTAGAAGTTAGTGGGAGTGGGTATTCTGGGGTTAGAACCAGGGTCAAGGATGCACTCTCAAAGCACCCTCCGCGGCACTAGGGTGGCCAGGTGCAGAGGCTCAATGTTATCCAATGGAGACAGGGGGCCTCCGGTTGGTGGCTGCTCACGAGCAGGCCACAAGGTTGTGGGAGCAAAGCTCCTGGTGTTAGGCTCAGGGCAAAGGAGGATCCGGTTTAGCACACAAAGTGCACCCGCAGCGGCAGCTGGGTGCAGGGTGATGTTTTGGCGTCGGGTGCCCTGTTGTGTTCAATGGGAGTTGTCGGCTTTGGATTTTGGCTGCAGGCTCGGTCCAGGAAGACTTCCGGGAGAAACCAACAGCTGGGCAAGTAGGTTGGAGGGCTTGGGGACGTAGGTGCACCTTGGGTTCTCTTCTCCAGGGCGCAGGGCGGTTGGATGTAGGGGTGCCTTTTGAGGTCAGATTTCACCTTACTGGGCCACTTGCGGTGGGGGGTGAGGGGGTGGCTCTCAGTGCAGAGGCTGCAGGCGACGTCGGGGAGCCCTGGTGGGGTCAACCCACGGTGGACTCGGACTCTGGAGCACTAGGGGACGTCGCTGGGACCGGTGGACCACTCTAACTCGGGCCGTAGGCGACGGGTGCAGTGGTGGTTCCAGGCGTCGAGTTTCTTTGTCCTCAGCAGGCTTAGAGTCTGTTTTGCGAGTTTCTTTTGAACAAAGCTGCTGTTCACAGGAGATCCGGTCTTTGTTGAAGCCAGTCAGTCCTCCCAGGGTTCTGGAGGTCACTGGCTGCTGGACAAGGCGACATTTGGCGCAGGATCTCTGGATACTGCAGACGGGCCGGTAAGGCTGGGGTCAAGTCAGTTCTTCTCTGCAGTCACCTCTGCTGGGCGTCTTCTTTCATAGGTTGCGGGAATCTCTCTTCTTGGTTCAGGGCTGCCCCCTAAATACTGTATTTAGGGGGCGTTTTAGGGGTCTCGAGGTCAGTAGCCAATGGGCTACTGACTTAAGGGCGACTACACCCTTGGTGTGCTCACCCCATGTGGGGGAGTGGGCACAATCCCTAATCCTGATTGGAGAGTGCCTGCCACCTGCAAGATAGCGGGCACTGAAGAGTGGGCTTCACCGCGCCTCCCCCACCTGAGGGGTGGGGTTGGCAGAGGAGGGCACACCTTCTGGGCTGTGCTAATTTTTCCCGCTTGTCTTCCCGCCGAAAAAGAGGGGAGACAGGAAGGGGGCCTGCTCCTGATAGCAGGAGAGGCTGGGGGTCGCATTACTAAGGTTACAAGGCCTTTACAGCTCCCCGGTCACAGATGGCTCTTCCTGGCCTGGGGGAGGTGTGACCACCTACGCCCAGGAAAAGCTTTGTTTCTGGGCTCAGGGAGCGAAGGCTCCCACCCCAGGGGTCCAGAAACATGTCTCGTGGTGGCAGGCTGGTGTGTACCAGTCAGGGAACCCACCAGAGCCTGGTCGTTTTTCAGGGGGCATCTCTAAGATGCCCTCTGAGCTCATTTTTCATTAAATGCCAAACTGGCATCAGTGTGCGTTTATGGGCTGAGAAGTTTGATACCAAACTTCCCAGTTTTTAGTAAAGCCATTATGGTACTGTGGAGTTCGTAATGACAAACTCCCAGCACCATACACTCTTTATGGTATTACTGCACTTACAATGTCTAAGAATTGGTCTAGACACTGTAGGGGTACAGGGCTAATGCACCTGTACCCTCACCACTGGCATAGTGCACCCAGCTAAAGGGGTGGCTGACCTATTCCAGGGCAGTGGGTTGTAGGCATGGCACACAGGGATGTGTGCCATGTCGACTCTTCACTTTGTTCTTCCCCAAAACACGCAGCCTGCAATGGCAGTGTGTGTGTGTGTGTGTATAAAGGTACAGGGCATCTAAGGGTGGCACAATAAGTGCTGCAGCCCTTAGAGGCCTTCCCTGGCCACAGTGCCCTTGGTACCCATGGTACCTTTTACAAGGGACTGACATGTGGCCAGAGAGGTCACAATTGGGGGTACAAGGTACAGTTTTGGGAAAAAACACAGGCCCTGGTAACCTGATTGGCAGGGACCCAGGGCACATCGAGCCAAAGTGCATCAGTAGACTGGCAAAAAGTGGGGGGGGGTTACTGCAACAGAAAACCAGCTTCCTACGCTGTTGAAGAAAAATTGAAAGACTAATGCACCTGGTGGTCTGCACGCTTTAAGCCAGACCCACGTCCAGGGCATCGAAAGCACTGGGGTGCTAGCTGCACTGGTTAGGAAGGCTGTCTCTGCCTATACTCTGCAATAGCCTCTATACTGTCTGAATTGATACAGAGGGTCAACAGTTCCAAAGAGCATGTTGTAAGCTCTGCTGCAAATGAAGTGCTTCAACACTTACTCTGCCTTCTCGCCAAAAAGACGGGACCAATCTTAAATAATATCCATGAGGGAGGCCTGTTTCTCACTGGAGAATCCTTTGGAAAGCACAAATGTACGTCAACGGAGTACTGACTGCCCTCCCCTGGCAAACTGTAGTATTCCGACCTGTGCAGATAACATATGTGGCTGCATCCTGTCCATCATGAATCGTCTGGGCCAAAGAGGCCCGGCGGTTTTTTGGGACTGCCGGCAAGAGCTCGCTGGCCAATGTCCCCCTTGAACAAGATTCGAGCGACAAAGTAAACAAACAGCATTTATGGATTGCAATGCTAGACTGGTGAAATAAAACGTGCCTGCCAAAATCCGGTCGGCGATGTCTGGACATCAGCATATTCACAGCCAGGCAGAAGAAGGCTTCAACCAAGTGGCCATCAAAGTAACAGTGGGGGCATTGTTAAAAATAAGCAAGAGCTCAGAAGTAGCTGGCCTAGGTTATAAAATCTTTGTTAAAACATTTACTTTAGTCTCAACTTAGGGTAGCTACATTCTAGTGCCTGACCTGCCCACCAAAGGAACTTAGGCACCCTCTTAGTTGAAGGCTCTTGTGGTGAGTCAAGCTCCATCTCAGGTGAGGTGTCAAGCCAAAAGGCATTCTGTAATTCAATGTATAAGGCATAATCAGTATAGTGAGGAGAGAGCAAGACATCCCCCATAGCCATTAAAATCCTGGGGTGGCCCCTGTCCTGGCATATGATCAGAGTTAGCACCGAAAAGGTAATGGAACCTCCGAGGTAGGTGTGAGGTGGAAGAGGCACTGGGTTAGACAGCGGCGGCTGCTCCGCAATGGCGGAGGAGCCTCGCCCCACTGCCTGGTGCAGAGCCAACAAATGAAAAATAAAACTATGTTCTAGCATCATTTTATTTTTCGTTTGCCGGCTCTGAGCCAGCTTGTGCGGGGAGGGACATGGGAGGAGGAGTGCTTGTGCACTCCCTACGTGCGCATATGTGTTCGGCCGGCCATCTCAGGCTGACCAAAACACACATGCGCACTTAGGTTTCTCCAGCCCGGTTGCATTCAGCAGCCGGGCTGGAGAAACCCCACAGACTTCATGACCTGAGAGGAGCGTCTTTCCAGCCCGCTCAGGCCAATCCCTGCGCTGCTCTGCAGCACAGGGATGGGATGGGAGTCTGTCCCAGGGTCTGCTAGGACCAGGAAGAAGACAGCAGGAGCAACGCAGAGGCAGCCGCCGGCTACAGGTAAGTTATTTTTTTATTATTACTAACACACCCCTGTGCGCTACTCCCCTGGCTACCCCCACCCACCCCACCACCCTGTTTATTTTTTCTTCAAAAACCTTTATTGAACAATAAGGCATGTTACATGTTACAAATTTCAACAACGATCATGGCATCCAATACATTCACAGATACGATTGACACTGTTGGGGGTATTTTAACCGGAATGTCTCCCAGCCCGTCATGACAGAGGAGAGAAGTAAAGCCAATGTGCGTCAAGCTTTAGGGATCAGTCTCGTTGGGGCCATTCTCCGCAATCAGGGGGGTCAGTGGTGGGGGAGCTGTCAGTGGGTTAATCTGGGTTAGCCAAATGGTGAAGGTAAGAAATGAGAGGGCCCCATATATCCGGGGGTCTGTTCGCCACAGGCATCAAGTCCCAGAATTCCCCTAGGAGCAACTGGCAGTGGGCAGCATCGGCCATCCAATGTTTGGCTAGGGGCGCTGGCCTGCGGCCCCAATGAATGGCCACCCAGCGCCTGGCAAGCACTAGTAGCATGGCAGTTAGTTTGCGGTTAGAGACTGGAATGTCTTTGACATACCCTAGAAGGCACAGGAGGGGGTCAGGGACTATGAGCTCCATGGTGATGTCGCTAATTGCAGTGCACACCTCCACCCAAAAGCTGGAGACCTTGGGGCACAACCACGCCAGGTGCACGAAGTCGGCACCAGGGGACGAGCAGCGTGCACATCTGTCACTGTCCAGTAGCCCCATCTTATGTAGCGAGGTGGGTGTGGGGTAAAGTCAGTGAAGATATTTGAAAGGAATAAGTCGTAGTCGATAATTGAGGGAAAGGCGCTTGGTTTGGCTGCAACAGTAATGCCACTGCGCGGGAGAGAGGCCATCAACTAAATCCACGCCCCATGCGTTACGAGCAGGCTCCGTGTCTCTAGGGGAGGCCGTCAGTGTGAGTGCATATAACCTTGTGACCAGCTTGCGCGGGGAAGTGGAGGAGAGAAGATATTCGAGCGCAGCATTAGGCTGGGGAGCGAGTGGAAAGGCTGGATGGATACTTTTACATGTGGCCCTGATCTGATAATAGAGCAATTTGTCGAGTGGTGCAGCGTCATCAGGTATAGTGAAGAAGTTGTTAGGGTAGAGGTCAGCGTTGGTGCGGATAACCAAGTCTGCGGTGCGGCGAGCCATGCCAGCGGTCTGTAACGAAGGGAATGAGGGGTTGTTGGCGAGCTGCATTGAGGGCGCAAAAAGTCCTTTGGTGCTAGTGTATCGACTGAGTCCATCCCAGGCCCAGCGCACACATTCTACCGTGTCTACCTCGTCACAGGGAATCCTGTGCGGCAAAAACAGCGCAGTCTGCAATGGCCAAGGAGAGGCCAGGTCTGTCTCAACCGCTACGCGAGGCTGAAAAGGCGTTGGATGGATCCAAAAATAGAGAAAGCTAGCTGGGGCACACAGCGCGTAGTGCCTAAAGTCGGGAGCTCCCATTCCGCCGCAGACCAGTGGCAATGTCAAGAGTACATAGGCGATACGAGGCTGGCGTCCGGCCCAGATAAATGTAATGATGGTAGAGCGCAGCCTTTTGAAAAATTGTGATGAAAGTGGGATAGGAATGTTTAAAAATAGGTATAAAAATTTCGGGAGCACGACCATCTTAGCGATTGCGATGCGCCCGGCGAGCGAGAGGGGGAGTTTTTGCCATGTTTGTATTTTAGATTCGAGCCAGTCCATAGCCTTACCGAAGTTGGACCTCCACAGCTCGTCCACATCCCTGCTCAGCCAGACGCCCAAGTATCTGGTGGGACCAGACGCCCAGATGAACGGATAGTCGGTTGGAAACGGCTTGGTAGCGTCCGTGAGGGGGAAGAGGACAGATTTGCTCCAGTTGACCTGTAGCCCAGAGAGGCAACCGAAGGGAATCACCTCAATTGCCATGAGAGCCAGGTTCTCCTGTGGATCGCGGATGTATATCGTGACTTCGTCAGCGTACATAGAGGTCCCTAGGGCGCGAGACGAAAAGCCGATGCCCCGGTTAGTGTGGTACTGGGGCAGGCACGCCGCCAGCGGCTCCATCGCGATGGCGAATAACATAGGGGACAGGGGGCATCCCTGCCTTGTGCCCCTTGTAATCGCTATGGGATCGGTAACTTGCCCGTTAATCCTGATGCACGCTGTTAAGAATGTGTGTAAAGAAGTTGGATCTTTTGAACAAAGCCCGGACTAAAGCCCAATCTGGGAAGAAGATAGAAAAGAAAGGGCCACTCTAGCGTATCAAAGGCCTTAGTGGCGTCCAGGAGGGCGGCCACTGCAGGCAAGGCGGGGTTGATTTGGTGAATAACAGAAAAAATAGTTCGCAAATTATGCGAGGTGGCCCGGCCGGGAATAAACCCCGATTGGTCGGGACGGGTTATTAGTGCCATGAGGGGGAGGAGGCGGTTGGCTAGCAATTTTGCGTAGATTTTATAGTCCGTGTTAATTAATGATAGGGGGCGATAAGAGTCGCAGCTCTCGGGGGGGGGGGGGTTTGTTCGGCTTGAGGAGGAGAGAGATCATGGCCTCGCGAAGAGAAGGGGGAAATTTGCCCAATTCAAGTGATTCGTTATACATCTCAGCCAGGTGCGGGACGAGAAGGGGCGTGTACTCCTTATAAAACGCAGGGGTGAGCCCGTCTGAACTGGGGGCTTTGTTGCCCGGAAGGCCTGCTATGACCGTAGTGATTTCTTCAGGGGTGAATGGTTCGTCCAGGTACTCGCGGTGCCCGTTGCTGAGCCATAAGAGCTCGATCGAATCAAAGTATTGATCCAGGATTTCCCGGGGCGCAGGCACGCCCGCCGTATATAGTTGGGCGTAAAAAGCAGAAATCCTGGCAATAATGTCACCCAGGGAGGTAGTCCTACCTGCAGCCTCGTCGCTAAGAGCAGTGATATAGGAGGAAGCGTGTGGTTGACGTAGCAGGTTCGCGAGGGTCTTTCCAGGGCGATCGCCCTCTCCGTAGCGATGGGCACGCATCTCTCTGCCAAGGAATGCAACCTCTCTATCAGCCTCCTCATGGAACTCAGTGAGTTTGGTTCGGATGGAGGCTAGGGTGGCGGGACTGGGATCCTGAAAGTGTTGAAGATCTAGCGCTTTAATGTCCTGCTCAAGGCACTCCAGGGTTCCTCTAATGGACTTTAGCACCCCCGACTGCTTAGCAATACATTCCCCCCGGATCACGGCCTTGAAGGCCTCGCAGGGTGTCGAGGGTGACTCAACAGAGCCAATGTTGCGCTCAAAGTAGTCGATGATGGCACCCCGAATTTCCTCGCGGAACACAGCGTCGTGAAGCGAGTTGGGGGGGCAGGCGCCATGTAAACATGTGGCGAAGAGTACGCGGGAATTGCAAACACAAGCGCACCGGGGCGTGATCCGAAAGTGTGCAAGCCAAATGGTCCGCAGTAGCGGACCAGGACGCCACGTCGCGGGTGGTGAGCCATAAATCAATGCGGGACCAAGAGCCGCGAGAGCCAGATGCACAGGATCCTTCACGTGTCGCAGGGTGCGTGTGGCGCCAAATGTCAACTAGGGAGTTGTCTTCCATTATGGAGTGTAGTGTAGCTGTGGCCTGAGGGTGTAGGATACGGTCCCCCGAGCGGTCAAGGGCTAGCGTGGGTGCAATATTAAAATCACCGCCCCAAATCAGAGAGTGAGGCCCCCAGAGAGGAAATGATATGCCAGACGTGAGTGAAGAAGCTTGGGTCGTCCACATTGGGGCCATATAGCGCAGCAAGTATCAGTGGCTGGTTGTAGAGGGTGCCGGCATGGATCACATAGCGACCATCTGCGTCATTGAAGGAGTGGGTGCCATGCCAGGGGAGGCCCTTTCTAAAGAGGATAGTGACACTGCGTGCATAATTGGAGTAAAAAGCAGTGTAGGATTCCCCCCAGTGACGGGAGCGTAATCTAGGTGAGGTGGCGGAGAGAAGGTGTGTCTCCTGAAGGAAGCAAACGTCCACATTGTGTCTGATGAGGTATGCGTGCATGAGGCGTGCTTTCCGACCATCAATTAGGCCCCTTATGTTCCATGTCAAAAAGGTGGTGTCAGTCATGCAGCAGCCAGAGAGGGATAGTGCTGTGACGTTCGTGGTCAGAGGGCCAGTGCAAAGAACCAGTGTCCCGAGGAGTGAAACAGTGTGAGATGGATGCAAGCGGTAACATGCCAAGAACAGTACAAAAACGACAACAAAGCAATCCCCCAAAAGCAGGGCGTCCGAAGCGGAGCCCTGGGCTCAAAACCCAAATCCTCCCACTCCAACCCCCCAAATAGGTTGAGAATCTAAACCACCCCCACCCAGGGAACCCAAACTTGGAAAGGTTAATGCAGGGGTGGGAATTATCCCTTCGGAGTGCGAGGGCTCAGCCAAATACCCCCTGCCATACAGGCAAGGTGGCCAAGCGTTGTAGGCCTCGGAGGGAGGCAGGTTTGGGACAGCACACACAATCATGCGCAGGCATCCTGCAACTAGTAAGATGAGCATGACATATACAGAGTGTCTCGTGGCCCTATAACATCGAGCAAGTAAAGATTAAAACAGTCAAGAGCTGTAGAGAAAGGCAACGGCTGGTAAGGACAATTAATAATATACATTAATTATTGCAGTTAACAGGGTGCACGAAGCGCGTGCCAAGTGTCACCGTGAAGCGAGGCCAGGTATAAACAAGATCAGTCATTGTCACTCAGGTGGCTGCCCTCAGAAAGAGTGCGGAAATTCTGCAGGAGAGACTTTTGTAGCTGCTTAGCAAAGTTGAGGGCGGCCTGAAAGTCAGTGAAAAATTTCGGCTTCTCCCCTGAGTCAATGCGTAGTCTTGAGGGGTACAGCATGGCATAAGTGATGTGGAGCTGTTGTAAAATGCGCTTAACAGAAAGAAAGTCTTTGCGGGCCGCCTGGACGGAAAGGGTGAAGTCAGGGTAGAAAGATAGGAGGTTGCCTTGATGTTTGATCTCCCCCATCTCCCGGGCCCTGCGAAGGTTGGAGTCGCGGTAGTTCAGCAAGCGAGCGATGATGGGCCGTGCAGGGGCCCCGGGGGGGGGGGGGGGTGTCGGACCAAGAGATCTGTGGGCCCGTTCGATAATGAAGTGTTCGGACAGGACGGGCCGATGAGGTCTCGCAACAAGGATTCGAGGTAATCCTCCATTCTTCTGGTCGCGGTGGACTCAGGCAGGCCAACAATTTGAATATTGTTCTGTCTGGAGCGCGCCTCTAAGTCTTCATTTTTGGCGCGAATAAGTTCAAGAATTTTATCCATTTTGAGGAGCTTCTGCGCACCCTCGGCCCCGGCGTCCTCCACGTCTGAGATTCTGGATTCGAGCTGGACAAAGCGGGCGTCATGAGAGTCCACCCTCTGCTTGACCTGGTCCAGGCGTGATGCGAGGTGGCCTATTTTGGCATCTATCGATTTTAGACTTGATTTTACCTCCAGGAGAATGGTTCGGAGGCTGTCGTCCTGCTCCTCGTGGAGGTTAGTCTGGGTGGATTGTTCTCCAGCGTTAAGGGGCGGCTCACCGCCCCTGCCCGTCCTCCGTCCTGTGAAGTTGATCTTGGGCTGTCTTGTGTCCGTTTTCCCCATACTGAGCTTGTGGTGCGATGGGGAGGGGAAGTCACCAGGAGTGCCCGCAGGTGCGCAGTATGGCCCAAAGCTGCAGGTTAGAGCAGGTCAGGCGCGGCTCCAGGGGATGTGGTGTGGCAGCTCTGAGCAAAGCTGGCACAGATCGTAGATGAGCCACAGGGGGAGCGTGGGGGGGAAAGAGGCCAGCAGGCACAGCGTGAAGGACGTCGGCGGGGGCCACGGGGCACCAGAAGCGTTGGGAATGCAGGGCGGGCCAAGCAGTGGCAGGCGCCCGTGTGCCACCACTCAGCAGGCCTCAGCCGGCGCCCTCCACGAAGCGGGGAAAGGCCCGCGAAACGTCCAGCGGCTTAATGGAAGGCCAGCGGAAGGGGGACGGCCCTAGAAACTGTTCCCCCAGCCCGCGGGCCGTCACACGAGCAGGCCGAAGCAGCAGCCGGGATCACAGCAGGGCGGGTGTGCCCAGAGCCAGAGCCGCCGCCGCCACGCAGACCAAAATGATGCCGGTGCAGGTAATATCTTGCCCCCAGCCTCGAACAGCAACCAGGGGGAGCAGGCCGCCAGGGGAGGGCAGAAGAACAGGCCAGGCAGTCAGCAGGTAGGCGTCTGGGTCACGCTAGAGCTCACCTTGGATGTCCCAGGCTCCGGTCCCGGCGCCGCCTCAGCCCCGCAACCCAGGCCGTCTCCAGCAGGAGGGCACCATGTCGCTGCAGGCGGGATCGGGTCCAAGCGCGCTGCAGGGTCCAGGCCTCAAAGTAATTGAGGCCGCCGCCTTGCCCGCAGCTACGGCGCCCGCAGCCTCAGCAGGCAGAGGTGAGGCAGGAAAGCGGGCCAGGCAACCAGCAGGTAAGCGTTTGAGCCGTGCCGCGGCCCTGCCCGGGGCGTCCCCGGACTCCGGGCCCAGCACCGCCTCGGCTCACCAACTCCGGCCGTCTCCCGCAGGCATCTCCCCGCCGCTGCAGGTCAAAGGAGGTCTGGACACAAGGCCGGGCCTGGCCCCGGAGAAGTTAGGGCCTCCTCCTCACCCCACAGCCACGGTGCCTGCGCCACCAGCTAGCCAGGGCCGCCAGGCGAGCGACATCATGGCCACACAGGTAGATGAGCCCCAGGAGAGCCGCGGCACGGGGGGGGGGGGGTCAGCCAGGAAACATCCCCGGCAGCAGGAGAGGTCTCGCGGAGCGGGCTCGATCGGCCCAGGTGTCAGGCCTCCGGCGAGGGTGCCGGCGGCCAGGCCCGTGCGCAGGAACAGCTCGGCCAAAATTCTTTTAAAGCCCCCGGGGACTACAGTGAAGGTGTGCGATGCCTGCTATCGAGGTGTGAGGTCAGGATCCTCCCTCTGATGGCGGATAGTTACGGATTACCCGGGCTCGGCCGGCAGAGCTCGCTCAGCGCGCAGCCATCTTGCCGCTGGCGAGACCACGACCACGCCCCCGCCCCACCACCCTTTGTTAGTGGCAGCTGCCACTGGGGTTAGAGTCAGTTTGCATGATGACTATTTGCGCATTGGTGATTTCTTAATGAGCTATCATTTGGGCTTGAGCAGAGGCAGGTTTGTGGTTCGACACTGGCATGGTCTCCATATCTTCCGGCGCTGGCACTGGTGTGGATCTCAGGGCCAGAGTACAAGGCTACAAAGGCATAGGTATGGGCCTGGTAATAGGTCCTAAGGGGTCGGCCGGTGCTGGGGATGGACTTGCCTGTTGTAGCCTTACTTGAGACCCCACAGGATCCATGGTATCCTAAAGAATACCAGAGGAACCCAGAAACACATCGAACATTTGCAGAATGGCTCCCTTGAAAGCCTTGATCTGCTGTGGGATCGATGATGCCTGAGAACTTTGGGGTGCACAGGACCAGCTGACGATTTAGTTCCGCGGCCAAGACCTCAAACGCATGTGACTGAGATTGTGATGCTCTTGTGCCTTCTCTTTGGAGTCAGAGTGGCTAGATGGGGTTGAGTCCTGCTTCGATTTGTTATGGATGCATGTGGACTTCGGCTTACAAGAAGACTTCTTGCGTTAAATTGAACAGTTGCTGGCGTAGCCTCGGGACAGTCAGCGATTGCAACTTGGATCAGGATGGGTACCTTTGTGTAGACAGCAATATTTTTTTTGTTTGCCGACATACAGCTTTGCCTTCTGGTCTAGGATCACGTTTGTGTGCTTGAGGGCGCACCTGTCGCATGACAGAGCCCAAGCCCAGGCACCAAACACACACTTATCTAGTGCGGGTACATTACAGACATTCGCATCCTACAGCCAGAGCATAGCTTGGAACCTATCTTTTTGGATAGAGCTTTCATTCCCTAGCACACTGGCTTTTTAGAAATTAGAAAAACCGACATGTTGGGAGCGGAGCTCCAGATCAATGTTGGAAGGTGCATAAAGACTGACATCAGCACGCACTGGTGGTGCCTTTAGGTGGCTTAGTCTCGTCATTTTTGGACAGTGACACGTCAGCAGAGAGCCACAGGCCAACACCTAGGCAGGACTACTGCTATGGAGAAACATTTCTGGATCCAGTCTGGCAACTGGGGGAGTATTCTAAGGTGAGGAATCTGCAGTTAGAAGCAGCCATCAGAAAAAAGACACTGTAAATAACACCTGTTGAATCTAGGATTCGTCTCAATAACTGCAAACGTTTAAGTAATCATCATATAACAGAACAAACAAAAGGTGGTGATAGTATATGCAAATGCCCGGCTTTAAGTGAGTGACACACTGATACAAATGAGCATTTGTGCTGGAACAGAAATCTAGAGGAGAAGTTACTGAGTTCCTAAGGAACAGTATATGTGGAATTTCTGCAGATTTCCTTATATACTGGTCTTACAAAGCCTTCACAAGCTGATTTGTGTTGAGGCAAAATCCATCTACCTGGATTTGGGAAGCTGATGCTTTCTCATCCCAGGCTAAACGGTGGCAGCAGCCTGATTCTAGACCAGAATCACAGCCTTTTTCTACCTGTGCCTCTACAGATAGACCGCTATATGGCCCTCTTCAGTATGGTTCCCTCCAGTTCCAATAAATAAAAAGTTACTCACCTGTAACTGTAGTTCTCCAGTATTGGTATATTTCATATATTTCATGCTTGAATTATCCCCGTTGTCGAGCTGGGAGTCCCTCAGTCCATAGAGAGAGAGAAAAAGCTTTGACATAGTCAGAAGAACAAGTTACTTACCTTCGGTAACGATATATCTGTAAGAGACAGATTAGTTATAGATTCCTTACCTTAGAATTACCACCAGGCGTCAGACTGCAACCGGAGAATTTTGTGTCAGCAGTACCCCTGCGCATCGGAAGGTGGCGTCGGTTGGCTCCGTGTTCGTCCTTGGCGCCGTGGTCGCCAGGATGACGTCGCGGTAGCTACTTAGACGCCGCCCTCGCGCCCTGACATCAGTTCTTTACATGACATTCCATGCCAGAAGCGCAGAGCCATGCAAGACACTGACCACTGGTGCACAAAACTAGGGCCCTAAAAGGGATTTCCTGACCCTAGAAGTCAGTTCGCAGAACGGGGAGGATGGGTGGGGCGGTAAGGAATCTATAACTAGTCTATGTCTCTTACAGATATATCGTTACCGAAGGTAAGTAACTTGTTCATCTGAAAGAGACAATTAGTTATAGATTCCTTATCTTAGAATAGATTCCCCAGCAATACCAACACCGGAGGTGGGTCTGTGAACCAAGTTCACACCAGAAAGTCCTGGAGAACAGAACAGCCAAAGAAGCAGTCTCTCCGGACTTGGCTGTCCAGGCAGTAGTGTTTTGTGAACGTGTGCAGAGATGCCCACGTAGCTGCCTGACAGATGTCATTGAGGGGAACTCCCTGTCCCAAAGCTGTGGTAGCTGCTGTCGCCCTGGTAGAATGGGCGCGCAGTCCCACTGGAGGCTCCTTCTTTGCCAAAGAGTAGCAAGCTTTGATGCACAAAACAACCCACCTGGAGATGGTCCGTTTGTGCACGGCCCGACCTTTTTTGGCATCCACGTAGCCAACAAAGAGCTGGTCATCGACCCGGAATTGCTTGGTGCGATCCAAATAAAAGGAAAGCGCACATTTTGGATCCAGACGGTGGAGCCTCTCTTCCTCCTTAGAATGATGCGGATGAGGAAAGAAGGTGGGTAAAGTGATCGTTTGACCAATGTGGAAAGAAGTAACCACCTTGGGAAGAAAGGAAGGTCTGGTTCTGAGGACGACCTTGTCCGGATGAACAGCCAGAAAAGGAGGCTTTGAAGAAAGAGCTTGTAGCTCACTCACCCTGCAGGCAGAGGTGATGGCAACCAGAAAAGCAGTCTTTAGAGTAAGAAGTCTGAGAGGACAGTTATGAAGCGGCTCAAAGAGAGCGCACATAAGGTAAGTAAGAACCAAGTTCAAGTCCCACTGAGGCATTACGAAGGGAACAGGAGGAAAAAGATGAGTAATTCCCTTAAGGAAGCGATTTACAACAGGGGACTTGAAAAGAGAAGGCTGATCAGGAAGCCGAAGAAAGGCTAAAATGGCTGAGAGATACCCCTTAAGAGTGCCCAGAGCAGAGCCCTGCTGGGCCAAAGAAAGGAAGAACAAGAGAACCTCAGAAAGAGGGGCAGAAAGGGGATCCACAGCCTTTGCTGTGCACCATGAACAAATTTGTTCCATCTGCAGGCGTATACCGTCTTAGTGGAGGGACGCCTGGCTGCCAGAATGACATCACAGACTTCGGGAGGAAGGTCAAAGGCCGTCAACTGTTGCCGCTCAATCTCCAAGCAAGGAGGTGGAGACTGGACAGGTTCAAGTGGAGGACAGTCCCCTGCTGCTGCGACAGAAGATCCTCCCAAAGAGGCAGTCGGATCGGAGGATTGATGGCCATGTGTAACAGCTGGGGATACCAGACTCTTCGTGCCCAATCCAGAGTCACAAGGATGACTTGGGCCCGGTCGCGCTTGATCTTCTTCAGCACTCTGGGCAGAAGTGGTATAGGCGGAAAGGGGTAAAGAAGACCGCAACTCCACTCGCAACGAAAAGCGTCGCCTAGCAAGTGCCGCCTTGGAAATTCCAACGCGCAGAATTGCTGACATTGCGCGTTCTCTTCCGTGGCGAATAGATCTAACCAAGGCTCTCCCCACTGCTGAAAGAGACCATGCGCCACCTCCGAGTGAAGACGCCATTCGTGATTCGTCATGCACCTGCGGCTGAGTTCGTCCGCCCTGGCGTTCAGTGAACCCTCCAGGTGTTGAACCACCAGGGATATGCCCAGATGTTCCAGCCATGTCCAGAGGCGGACGGCCTCTTGACATAGGGTCCTCGACCCCACCCCGCCCTGTTTGTTGCAGTACCACATGGCGGTGGTGCTGTTATGTTATGTTATTTATTCTTATAAGGCGCAACAGCTACCCGAAGGTTTCCCGGCGCCGCCTGACAGGAGCAGAAGGAGGATGGAAGATCTATTGATTAAACAGCCAGGTTTTTAAGCCCCTTAGGAAATTCCCATAAACTGTTTCATTTCGAAGTGGCAGGGGAAGGGAGTTCCACATAGAGGGGCCCAGGCAAGAAAAAGACTGACCGCCCATTCGCGACAATCTGGTCCTAGGGACCGAAAATTTGGCCTGAGTGGCAGAGCGAAGAAGGCGCAGTGGTACGCAAGGATGAGCTAGGACATTCAGGTATTGGGGTGCCTTGCCCGATTTGATCTTAAACATATAGCTCAGGGCTTTGAATTTAATACGATTTTCCACCCTGAGCCAATGAAGGTCCCGAAGATAACCTGAAATGGGAGCCATTCTGGGAACCTGGCATAGCAGCCTAGCAGCCGCATTCTGCACCACCTGTAATTTGCGTATCACATCCTTATTGGCTCCTAGATACAGGATGTTGCCATGTGCTGTCCGTGAACACCTGCACTACTCCTCCCCGGACAGAGGGAAGGAATGCTTTCAGCGCAAGACAGATCGCCCGGAGCTCCAGAAGGTTGTTGTGAAGCCCGGACTCCGCCGGAGACCAGAGGCCTCTGATCTCCGCCTCTCCCATGTGGCCGCCCCACCCCAGAAGGGATGCATCCGTCACCAGCATGTACTCCGGTTGGGGAAGGGAGAGGGATCTGCCGGTGACTCAATCCTGGTTTGTTAGCCAACACTGCAATTGACGTGCAGTGCCCTCCGAGATCTGAACGCAATCAGACAGATTCCCCTGATGCTGTGCCACTGGAACTTCAGGTCCCACTGCAGAGCCCGCATATGCCACCTGGCATGATCTACCAGCAGGATGCAGGAGGCCATGAGGCCCAGCAGCCTCAGGGTCATTCTGACCGAAACCCGGGATAAGGACTGAAAGATCGGAATCATAGCCCCAATATCGCGGACTCGCTGCTCGGGAGGATAAACCCGAAACTGCGTTGTGTCCAGAACCGCTCCGATGAAAAGGAGCTTCTGAGAGGGAGTCAGGTGTGACTCCGGCATGTTCAAAGTGAACCCCAGCGAGTGCAGGAGGTCCGCCGTAGTCTGGAGGTGGGAGCCCGTCTTCAACAGCCAGTCGTCGAGATAGGGGAAGACCTGATCTGCGCAGATGGAGCACGGTGAACTGAAAGTGCTTGTGGCCTACCGTGAACCGTAGGTAACGCCGGTGGGCCGGCAGGACAGGAATGTGAAAGTAAGCGTCCTCCAAGTCCAACGCTACCATCCAGTCTCCAGGGTCGAGGGCAGACAGGACCTGAGCTAGCGTCAACATTTTGAACTTCTCCTTTCGGAGGAAGCGGTTGACGTTCCTGAGATCCAAGATAGGACGCAGGCCTTTGTCCTTCTTGGGCACCAGAAAGTAGTGGGAATAGCAATCACGACCTACTTCTGGGGCTGGAACTCGCTCGTTGGCTCCCTTGGACAAGAGTGCCGAAACTTCCTGTTGGAGAAGGGCCAGATGATCCTCCAACATGCGATGGTGCGGAGGTGGCATGGATGGAGGGGTAGTCTCGAAGGGGAGGGAGTAGCCCCTTCGGACTATCTGCAAAACCCACCTGTCCGACGTGATGGTGCGCCAGTGGGGGAAGTGATGGCGAATCCTGCCGCCCACTGGCGATTGGTGGCCCTGAAAGGTCGGACTAGGAGGGTTTGGAGGCTGCTGCAGAGGGGGCTGTGGTGGACTACCCGCCCGCTGGCCCCTAGAACCACAGCGGTGGTTCCCACGTCCCCTGCCGTGCAGGGGCTGAACAGCTTGCGCCGGCCTGTGGCTCTGGGCGGAACGTGGCGGGGCACCCTTTCCGTAGCCATGAAAGGGGTGAAAAGCAGACTGCGCAGGGCGGGTGGTAGAGAGGCCCAAGGACTTGGCCGTAGCCCTAGAGTCCTTAAAGCGCTCTAGCGCGTTGTCTGCCTTGTCGCCGAACAGATGACGGCCAAAGGGCATGTCCATAAGGGTAGCTTGGACATCCCCTGAAAAACCAGTCGACCTCAGCCAGGCGTAGCGTCGAAGGGGTACCGACGTTGAAATCGTCCTGCCTAGCGAGTCGGTGGTGTCCAGTCCACAGCGAATGGTAATCTTGGCTGCGTCTCTCCCCTCCGCAACTGCACGGGAGAGTATGGCCCGGGCCACCTCCGGGCACTGGGGCAGCACCTGCGCCACCGTATCCCACACGGAGTGGGTGTAACGGCCCAACAGACAAGCGGTGTTTACTGACCGCAGTCCCAAGCTGGAGGAAGAAAACATCTTCCCAAGGTGGTCCAGCTTTTTGGATTCCCTATCAGGTGGTGCGTTAGGGAATGTGCCTTTGGACGTGGAGGCTTGGACCACCAAGCTCTCAGGGGAGGAGTGTTGGGAGAGGAAAGAGGGGTCACCCGGAGCCGGGCGGTGGCGTCGGGCGATCATCCTATCCACAGGAGCCCCTGTGTTGGGCCTGGACCAGGTGCCCAAAAGGATGTCAGTGAGGGCTTCATTGAACGGCAGCAGGGGCTCCGAAGAGCTTGCAGCCGGCTGAAGCACCTCCGTCAGGAGGTTAGTCCTGACCGCCACCGTAGGTAGCTCGAGGTTGAGAGCCTCGGCCGCCCTACGCAACACCACTGCCTAAGAAGCTCCCTCCTCCGTAGCCACGGTAGGAGGAGACAACATGCCAAGGTCTGGGGAAGTGTCCAGTCCACTGGCATCCCCCAACTCCTCTCGCCAGTCCGGATCATATTCTAACTGGTTAGTTAAAGGGTCTCCAGACCCCTCCCAGTCCTCCTCACCCTCCTCTGGTTGCCAATGTGGCCTAAAAGAACCAGGGTGGAACAAGGGCACAAAATTACCCGTCGGCGCCGGATTCGGCATCGGTTGACGCCGGTCCGGCTCTGTGTCCACGGCGAGGTGGAGGCCGGGGTCGACGCCGGCTGGGGACACAACCGGCGTCGGCTGCGGACGTGGTGCTGGTGGAATCGGCGCCGGGGGAGGTGTGGTCAGGTCGACCGGCGCCGGTCCGGATCCAGATCCAGATCCAGGCCTGGATCCAAGGGAACCCTGCGGTGCCAGGGCCGAAGCCGCCGGCGTCGAAGGCCCAGGGCCCCCAGCCGAGTCCGCGGGGCCTGAAGGCGCGCCGTGCGGAGTCGGCCTGCCCAAAGATGGCATGCATCGCCTCGTAGAAACTCCGAAGCTGGGCAGGGGTCGCACCGGGTCCCGGAAAGGGAGGGAAACTCTGAGTCGACCCAGCGGGCTCCGCA
Source organism: Calotriton arnoldi (assembly GCA_963921515.1). Taxonomy (NCBI): domain Eukaryota; kingdom Metazoa; phylum Chordata; class Amphibia; order Caudata; family Salamandridae; genus Calotriton; species Calotriton arnoldi. Next base: position 802,700 of record CAWUFW010003781.1, read on the forward strand.
CGCGGAGCCGCAGGAGGGGCACCACCCGCATCCCTCGTCGCGTCGGCCGACGGACGGGGAGAAGTCTAAGAGCGATGATGCTTCTTCGACTTCTTCTTGTGCTTCGACTTACCTGAGGAGGACTGGTGGTGGTGGCTCCGCGACTGGTCCCTCGACCTCCCATGCGACCGGGACCTCAAGCGGTGCGGACTGCCGGGCCTCGAGAAGCTTTCGGGACTGCTCCTGCAAAGACTTCGGATTCATGGTCCAGCAGTCGGAACATGACTTGGGAGTCGTGGTCGTGTTCCAGACAGAACAGGCACGCGCGGTGCGTCACCGACATCAACTGTCGGCAGGAACCGCAAGCCTTGAAAGCGGGCATACCTGACGTCCACCAGGAGTCAAAGACTCAAAAACGACGTCGACAAAAGTCGGCAAAAAGTCAGTCAAACAGTGACTGGAGGTACCGCTCTCTCCAGATCTGCGCTGGCACGGAAAAAGAAAGAACTGACGTCAGCGCGCGAGGCGGCGTCTAAGTAGCTACCGCAACGTCATCCCGGCGACCACGATGCCAATGACTAACGCGGAGCCCACCGACGCCACCTTCCGACGCGCAGGTGTACTGCTGACGAAAAATTCTGCGGATCCAGTCTGATGCCTGGGGGTAGTTCTAAGGTAAGGAACCTATAACTAATTGTCTCTTTTAGATGTAGCCTATTCACATAAAAGATACCAAGTTCAGCCAATCGGTACACACCAATCTTCACCGTTTCCTACTCAAGTCCAAAATGCAGCAGCTGGACAGGCCCAAAGAGTTCTGTATCAGCAGTCTATATCGTCTCATTTGAAGCAACGTCATTGGCTGCCTGTTATAAATCGGATTAAATTCAAAGCCCTTACCTCTTGCGTTTAGGGCCTTTTCGGGCGAGGGCCTTTCTTATTCGAGAAAAAGAGTTCATCCTTATACGCAACGCAGATCACTTAGGGCCTTCATAGTCATGACATCCAAGCTGTAGAACGCACTCCTGGTCAGCCTCTCAGAGCCACCTCTGTTTCGACTTTCAAGAAGGAATTGAAAACCTTTCTTTTCGATAAAGGTTAGTACACTTTGCGCTGTACTTGTTTAGTGATCAGTCTCCGTTTGGGTGCCAGGAAGCTTCTGATGAAGCAGTTGTGAGCTATACAAATGCTTTTGATTGATTGAAGTCACCATGCTCAGATTTCGTAGTACAAGTGATGGAAATAACATGGGTGAAAATAACATGACATAACATGGGTGAATCTAAGAGGGGAACAAGGGTGATTCGCATGCTATCTTTGAAGGATACCAATACTGGAGAAGTACAGTTACAAGTAAGTAACTTATTCCTTTCATCAATATTGGATCTTTCATAGAGTCACATGCTTGAATTAGAGTATAAAGCAGTAAATGTACAACATACTGTTGTTAGTGGATGGTGAGAGACAATCAGAAGAAAAAAAGGGTCTTACCTTACTGAAAAAGATGGAGCACCGCTTGTCCACAGCCGCATCTCTGTTCACTGTCGAATCCAGACAATGTTGTGTAAAGCTGTGTCTGGATGCTGCCCTGCACATGTCTAATTTGGGCACTCTTCAAAATGAGGCTGTGGATGTAAACACACTTCTTGTGGAATGGGCAGTAACACTTCCTTGGAGAGGATAACCTGCTTTATTGTGACCGAAGATGTGGCTGAAGACACCCAGCGAGCTATTCCTTGCTTTGGCAGAGATTGACCTTCCTGAAGATAGCCATAGGAACCAAGAGCCAATCAATTAGTCAAAAAGATTTAGTTTGGCCAATATTAAGCTTTAAACTCCTCTTGACATCTAAGGTATTTCTTTTTTATGAGTAAAAGTGAAAAAGCCTAAATTTAGCTGGGACTTGCTCTATTGCTCTTTTATGTGACATGGTGTGAATCTTGGCTTGCAACAGACAAAGCAGTTCATGGTGCCCGCTGGCTGGTGGTGGTGTCTTAATGAATTTCAGTGTGTGGCAAAATTGTATGAGGTCCAATTCCCAGCAATCTGATCTTATATCGGGCCATTGTTTATAGCAAACAAGATTTTTCTCCATACAGGTATTTCTGGATTCCCTGTGACAGTTGTCTCCATAATATCACTGACGTCTTGTATGTTCATTGCCTCGAGGCTGATTTTTGGGGGCTTGCTTATGGTAGGATGCTGGTGGTGACACCCTAAATTGCTGCATATAATTATGGCAGTAGGTCTGTTGAGGTGTCTCTATAAGGATGGGAACTTCCTCTAAAAGAAAAATAGCCCCTTTCACAGGCTTCCCAGAAGCACTGAGGTTTTCTTTCCTGAAGGCCACCTAAAGATCTTGATATGTCTGATTTAATAGACTGGAGAGCTTTTTCCTTTGCACAGCATGTCTATAATTCTACTTTGTACCACCGGCCTAAAAGAGGTAAAAAGCTGCCAACTTTGCCTGCGTACGACAGCTCCACCAGCCAATTGTCTGAATCCATTTGTTGCAATGTCCAGTGCAGCGTCAATGACTGCTGATGATGTTTTATCCCTCTCAACAAGTATTGCTTTTGCTTCAGCCTTATCATCGTCGGACAGACACTAAAGATAGGACCCAATGTCAGAACACGTCTGATGGTCATATCGTGCAAGATTGCGCTGGACACCCTGACTGATGTTGCTTCTGTTGCTGAAAAATGTTCACTAATATTTTAAGTATTTTTTCCATCTGTATCAGGTGGTGTAGTGAGTGGAGATGCTGAGTTTCTTTATCATAGATGGCCTGCTAGTATTACTATTCAGTCTGCACGTTGACTATTAACAAAACAAGCCATAGTATTTTCGATAGCAAAAATACTATAGCTTATTTTGTTAGTCTATAATATATAATATATATATATATATATATATATATATATATTCACTGAAAAAACCATAGGTTTTAGGGACAGTTTTAGTTACTTGGACATTGCACTCGTACAAAACCCGTGAAATTCCCCGTTATAGTTAGTTCAGCTAACTATAACTCGCGCCCTGCAATGCACTGCTGATGACGTCACATATTACATCACTCATGACATGGTCAGTGACATCACTGATGACATCTCAAATGACATCACTGATGACATCACTGATGACATCATCCAGTGACTGTGTGTTTCTGTAAAGTTTAAATATGTTTAATATATATAGGGAAAGGCATATTGAAGAATGAGTGGGTGTATAAGTGTCTGAATGGATGATTTAGTAGGTGCGTGACTGACTCTATGAGTGAGTGATTAAACGTATCTTACTGAATGCATGGGTTAATGACTAAACTGTGTGAATGTCTGTATCTGTCTGTCTGTTGGTGTGTAAGCGGCTGCATGGGTTTGCGAATAGCTACATGAGTGTCTATATGGGTTATTGATTTGTTGTTTGAGTATCTGTATGGGTGCCTGAGTGTTTGTGTGGGTGGGGTGTGTGTGACTCTGTGCATATATGTGTGAGTGGGTGATTCACTGGGTGCATGTTTTCAAGAGTGCATCTGTGATGGACTGTATGGGTGGGTGAGTGTGTGTATGGCTGTGTTAGTGAGTAAATGTATATCTCAGTGGTACAAGTGTGAGTAACTACATATGTGAAAGGCAGTATATATGTGTGTTGGAGTATATAAATGGCTATAAGTGAGAGTGTGTGATTGTGAGAGTGGCTGTATGGATGAGTGTGTGCTTGTATCAGTGATTGTGTAAGAGCGTAAGAATGTGCTAGTATTTGTATGAGTAAGTGAGCTGGTGTGTGTATAACTGTATAGGTAAGTAAATGGGAGTGTGATTAATTATTTGCATGACTGACTAGGTGTGTGAGTACCTCTATGGATGAGTGGAGGTGTGTGAGTGTGTATATAGGTGTATGAGTGCATATGATAGTCCTGTACTGAGTGACCATAAGTATGAGTGATTGTACTGGTGAGAGAGTAAATGTGTGTGTAGACCTAATAATCAGTGAGTGGGTATGTAGTTTTTGGTGTTGGAGTGTCTATGGTTTTGAGAATGGCAGTCTGTAATTTAGAGTGGGTATATCAAAGGTTATATTAGGGTGTGAGAAGATGCATGAAATTATCACATGGATGATGTCATCAGTGATGTCATCAGTGATGTCATTTGAGATGTCATCAGTGATGTCATCAGTGATGTCACTGACCATGTCATGAGTGACGTCATCAGCAGTGCATTGCAGGGGCGCGAGTTATAGTTAGCTGAACTAACTATAACGGGGGAATTTCACGGGTTTTGTACGAGTGCAATGTCCAAGTAACTAAAACTGTCCCTAAAACCTATGGTTTTTTCAGTGAATTTCAAAGGTTTTTAAATGCTAATTTGTAACTATAACGTGTCTGAAACCTATGGTTTTTTCAGTGAATTTCAAAGGTTTTTTAAATGCTAATTTGTAACTATAACGTGTGTGAAACCTATGGTTTTTTCAGTGAATTTCAAAGGTTTTTTAAATGCTAATTTCTAACTATAACGTGCCTGAAACCTACGGTTTTTTCAGTGAATTTCAAAGGTTTTGTAAATGACAATTTTTAAATGTATTAATTGTTATATTAATTTTTTTCATACTGATTTACTACATTTTTAGAAACAATTTTTTTTACATATTTTATTTTTTAAATTACATTGTAATTACATTATACATTACATTACAAAAAATACTTTCTCAGAATGAATTACTTTAGTTTAAATACTTTGCAGATAGGCAATAGACTTTTAAGTACAGTAGTTACAGTTGTTGCAATGGGCAACACATTTTCAAACACAATGCAACATTCAGCTCAATGTGAATTTCTAGTTAAATGCAATTAGTTACTTTATGGATTACTTTTGTAACCACAGGACTGGATCCTAGATTCAGTCCTGGTACATCTCCTGTAAACAGTTGAGTAAAAGCGTTTTGGTTACAGTCGTGATTTTTAAGGAATATTATTGTATTTTAAAAGTTGACACTTAGAAACTTTTTCTCATAGAATCACCAATGTTATCGTATGGAAGGAAATTCACTTAGCAGGTAAAAACTGTTATCGTTACTTTTTCTTACTCAGTGTTGGATCCTGGATCCAGCACTGGTGCATCTCCTGTAAACAGTTGAAAAAATGCGTTTAAGTCATACAGGCGATTTTTAAGGAATATTTGTAGTTTGTGAAAATCAACACTTTGAAACTTTTTTGCTGAAAACCAGTCAATCTTAGCCTATGAAGGAAATTCAAGTTACCGGTAAGTACGGTTAAAATTACTTTTGAGGATCAGTACTGGGCTGAAAGATGCAGCACTGAGGTCTCTCCTGATAACAGGTGAGTAAATCGGAATTCGTATTTCGGCTGATTTTAGAGGAATATTTTAAAGTTCCAAAACTCCACACTTCGAAGAATTTCCAAGTGAAACCAGTCAATGTTAGCCTATGGAAGGAAATTCAAGTTACTGGTAAGTACGGTTAAAATTAATTTTCAGGACCAGTACTGGGCTGAAAGATGCAGCACTGAGGTCTCTCCTGATAACAGGTGAGTAAATCAGAATTCGTATTTCGGCTGATTTTAGAGGAATATTTGCACAATGGTGAAGGGAGGGGGCGGGGCCTGAGGTTACATCTGTGTAAACGCGCCCCGTGGCGCGTTTTAAGTTGGGGGATTAAGTCCCCTTGAATCCTGAGGGTCCCTAGGGGCCAACTAGCCCACCAGGAACCTCCAATATGCGCCAGGGGCTGCGTTGCAGAGACGTGTAGAGAGGCCACACCCCTTTACACCTCTCTGCAACGCAGCTCTGTGGCGCTTTCTGGATGTACCTGTTGGGCTAGTTGGCCCCGAGGGACCCTCAGGATTGAAGGGGGATTTAATTCCCCATCTTAAAACGCGCCACGGGGCCTGTTTGCACACATGTCACCTGAAGCCCCGCCCCCTCCCTTCACCACTGTGCAAACGCGCCCCGTGGCGCGTTTTAAGTTGGGGGATTAAGTCCCCTTGAATCCTGAGGGTCCCCGGAGTCCAACTAGCCCACCATATACCTCCAAAAGCGCCACAGAGCTGCGTTGCAGAGAGGTGTAAAAGGGGCGTCGCCTCTGTACACCTCTCTGCAAGGCAGCCCCTGGCGCATACTGGAGGTTCCTGGTGGGCTAGTTGGCCCCAGGGACCCCCAGTATTCAAGGGGAATTCGTTCCCCTCTGCAAACGCGCCAGGGGCGCGTTTGCAGAGTGGTGAAGGAAGGGGCGGGGCCTGCGGGCCCGATCGTTTTTTTTTTTGTCCCTGAAGGGGGCTGTGTAGCCCCCTTCCTTTTTCTGTTTTGGGCCCTGGGGACCCCATCCCCCAGGGCCTTACCCCTTTTAAATTTAAAAAAAAAAAAAACGGGAAGGGGGCCGCGTGGCCCCCTTCCCGGGCCTGTATTGGCCCCGGGGACCCCATCTCCCGGGGCATGGCCTCTATTTTTATTTTTAATATTTTGAGGGGGCTGCGTGGCCCCCTCCTCTGGCCATTTTAAGGCCCGGGACCCCATCCCCGGGCCGGCCATACCCTTTTTTTAATAATTTTTCAAAACTTTGGGGAGGGGGGCCGCGTGGCCCCCTCCCGGGCCACTACTTGCCCGGGGACCCCATCCCCGGGGCTGGCCCTCTCGTTGGGGACTGTGGGGGTCCCCAAACCCCCACAGTCCCGCCGGCTCCCAGTGTCCTACGGGAGCCGGCATTGCATTACACATGGGGAGCAGCTAACATGCTGCTCCCCATGTGGAAAGCAATCAGCTTTGGATATTGGAAGAGAGAGCAGGTTTCCTGCTCTCTCTTCCAATATCCAAAGCAAGTTTGCAATGACAGGACGGGAGCCGCGAGGCTCCGTCCTGTCATTGCAAACAGCAGTGTCCCGGGGGTAGGCACCCCGGGACACTGCAGGAGCCGGCCCTGGGGGTGGCGGTCCCCAGGGCCACCACAGGCTCCAGGAGGGGGCCGCGCGGCCCCCTCCCATCGTGTGCATAGCCCCGGGGAGGTGGTGGTCCCCGGGGCTCTGGGAGTCCGTAACGGACCCCCATATTTAAATGTTTAGTGCCCCGGGGAGGTGGCGGTCCCGGGGCTTGGAGGCCCTTAGAGGCCCCCACACATAAAATTAACCCCCCCAGCATGCCCCCGGGACTTGGCCCACCCGGGGGCCAGTTACATCGAGCGCGGGAGACCGCGCTCCGATTTTTTTTTCGGCAGGATTCGCGCACCGTGAGCGCATCCTGCCGATTTTTTAAAAAAAAAATGCTTTTTGCCCAGGGGTCCTTGTGGGACCCCTGAGCAGGCCTAGGGGTTAGGGTGTTTCTACCCTGCCCCCTTTGTGCGTTTTGCGCACTTGTTTCTTTTTTTCTCGGCGGGATACGCGCACCCTAAGCGCATCCCGCCGATTTAAAAAAAAAAAATCTTTTTCTGCCCAGGGGGTCCTTGTGGGACCCCTGAGCAGACCTAGGGGTCAGGGTGTTTCTACCCTGCCCCTTTTGCGCTTTGCGCACTTGTTTCTGTCCCTCGGTTCTACCGAGGGACAAAATGGCTGCCAACACTTCCTGAATCGGAATGTTGACAGCCAGCTGACAGCCAATTAGCATGCAGCTCGTGATCGGGACGGTGCGCGCAGGGTGCGCTGAGGGTACGCGTATCCGACGCGCCCATAGATATATATGTACTTTTACTTTTGATTTTCTCAGGAACTACTGAACGGATTTACACCATTTAAGCAAAAGGCACCAGTCTGAACCAAGGACTACCTCTTTGCCAAATTTGGTGTAATTCCGTTCAGCAGTTCGGGCTGTAGCTGCGACTAAAGGTTCCTATGGAAAAATGAATGGGGAAAACGCGTTTTGGGACCCCCTTTTTCTCGGCCCCCGCTTCACGTATCACCCCGAGACTTTCAGGGTAGGAGCGGAGCGCCCCAACAAGTTGGAAACTTTAACGAAGATTCGTCAACCGGCGCCAACGTTATTTCAAATAGAATGTCGCGGATTTCCTATGGATAATAGGTTGTAACTATAACTATCTACTGGCGACCGCCAGTAGATAATATATATATATATATATATATATATATATATATATATATATATATATATATATAAAAAACAGCACAATCCTGCTCCACCACTTGACGGCGAAACAACAGGTGCGGACCACAGCGCATTCCAGCAAGTGTCTTATTTAGTCAGCAGTGCAAATCCAAATTCAGCAAAAATACTCATGAGCCAGTGCTCAGCATGACGCGTTTCGACCTAACGGTCTTGATCACATGACACGCTCTGAACCCCCCATAGCTTAAATAGTGTTAAAACCCATTGCAAGTCCCGCCTCTCTATAATAGACATGGCAAACAGACTCTTGTGATGATGATCCTGGGCGAGTGCCCGAACAATGTAAACAATAGAACTCTGGTTAAAACATATAAAACCAGACATATCATAATACATACATTGAAGATAGAAATACTGTATATAATTAGGGATAAAAGCAGTTATCTAATACATGGTAATGTAAAAAATATAAAAACCAAGTGGTAATCTGTTCGTCCCTTATTGCAAGACAGTATGAACACATAAAAGTATTTATTTTACATGTGATGACAACAACAAGAGTAAATGTTAAAACCATTAATATACACAAACAGGACTTGTTCCCCAAATAAAGTGCAGATATAAAGTGCGAGTGCAAAAAATATGTGCATGGAAAAATGTAAAGTAAATTGTGCAATAGAATTGATGGCTCGGCCGCAATCCTGCGGTATGCCTGAACTCATCGACAAAAATAAGTTTCTGAATGACTACTCTGACGTAAAGTGCTAGTGCTGATGATGTATATGTTTAAATACATGTAAAAAGGCAAAAATGAGTTAAAACCAGGTAAAAACCAAGTAAAAATACTCATAGTGACTGATGCTAAAATAGATGTAAGTAAAAACACTACTATAAAATGTATTAGTAAACAATTAATCTTATTAGTAATGATGTAAAATACTGATCTCTAAAACTAAGGCCTTAGTAATAGAAAAAATGGGATTGAAATTAGGTAGGAAAGAATTCATGCTATTCGATAACCAATTTTTGAAGATTGATACATATGTCAGGATTCGCTGTTGTACAGGGGGATACAATTAACTAGATTACAAAAAATATGTAGGTCCTCACCTGTGTTCAAACCATGGGGCATTTTTGTATCTAATAATAGAATAAATTCTGATTCTAATTGGCGTAACTGTCTTTCTCTGTTACCCCCCGTATAGACTTGGGTACAGCACCAATTACATAATAAGTAAGGTCACTCAAGTTATTGTTGTGTGTCAACTTGAAATGGCGTGCCACAGGATAATTAGGATCAGAGTTCACTATAGCTCTGAGATGTTGTAAAATCCTGTTAAAAACCTGTAGTTTTGTACTGCCCACATATTTCAGTTATATATATATATATATGCAACGAAACATCCTCCGATCATAGGAGCCCCCGACCCTACAGGGCGGCCTCATGCAATGGGCACGGAGAAGCCCATCAACTCACTTCCATGAAAACAACACTGAGGCCCATTTCTGAAGTTGCAGCTTTATTTGACAAAGGCGCAGCAGCACATCATGCTTCCTTAGTCCTTACGCGTTTCGGCGTTAGCCTTGATCACAGGTGGAAACAGGTTTGCAAAGTGCGTCGTGCGTGCTCTTTTAAAATCATTAGGTCACATGACAAGCAGAACTTCATCTCCCATAGTGCATTTCAAAGTCGAAACGCGTAAGGACTAAGGAAGCATGATGTGCTGCTGCGCCTTTGTCAAATAAAGCTGCAACTTCAGAAATGGGCCTCAGTGTTGTTTTCATGGAAGTGAGTTGATGGGCTTCTCCGTGCCCATTGCATGAGGCCGCTCTGTAGGGTCGGGGGCTCCTATGATCGGAGGATGTTTCGTTGCAACTTAATCTGGAGCATGACCCACTCGCTCACACAAGCCTACTGAGGCAATGCTAATATAGCGAAAATGTGTGAGCTGAGGAAGGGATTCGGCGAGGAGGATGTCCTGCGCTGATCGTTCTGAAAGATGCACTTTGTTTCAAGGCAGTCATGGGAATCCAGCACCATGCGGATAATTGAAATTACATGACTTTTTCCATCTGGATTTGATTCCAACACCGGTGCATTTCAAAAAAGCGGCAAGTTTAATCAAGTAATAACAACGAAATAAGGACTACCCAGTGAAAATGTAAATAATGACTTTGAAATGCACTATGGGAGATGAAGTTCTGCTTGTCATGTGACCTAATGATTTTAAAAGAGCACGCACGACGCACTTTGCAAACCTGTTTCCACCTGTGATCAAGGTTAACGCCGAAACGCGTAAGGACTAAGGAAGCATGATGTGCTGCTGCGCCTTTGTCAAATAAAGCTGCAACTTCAGAAATGGGCCTCAGTGTTGTTTTCATGGATATATATATATAAAAAAATATCCCAGTAGAGGTTACTACTGGGTAGTTATAGTTAGAACCATGTTTCCATAGGAAATAGATTTTTTGCCGCTTTTTGACAAATCTTCATGAAACATTCCAAAAGAAAAGTGTCATCCACCTCAGCACCTTCCTGGAAATCATCGGGTGATCTGTCAAGGGGGGGCAGAGAAAAAGGGGGATCCCAAAAAGCATTTTCACCATGCAATTTTTTATAGGAAAATTTAACAGCCTGCAGAAAAAATGGCTTCATATTTTGAAAAGCTACGTCTTTACCCAGAAAACGTGTTTTTTGTGACATGGTGTAAATCCGTTCAATCGTTTTTGAGAAATCAAGGTAAAAAATGTATGTATATTTCATGCCGCGGCGGATCAGCAGACCTGTCTGATCAAATCTGACTGGCTATCGTCAACATTATTGCTGTCATTTTAGGACCTGGGAACTTAGCCCCATGTCCTGAATTTGAGAAGAAAAAAAAACGGAGGGGCTTGGTAGGGTTGGCTGACTCCTTTCTTGGTGGGGTGGAGGGGCAAAAACGTGATTTTGTTTTTAGCAGTACCACAGATATGCGGAGGATCCGTGGTAAAATTTAAATTAAAAAAAAAGGGTGGGTTCTGCCAGGGCGGGCCTGCGCATGGTTATTTTTATGGAGAGTGGGTTTGCAGCCTCCCTCCTGGAGCAATTTGAAGGCCACTGGGACACAACCCTCGGGGCCAATGGCATTTATATGAGCAGGGGGACACGCATCCTCCAGGGCCAGTGTCAATTTTATAAAGAGAAGGGTGTGGCACCTTTTCCATAAAAAGTATGTTTATGTGCTCATCTCCTGATAAAGTCAATAGGGCTGCCTTCTATATTTTGACACTTTGACAAAGCCGTAGGTCTGCCTTGGTTAAAATGAGACCCCTTTATATTGTTATTTCCATTAAAAAACAGAAATTTACTGAGAAAGCAAAAGGTTAAAATGATGCTATAGTTAGGTGAACCAATGTTTTAATCCTAAAAACCATTGAAATTCACCAGTTATACTTAACTGAAGTAACTAACACATGCCCTTGCCATGCACTGCTTATGACCTCACATACTACATCTCTCATGACACGCACTAGGACATCATGGATACATATATACACAAACATATGTATATATTTTTTCTTTTCCACTGAAAAAAACATGTTTCAGGGACGTTATAGTTAGGAATTAGCATTTAAAAAAACCTTAGATATTCACTGAAAAAACCACAGGTTTCAGGGACGTTATAGTTAGGCTGACATTTTACTCATAGAAAACCAGAGAAATTCAGCAGTTATAGTTAGCTGAGCTAACTATAACTCACGCCCCCGCAATGCACTGCTGATGACGTCACATATTACATCACTCATGACCTGGTCAGTGACATCACTGATGACATCATCCAGTGACTGTGTGTTTCTAAAAAGTTTAAGTATGTTACATATATATACGCCAAGGTGTATTGAAGAATGAGTGGATGTATGAGTGTCTGAATGGATGATTAGGTGGGTGCGTGACTGACTGTATAAGTGAGTGATTAAACGTGTCTTAGTGAATGCATGGGTGAATGACTAATCTGTGTGAATGTCTGTATCAGTCTGTCAGTTGGTGTGTAAGTGGCTGTATGGGTTGATGAGTAGCTACATGAGTGTCTATATGGGTTAATGATTGGTTGTCTGAGTACCTGTGTGGGTGCCTGAGTGTCTGTGTGGGTGGGGGGTGTGCGACTCCCTGCATGGATGTGTGAGTGGGTGATTCACTGGGTGTATGGGTTCATGAATGCATCTGCGAGGGGCTGTATGGGTGGGTGAGTGAGTGTGTGTATGGCTGTGTTGGTTTGTGAATGGATGTCTCAGTGGTACATGTGTGAGTAACTACATATGTGAAAGGCAGCATATGTGATAGTTGGAGTATATAAGTGACTATATGTGAGAGTGAGTGATTGTGAGAGTGGCTGTATGGAGGAGTGTGCTTGTTTCAGTGATTGTATAAGAGAGTAAGTATGTGTTAGTATCTGTATGAATAAGTGAGGTGGTGTGTGTATAACTGTATAGGTGAGTAAATGGCAGTGTGATTGATTCTTTACATAACTGACTAGGTGTGTGAGTAACTATGGGTGAGTGGCGGTGTGCGAGTGTCTGTATGAGTGTATGAGTGCATATATCAGTGGCTGTTTTGATGAGTGACTGTGTATGAGTGACTGTATGGGTCAGTGAGTGGATGTTTGTGTAGACCTATGAATCAGTGAGTGGGTATGTACTAACTGGTATTGTGTCTATGGTTTCGAGAATGGTAGTCTGTATTTTAGAGTGGGTGTATAAAAGGTTATATTAGAGTGTGAGGAGGTGCATCAGGGGTGCAGAAAGAGGCAAGAGAGGTGCAGAAAGAGGCAAGAGCAGTGCAGAAAGAGGAAAGAAGTACAGAAAGTAACAAATGTGCAGAAAGGCAAGAGAAATGCAGAAAGAGGCAAGAGGGGTGTAGAAAGAGGCAACGGGGTGCAGAAAGAAGCAAGAGAAGTGCAGAAAGAGGCAAGAGAGGTGCAGAAAGAGGCAAGAGAGGTGCAGAAAGAGGCAAGAGAGGTGCAGAAAGAGGCAAGAGAGGTGTAGAAAGAGGCAAGAGGGGTGTAGAAAGAGGCAACGGGGTGCAGAAAGAAGCAAGAGAAGTACAGAAAGAAGCAACAGAGGTGCAGAAAGAGGCAAGAGAGGTGCAGAAAGAGGCAAGAGAGGTGCAGAAAGAGGCAAGAGAGGTGCAGAAAGAGGCAAGAGAGGTGCAGAAAGAGGCAAGAGGTGCAGAAAGAGGCAAGTGAGGTGCAGAAAGAGGCAAGTGAGGTGCAGAAAGAGGCAAGAGGTGCAGAAAGAAAAAAGGTGCAGAAAGACGTGCGGAAAGAGGTGTGCAGAAAGAGGAAAGGTGCAGAAAGAAGAAAGAGGTGCGGAAAGAGGGGTGCAGAAAGAGGAAAGAGGGGTGCAGAAAGAGGCAAGAGGGGTGCAGAAAGAGGCAAGAGGGGTGCAGAAAGAGGCAAGAAGAACTGCAGAAAGAGGCAAGAGGGGTGCAGAAAGAGGCAAGAGGGGTGCAGAAAGAGGCAAGAAGAACTGCAGAAAGAGGCAAGAAGAACTGCAGAAAGAGTCAAGAGAACTGCAGAAAGAGTCAAGAGAACTGCAGAAAGAGGCAAGAGAACTGCAGAAAGAGGCAAGAGAACTGCAGAAAGGCAAGAGAACTGCAGAAAGGCAAGAGAACTGCAGAAAGGCAAGAGAGTTGCAGAAAGAGGCAAGAGAGTTGCAGAAACAGGCAAGAGGGGTGCAGAAAGAAGATAGAGGGGTGCAGAAAAAGGAAAGGGGCGCAGAAAGAGGGGTGCAGAAAGAGGGGAGCAGAAAGAGGAAAGGGGGTGCGGAAAAAAGCAAGAGAAGTGCAGAAAGAGGCAAGAGGGGTGCAGAAAGGGGCAAGAAGGGTGCAGAAAGAGGCAAGAGGTGTGCAGAAAGAGGAAAGAGGTGTGCAGAAAGAGGAAAGAGGTGTGCAGAAAGAGGAAAGAGGTGTGCAGAAAGAGGAAAGAGGTGTGCAGAAAGAGGAAAGAGGTGTGCAGAAAGAAGAGAGTGGTGCAGAAAGAGGCAGGAGAGGTGCAGAAAGAGGCAGGAGAGGTGCAGAAAGAGGCAAGTGAGGTGCAGAAAGGCAGGAGAGGTGCAGAAAGAGGCAGGAGAGGTGCAGAAAGAGGAGAGGGGTGCAGAAAGAGGAAAGAGGGTGCAGAAAGAGGAAAGAGGGGTGCAGAAAGAGGAAAGAGGGGTGCAGAAAGAGGAAAGAGGGATGCAGAAAGAGGAAAGAGGGGTGCAGAAAGAGGAAACAGGGGTGCAGAAAGAGGCTAGAGGGGTGCAGAAAGAGGAAACAGGGGTGCAGAAAGAGGAAAGAGGGGTGCAGAAAGAGGAAAGAGGGGTGCAGAAAGAAGCAAGAGAAGTGCAGAAAGAAGCAAGAAAAGTGCAGAAAGAAGCAAGAGGGGTGCAGAAAGAGGCCAGAGGGGTGCAGAAAGAGGCCAGAGGGGTGCAGAAAGAGGCCAGAGGGGTGCAGAAAGAGGCCAGAGGGGTGCAGAAAGAGGCTAGAGGGGTGCAGAAAGAGGCTAGAGGGGTGCAGAAAGAGGCTAGAGGGGTGCAGAAAGGGGCAAGAAGGGTGCAGAAAGAGGCAAGAGGTGTGCAGAAAGAGGAAAGAGGTGTGCAGAAAGAGGAAAGAGGTGTGCAGAAAGAGGAAAGAGGTGTGCAGAAAGAGGAAAGAGGTGTGCAGAAAGAAGAGAGTGGTGCAGAAAGAGGCAGGAGAGGTGCAGAAAGAGGCAGGAGAGGTGCAGAAAGAGGCAAGTGAGGTGCAGAAAGGCAGGAGAGGTGCAGAAAGAGGCAGGAGAGGTGCAGAAAGAGGAGAGGGGTGCAGAAAGAGGAAAGAGGGGTGCAGAAAGAGGAAAGAGGGGTGCAGAAAGAGGAAAGAGGGGTGCAGAAAGAGGAAAGAGGGATGCAGAAAGAGGAAAGAGGGGTGCAGAAAGAGGAAACAGGGGTGCAGAAAGAGGCTAGAGGGGTGCAGAAAGAGGAAACAGGGGTGCAGAAAGAGGAAAGAGGGGTGCAGAAAGAGGAAAGAGGGGTGCAGAAAGAAGCAAGAGAAGTGCAGAAAGAAGCAAGAAAAGTGCAGAAAGAAGCAAGAGGGTGCAGAAAGAGGCCAGAGTTGTGCAGAAAGAGGCCAGAGGGTGCAGAAAGAGGCCAGAGGGGTGCAGAAAGAGGCCAGAGGGGTGCAGAAAGAGGCCAGAGGGGTGCAGAAAGAGGCTAGAGGGGTGCAGAAAGAGGCTAGAGGGGTGCAGAAAGAGGCTAGAGGGGTGCAGAAAGAGGCTAGAGGGGTGCAGAAAGAGGCAACAGAGGTGCAGAAGGAGGCAAGAGATGTGCAGAAAGAGGCAAGAGATGTGCAGAAAGAGGCAAGAGATGTGCAGAAAGAAGCAACAGAGGTGCAGTAAGAGGAAAGCGAAGTGCAGAATCAGGCAAAAGAGGTGCAGAAAGAGAACAGGGGTGCAGAAGGAGGGGTGCAGAAAGAAGCAAGTGAAGTGCAGAAAGAGGCAACAGAGGTGCAGAAAAAGGCAAGACAGGTGCAGAAAAAGGCAAGAGAAGTGCTGAAATAAGCAACAGAGGTGCAGAAAGAGGCAACAACAGAGGTGCAGAAAGAGGCAACAACAGAGGTGCAGAAAGAGGCAACAACAGAGGTGCAGAAAAAGGCAAGACAGGTGCAGAAAGAAGCAAGAGAAGTGATGAAAGACACGAGAGTTGCAGAAAGAAACAAGAGGTGCAGAAAAAAGCAAGAGAAGTGCAGAAAGAGGCAAGTGAGGTGCAGAAAGAGGAAAGAGGGGCGCAGAAAGAGGAAAGAAGTGCAGAAAGAAGCAACAGAGGTGCAGAAAGAAGCAACAGAGGTGCAGAAAGAGGCAACAGAGGTGCAGAAAGAGGCAAGAGACGTGCAGAAAGAAGCAAGAGGGGTGCAGAAAGAGGGGTGCAGAAAGAGGAAAGGGACGCAGAAAGAGGGGAGCAGAAAGAGGAAAGGGACGCAGAAAGAGGGGAGCAGAAAGAGGAAAGAGGGGAGCAGAAAGAGGAAAGAGGGGTGCGGAAAAAAGCAAGAGAAGTGCAGAAAGAACCAACGGAGGTGCAGAAAGAGGCAAGAGGGGTGCAGAAAGGGGCAAGAGGGGTACAGAAAGGGGCAAGAGGGGTACAGAAAGGGGCAAGAGGGGTACAGAAAGGGGCAAGAGTGGTGCAGAAAGAGGAAAGAGGTGTGCAGAAAGAAGAGTGGTGCAGAAAGAGGCAAGTGAGGTACAGAAAGGCAGGAGAGGTGCAGAAAGAGGCAGGAGAGGTGCAGAAAGAGGCAAGAAGGGTGCAGAAAGAGGGGTGCAGAAAGAGGAAAGAGAGGTGCAGAAAGAGGCAAAAGGGGTGCAGAAAGAGGCAAAAGGGGTACAGAAAGAGGCAAAAGGGTGCAGAAAGAGGCAAAAGGGTGCAGAAAGAGGCAAAAGGGTGCAGAAAGAGGCAAAAGGGTGCAGAAAGAGGAAAGAGGGGTGCGGAAAGAGGGGTGCAGAAAGAAGCAAGAGAAGTGCAGAAAGAAGCAAGAGAAGTGCAGAAAGAAGCAAGAGAAGTGCAGAAAGAAGCAAGAGAAGTGCAGAAAAAGGCAATGCAGAAAGAAGCAAGAGAAGTGATGAAAGACAAGAGAGTTGCAGAAAGAAACAAGAGGTGCAGAAAAAAGCAAGAGAAGTGCAGAAAGAGGCAAGTGAGGTGCAGAAAGAGGCAAGAGGGGCGCAGAAAGAGGAAAGAAGTGCAGAAAGAAGCAACAGAGGTGCAGAAAGAGGCAAGAGAAGTGCAGAAAGAAGCAAGAGGGGTGCAGTAAGAGGAAAGCGAAGTGCAGAAACAGGCAAAAGAGGTGCAGAAAGAGAACAGGGGTGCAGAAGGAGGGGTGCAGAAAGAAGCAAGAGAGGTGCAGAAAGAGGCAAGAGAGGTGCAGAAAGAGGCAAGAGAGGTGCAGAAAGAGGCAAGAGAGGTGCAGAAAGAGGCAAGACAGGTGCAGAAAGAGGCAAGACAGGTGCAGAAAGAGGCAAGACAGGTGCAGAAAGAGGCAAGACAGGTGCAGAAAGAGGCAAGACAGGTGTAGAAAGAGGCCACAGAGGTGCAGAAAGAGGCCACAGAAGTGCAGAAAGAGGCAAGAGAAGTGCAGAAAGAGGCAAGAGATGTGCAGAAAGAGGCAAGAGATGTGCAGAAAGAGGCAAGAGATGTGCAGAAAGAGGAAAGAGGGGTGCAGAAAGAAGCAACAGAGGTGCAGTAAGAGGAAAGCGAAGTGCAGAAACAGGCAAAAGGTGCAGAAAGAGAACAGAGGTGCAGCAGGAGGGGTGCAGAAAGAAGCAAGTGAAGTGCAGAAAGAGGCAACAGAGGTGCAGAAAAAGGCAAGACAGGTGCAGAAAAAGGCAAGAGAAGTGCTGAAATAAGCAACAGAGGTGCAGAAAGAGGCAACAACAGAGGTGCAGAAAGAGGCAACAACAGAGGTGCAGAAAGAGGCAACAACAGAGGTGCAGAAAGAGGCAACAACAGAGGTGCAGAAAGAGGCAACAACAGAGGTGCAGAAAGAGGCAAGACAGGTGCAGAAAGAGGCAAGACAGGTGCAGAAAGAGGCAAGACAGGTGCAGAAAGAGGCAAGACAGGTGCAGAAAGAGGCAAGACAGGTGCAGAAAGAGGCAAGACAGGTGCAGAAAGAGGCAAGTGAGGTGCAGAAAGAGGAAAGAAGTGCAGAAAGAAGCAACAGAGGTGCAGAAAGAGGCAAGAGAAGTGCAGAAAGAAGCAAGAGGGGTGCAGAAAGAAGCAAGAGGGGTGCAGAAAGAGGGGTGCAGAAAGAGGAAAGGGACGCAGAAAGAGGGGAGCAGAAAGAGGGGTGCGGAAAAAAGCAAGAGAAGTGCAGAAAGAGGCAAGAGGGGTGCAGAAAGGGGCAAGAGGGATACAGAAAGGGGCAAGAGGGGTGCAGAAAGGGGCAAGAGGGGTGCAGAAAGGGGCAAGAGGGGTGCAGAAAGGGGCAAGAGGGGTGCAGAAAGGGGCAAGAGGGGTGCAGAAAGAGGAAAGAGGTGTGCAGAAAGAGGAAAGGTGTGCAGAAAGAAGAGTGGTGCAGAAAGAGGCAGGAGAGGTGCAGAAAGAGGCAGGAGAGGTGCAGAAAGAGGAAAGAGGGGTGCAGAAAGAGGAAAGAGGGGTGCAGAAAGAGGAAAGAGGGGTGGAGAAAGAGGCAAAAGGGTGCAGAAAGAGGAAAGAGGGGTGCGGAAAGAGGGGTGCGGAAAGAGGGGTGCGGAAAGAGGGGTGCGGAAAGAAGACAGGTGCAGAAAAAGGCAAGACAGGTGCAGAAAAAAGCAACAGAAGTGCAGAAAGAGGCAAGTGAGGTGCAGAAAGAGGCAAGAGGGGTGCAGAAAGAGGCAAGAGGGGCGCAGAAAGAGGAAAGAAGTGCAGAAAGAAGCAACAGAGGTGCAGAAAGAGGCAAGAGAAGTGCAGAAAGAAGTAAGAGGGGTGCAGTAAGAGGAAAGCAAAGTGCAGAAACAGGCAAAAGAGGTGCAGAAAGAGAACAGGGGTGCAGAAGGAGGGGTGCAGAAAGAAGCAAGAGAGGTGCAGAAAGAGGCAAGAGAGGTGCAGAAAGAGGCAAGAGAGGTGCAGAAAGAGGCAAGAGAGGTACAGAAAGAGGCAAGAGAGGTACAGAAAGAGGCAAGACAGGTACAGAAAAAGGCAAGACAGGTACAGAAAGAGGCAAGACAGGTACAGAAAAAGGCAAGACAGGTACAGAAAAAGGCAAGACAGGTACAGAAAAAGGCAAGACAGGTACAGAAAAAGGCAAGACAGGTACAGAAAAAGGCAAGACAGGTGCAGAAAAAGGCAAGACAGGTGCAGAAAAAGGCAAGACAGGTGCAGAAAAAGGCAAGACAGGTACAGAAAAAGGCAAGACAGGTGCAGAAAAAGGCAAGACGGGTGCAGAAAAAGGCAAGAGAAGTGCAGAAAGAGGCAACAGAGGTGCAGAAAGAGGCAACAGAGGTGCAGAAAGAGGCAACAGAGGTACAGAAAGAGGCCACAGAGGTGCAGAAAGAGGCCACAGAGGTGCAGAAAGAGGCCACAGAGGTGCAGAAAGAGGCCACAGAGGTGCAGAAAGAGGCCACAGAGGTGCAGAAAGAGGCAAGAGATGTGCAGAAAGAGGCAAGAGATGTGCAGAAAGAGGCAAGAGATGTGCAGAAAGAGGAAAGAGGGGTGCAGAAAGAAGCAACAGAGGTGCAGTAAGAGGAAAGCGAAGTGCAGAAACAGGCAAAAGAGGTGCAGAAAGAGAACAGGGGTGCAGAAGGAGGGGTGCAGAAAGAAGCAAGTGAAGTGCAGAAAGAGGCAACAGAGGTGCAGAAAAAGGCAAGACAGGTGCAGAAAAAGACAAGAGAAGTGCTGAAATAAGCAACAGAGGTGCAGAAAGAGGCAACAAGAGGTGCAGAAAGAGGCAACAACAGAGGTGCAGAAAGAGGCAACAACAGAGGTGCAGAAAGAGGCAACAACAGAGGTGCAGAAAGAGGCAACAAGACAGGTGCAGAAAAAGGCAAGACAGGTGCAGAAAGAGGCAAGACAGGTGCAGAAAGAGGCAAGACAGGTGCAGAAAGAGGCAAGACAGGTGCAGAAAGAGGCAAGACAGGTGCAGAAAGAGGCAAGACAGGTGCAGAAAGAGGCAAGACAGGTGCAGAAAGAGGCAAGACAGGTGCAGAAAAAGGCAAGACAGGTGCAGAAAAAGGCAAGACAGGTGCAGAAAAAGGCAAGACAGGTGCAGAAAGAAGCAAGAGAAGTGATGAAAGACACAAGAGAGTTGCAGAAAAAAGCAAGAGAAGTGCAGAAAGAGGCAAGTGAGGTGCAGAAAGAGGCAAGTGAGGTGCAGAAAGAGGCAAGTGAGGTGCAGAAAGAGGCAAGTGAGGTGCAGAAAGAGGCAAGTGAGGTGCAGAAAGACGCAACAGAGGTGCAGAAAGAGGCAAGAGAAGTGCAGAAAGAGGCAAGAGAAGTGCAGAAAGAAGCAAGAGGGGTGCAGAAAGAAGCAAGAGGGGTGCAGAAAGAAGCAAGAGGGGTGCAGAAAGAGGGGTGCAGAAAGAGGAAAGGGGTGCAGAAAGAGGAAAGGGACGCAGAAAGAGGAAAGGGACGCAGAAAGAGGGGAGCGGAAAGAGGAAAGAGGGGTGCGGAAAAAAGCAAGAGAAGTGCAGAAAGAACCAACGGAGGTGCAGAAAGAGGCAAGAGGGGTGCAGAAAGGGGCAAGAGGGGTGCAGAAAGGGGCAAGAGGGGTACAGAAAGGGGCAAGAGGGGTACAGAAAGGGGCAAGAGGGGTGCAGAAAGGGGCAAGAGGTGTGCAGAAAGAGGAAAGAGGTGTGCAGAAAGAGGAAAGAGGTGTGCAGAAAGAGGAAAGAGGTGTGCAGAAAGAGGAAAGAGGTGTGCAGAAAGAAGAGTGGTGCAGAAAGAGGCAGGAGAGGTGCAGAAAGAGGAAAGAGGGGTGCAGAAAGAGGAAAGAGGGGTGCAGAAAGAGGAAAGAGGGGTGCAGAAAGAGGAAAGAGGGGTGCAGAAAGAGGGGTGCAGAAAGAGGAAAGAGGGGTGCAGAAAGAGGGGTGCAGAAAGAGGAAAGAGGGGTGCAGAAAGAGGAAAGAGGGGTGCAGAAAGAGGCAAAAGGGTGCAGAAAGAGGAAAGAGGGGGTGCGGAAAGAGGGGTGCGGAAAGAGGGGTGCGGAAAGAGGGGTGCGGAAAGAGGGGTGCGGAAAGAGGGGTGCGGAAAGAGGGGTGCGGAAAGAAGCAAGAGAAGTGCGGAAAGAAGCAAGAGAAGTGCAGAAAGAAGCAAGAGAAGTGAAGAAAAAGGCAAGACAGGTGCAGAAAAAGGCAAGACAGGTGCAGAAAAAGAGAAGTGATGAAAGACACGAGAGTTGCAGAAAGAAACAAGAGGTGCAGAAAAAAGCAAGAGAAGTGCAGAAAGAGGCAAGTGAGGTGCAGAAAGAGGCAAGAGAAGTGCAGAAACAGGCAAAAGAGGTGCAGAAAGAGAACAGGGGTGCAGAAGGAGGGGTGCAGAAAGAATAAAGTGAGGTGCAGAGGCAAGAGAGGTGCAGAAAGAGGCAAGACAGGTGCAGAAAAAGGCAAGAGAAGTTCTGAAATAAGCAACAGAGGTGCAGAAAGAGAACAGGGGTGCAGAAGGAGGGGTGCAGAAAGAAGAAAGTGAGGTGCAGAAAGAGGCAAGAGAGGTGCAGAAAGAGGCAAGAGAGGTGCAGAAAGAGGCAAGAGAGGTGCAGAAAGAGGCAAGAGAGGTGCAGAAAGAGGCAAGAGAGGTGCAGAAAGAGGCAAGAGAGGTGCAGAAAGAGGCAAGAGAGGTGCAGAAAGAGGCAAGAGAGGTGCAGAAAGAGGCAAGACAGGTGCAGAAAGAGGCAAGACAGGCGCAGAAAGAGGCAAGACAGGTGCAGAAAGAGGCAAGACAGGTGCAGAAAGAGGCAAGACAGGTGCAGAAAGAGGCAAGACAGGTGCAACAGGTGCAGAAAGAGGCAAGACAGGTGCAGAAAGAGGCAAGACAGGTGCAGAAAGAGGCAAGACAGGTGCAGAAAGAGGCAAGACAGGTGCAGAAAGAGGCAAAGGCAAGACAGGTGCAGAAAGAGGCAAGACAGGTGCAGAAAAAGGCAAGACAGGTGCAGAAAAAGGCAAGACAGGTGCAGAAAAAGGCAAGAGAAGTGCTGAAATAAGCAACAGAGGTGCAGAAAGAGGCAACAGAGGTGCAGAAAGAGGCAACAGAGGTGCAGAAAGAGGCAACAGAGGTGCAGAAAAAGGCAAGACAGGTGAGGAAGAAGCAAGAGAAGTGATGAGACAAGAGAGTTGCAGAAAGAAACGAGAGGTGCAGAAAAAAGCAAGTGAGGTGCAGAAAGAGAGAAAAGGGGTGCAGAAAGAGGCAAGAGGTGTGAAGAAAGAGGCAAGAGGGGTGGAGGAAGAGGTAAGAGGGGTGCAGAAAGAAGAGTACTACTGAACGGATTTACACCATTTAAAGCAAAGAGTGCACTTTGGACCAAGAGCTACCTCTCTGCCACATTTGGTGTAATTCCGTTCAGCAGTTCGGGCTGTAGCTGCGACAAAAGTTTCCTATGGAAATTAACATGGAGAAAACGCGTTTTGGGATCCCCTTTTTTCTCGGCCCCCACTTGACGAATCACCCCGAAACTTTCAAGACAGGAGCTGACCTGAGCAGGCCATCAGTTTTGAAAATTTCGCGAAGATGCGTCAAACGGCGCCAAAGATATTGCCAAAAGAAAAACGCTTTTTGAATATCAACAATGTATGTATATATATATCTCCTATTGGTGGTCGCCAGCCGGTAGTTCTAGTTAGGAGCTTGTTTCTATTCAAAAAGCGTTTTTTCTTTTGCCAATATCTTTGGCGCCATTTGACTAATGTTCGCAAAATTTTCAAAACTACGCACTTAGACAGATTACCTACCAGAAAGAGTGTTACGGAAGGTAAGTAATTAGTTCTGATAAATACTTCTAACCGCAGATTCCTCACCTTTTCAATAGATACCAAAGCAGTCCCTCCCAGGGTGAGTGTCTGTGAACTGGCTCATACCAAAAAATCCTGCCTGACCGGGCTAGCAAAAATGCCCTTTTTGTCGGACCTGGCTGTCCAGAGAGTAGTGTTTTGTGAACAAGTGGAGAGATACCTGTGTAACAACCTGGAAAATTTCCCAAGAGGGCTGCGGTAGAATGACCCCACACAGGCCTTCTGGAGGCTGCTGTTTGGCCATAGCAGATTTTGATGCAAAGAACGATCCAGCAAAAAAGGGTCCTTCTCTGCACTGCTCTGCCCTTTTTCGCTCCAACAAACCCAACGAAGAGCTGATGCTCCACACGATGTTCCCTGGTATGATCAATATAGAAGCTGAGAGCTATTTTGGGATCCAGCCGATCTAGTCTCTCCACCTCCTCAGCGGTGGAGTGAAGCAAGCTGGGAGGGTGATATTTTGCCGGACATGAAAGGGAGTAACCACTTGATGAAGGAAGGAGGCTTGGATCCTCAACACCAGCTTGTATGGAAAAATGTCCTGTATTGGGGGTTGACAGAGAGGACTTGTCGCCCACTCAACGATTTTACAGCGGCGTAGAAAATGGTCTTTAGAGGGAGGAGCTGCAAAGGACTGCTGTGCAGCAGCACAAAGGGGGCACACATTAGGAACGTGAAGACTAAGTTTAGGTCCACTGAGTCGTTACGAAAGATATGGGCAGAACCATAAACTGCCACCCTTTCAAAATACACATTACAACATATGACTAAAATAAAGAGGGATGGTCCGGCAACCAAAAAAAAGCATAAAGGGCCGACAAATAACCTTTAACTGTGTCCAAAGCAAGTCCTTGAAGTGCTACAGACTACACAAAAAGCAACAATTCAGATAGTTTGGCTTGAAGTGGGTCAATCTGCCGCGCACCACGCCCATTAACAAACTTCGTCCCAATGGCAGGCGTATACTCATCTTGTGGAGGGCTGCCTGGCTGCCAGAATGACATTAACTACTTTGTGATCTTCTTACGTCTCGTGAAAGGAGAAGCAGCGCTGGAAAGGCTTAGAGGAGCCCTTAGCTCCACTCTAGCCAGAATGAGTCTCTGAGAGACAGCTGTTGTAGGGAGCTGGCTCTGTATACGGTATTACCACTAGGTGGTTATACCGTGCAGAGAGTCCAGGGGTTCCTCAAATGTGTACAGGGCTCAATGTAAAGCCCACAGTTTTCTATTAATGGTAGTGTGGGCGAGCAGCCTTAGGCCTAACACAGAGGAGTGTAAGACATTTATAGCACAACAGTGATCAATAATGGATATCAAGAAGGAGTTCCAGACCAATTTTATAAAATTATACTTTGTTTGTATTTTATTTTAAGACCAAGCCTTTCCCAATAAGGGAAATACGTTTTTAAATAAAAATACTTTTTACTTTGAAAAATAGACACTTAGAAACTTTTCAGCACAGTTCAATGTTATCCTATAGGGAAAACAATATCGTGGTTAAACAGTTAAGTAATGCACTTACAGTTCCAGTCTTCGGGACCCAAAGTCCACAAGGAGCAAAGGTCAGGTGAGTAGCAAAACTGCACCACCAGCAGCCCTAGGGGGAGCCGGGTGCAGAGGTCAAAATCTGAGTTCGGCCCAATGCTTTTCAATAGAGACTGGGGGTGCCTGGAGTCGCACTGCTCGCAGGTAAGTAGATCGGTTGCAGGGGCCATGCTTTGGGGGTTAGGTTAAGCACAGGGGGCGCCACAAAGCAGCACCAAACATACTCCACCAGCAGCACAGGGGCGGCCGAGTGCAGGGAGCAATTTTGACATCAGGCACCCAATGCTTTTCAATGGAGACTCTTCTTTTGCCAAACAGGCTGCAGGCGTGGCACCGATGGTTGCAGGAGGGCGACCAACGACACCAGAGGTAAGTAGTAATGTAGGAGGTCGTAGGGACACCGTTGGTTCAGCTCACCAAGGCCCAGTGGCTTCGGGTGCAGAGGTGCCTCTTGACGTCGGAGTCTTACCGGAGCTGGTCACGGTCAGGTACAGCCTCTGGATTCACACTGCAGGCGCCGCTGTGGAGATCAGGAGAGGTCAGCCAACGCCGGACACAAGGTGGGGAGACTTCACTGTACAGATGAGCCACTCAGACTCGGGCCGTGGGTGTTGGGTGCAGAGTGGGCAGGGTTCGTGGTTACAGCTGGATCCGGAGCCCTTGGAGTCTGTTTCTTCTGGACAGGTCTGCTGTCCATGGAAGATTGGAGTCTTTTTTTAAGGCAGCAGTCCTCCCGGGGTTTTCAGAGGACGCTGGCTGCAAGACAGGCCGCAGGTTCGCAGAAGCTGGAGACATGCCGGTAGGGCTGGGGCCAAGGCAGTCGTCATCTTCACTCTTCTCTGCAGGGTCTTCTTGCTTCTTAGGTCGTCGCAGATCTAGTTTCTCGGTCTGGGGGAGCTACCTAAATACTAGATTTACTGGCGTTTTAGGGGAGTAGCAGGTAGGGCCAATGGGCACCTTACCTGGGGTGACTACACCCTCTATTATGCCACCCTCCTGTGGGAGGGGAGATACACCTAGCCCTGATTGGAGGGGTTTCCCCATCTTCAAGATGGCAAGGACTAAAAGATTGCTTCACCTTGCCTCCCCCACCTTAGGGGTGGAGTTGGCAGAGGTGGGCACACCTCCTGAGTTTTCCCGCTGGTTCTCGTCCCCCCCCCCCGATAGTGGGGGTGTATACCAGGGGCTGCCATCTGCTGCTAGCAACAGAGGCTGGGGGTCTGATGGTGGCTGGCTGCCTACAGCCGGTCAGAGACCACACCAGGGTTGGTAGATTTTCAGGGGCCACCTCTGAGGTGCCCTCTGGGTACATGGTACAATAAACCACACACTGGATATACTGGGGGGAGTAGTTTGGTACCAAACACTCCTGTGTTCAGTGAAGCCATTATGGTGCTGTGGAACTGGAGTTGTCGAGTTTCCAGCCCATGTACTCTCTACGGCTTCACTGGCACTTACAATATTAAGGAATTGACCCCAATATTGTAGGGGCATATCTGCTCATGCAAATATGCCCTCACCTGTGGTATAGTGCACCCTGCCTTAGGGTTGTGAGGCCTGCTAGAGGGTTGACTTGCCTATACCTCCTGGCAGTGCTAGCAGGGTGCCATGTCAACTTTGTAGTTTTCTCCCTCACAGGGTCATGCAAGCTGCAAGGGCAGGGGCATGGTCCCAGTGAGGGGTGTCCCAGGGGACCCTCTTCAGCTCCCAGGCCTGATGTACCCAGGGTACCACTTACTAGGGACTTACAGAGGGTAGAAGTACCAATTGGGGATATGTTGTTAGGGAAGAAGCACTGGCACAGGGGACCTTGATGGCAAGGACCCTGTGCACTACAATTGAAACCTCATCAAAACCAGGCAAAAAGTAGGGGCTAACCATGCAAAAAGAGCACTTTCTCACAGCTGTCTTAAGAACTCCAATGCACAAAAATTAAGGCAATGTGTGTTCTTGGCAGTGGCAAACAGATTGAGCCAAGGCTCTTCCCACTGGGGGAAGTGGCCTTGTGTCACATCCCGGTTTAGCTACCGTTTGCGATCTTCTAAGCACTGGCAGCCGAGTTAGCCTTCCCTGGCGTTCAAACAATCTTCCAGGTGGTTTACCACCAGGAAAACTCCCTGGTGCTTCAGCCACTTCCAAAGGTACTGATGGACCACAATGCTAGTCTGGTAGAAGAAAACATAAGTGTCCCAAATATTTTGAGCACTATGATTCTCTATTCAGGCGGGTGATAGGGAAGGTGTTTGGTCTGACCCATCCCCCCTTCATCATAGCATTTTCAGAATCAGTTCCGAAAAGATTGAGAATAATCCGGGCACTTCCTTGAGGTAAGAACAAAGTGTCAGTGTCCGATGGGTTGCTGAAATGCTGTGGGCCAGAGAGATCAGGGCGCAGCCAGATCAAAATGGAAGCAGTCAGCTCAGAGCACTATAGGATGCGCTTCGTCGTCCGGCATCAATGCTCTGACGTCCTGTATGGGTTGTGACGACCGACCACAGTACCGAAGCAGAGTCAGGACCCAAAACAGCCCTAGAGGTTTTAAACAGCACAGAGGGTGGACCCGATGATGGGAGTCCCAGCCAGAGGTCTTGGCAGTTTTTGGGGCCTGAATGCATGCCAAAGAGGCACAGTATTGCATTAATAAAATTCTCAAATTTAGTGTGGTGTCGCCGACAGCCCTTGAAACTCTGTCCCGGGACAAGAGTCAAAATCTGCTCTAAAGGAGATAGAGTTCGGGAATAAGGGTGAAAGGCACGGTAATGACTTTGTGCCTTCTCAGGAGTTTGAGAGTGGCGGAACTAGACGAGTCCTGCTTAACGTTTTAATACTTCTCTGGATTTTTCCGATGACTTCGACCAGGACAAAGATCTGCCCTGTTAACAACATTAGGAACAGGAGCTTTCCGTTGAATTTGACTGGTCACGGCGAGAAGTTTTTCGGTGTTTGGCGACATACAGCTTCACCTTCGTTCTGGATGGCCTTCGGTTTCATTAAGGCGCAAATGGTTAAGGTCTTGGTGTGGTGGTACGATCCCAAGCACCAAAGACAAATATGGTGGGAATCTTCACAGAGATTTGCATGGGGCAGTCTCTACAAGGTTTGAGCCTTGTGGCATGAATGTATGACGTTACTACGCGAGCAAATACCACGCAGTAGGTTACAACGTGGTCGTTACAACGACCGCGTTGTTACCACGCGTGGCTTTACATCGCAAGTTGTTTCTACGACTTGCGCTAGATGGCGCGCTGGACTTGGGAATAGTATAAATTACTATTCCTACTCCAGTTAGCGCAACAGCAGGGAATGTGTTGGACTTAAAATCCAACACATTCCCTGGTGTTGCACGCCACCTAGCGCAAGTCGTAGAAACGACTTGCGATGTAAAGCCACGCGTGGTAACAACGCGGACGTTGTAACGACCACGTTGTTACCTACCTGCGTGGTAACAGAAGCGTTGCAAACGCTGTTTCCCTTGTGGCATTAATGGGGGACATTGTCACTTGCACACCGGAATTCTCAGGTAAGTTTTGAGGGATTTTGTAGCATTTTGCCTCATGAGAGAACGGGTAGCTCCAGACCTGCAACTGATGATGCAAAAAGAAAGAAATTGATGACAGCGCGCTTGGGTGGTGCTTATATGTGGCTCCGCACGTCATTTCTGGAGTGAAGCAACGTCAATTGAAAGTTTCTAGATCCAGTCTGATGCCTGGGAGAGTATTCAAAAATTGAGGAATCTGCAGTTAGAAGTATCAGAAATGGGTGGTATGTAATCCTTCAATTTCGGCCTTGTGTGAGGCCTTAATTGATGCATAGACTGAGGTTTTCGAAGTTGTTTTGCAGATTCAGATGTTGATTTTGGAAAGCGTTTATAATAAATAAACTGTGAATATAAGGGGCAGATCTCTGACCAAGAATGTAATGGCAACTGAATCTTTGCTTCCTGTGATATACAAGTAGTTTGACTATAAGGATCATATTCATACTTGTAGGAAGCTGGGTTTCTGTTGCAGTAACCCCTCCCCCCCACTTTTTGCCAGATTTCTGATGCACTTTGACTTGATGTGCCCTGGGTCCCTGCCAATCAAGTTTCCAGGGCCTGTGTTCTTTCCCAAAACTATACCATTGTACCCCCAATTGGCACCTCTCTGGCCACAGGTAAGTCCCTTGTAAAAGGCACCATGGGTACCAAGGGCACTGTGACCAGGGAAGGCCTATAAGGGCTGCAGCACATATTGTGCCACCCATGAAGGTCCTGTACCTTAACACACACTGCCATTGCAGGCTGCATGCTTTGATGCAGAGATAAGTGAAGAGTCAACATGGCACACATACCTGTGTGCCATGCCTGCAACCCACTGTCTATGGTATAGGTAAAACACCCCTCTAGCTGGGTGCACTATACCACTGGTGAGGGTACAGTTGCATGAGCACTGTACCCCTACAGTGTCTAAGTCCATTCTTAGACATTGAAAGTGAGGTAAAGCCATAAAGAGTATTTGGTCAGGAGTTTGTCATTACAAACTCCACAGCACCATAATGGCTTTACTGAATTCTGGGAAGTATGGTATCAAACTTCTCAGCATAATAAACCCACACTGATGCCAGTGTGGGATTTATTATACCATGCACTCAGAGGGCATCTTAGAGATGCCCCCTGAAAAACAACCAGCCTCTGGTGGATTCCCCGAGTGGTAAACACCAACCTGCCACCACGAGACATGTTTTTGGACCCCTGGGGTGGGAGCCTTCGCTTCCTGAGCCCAGAAACAAAGCCTTTCCTGGGCAGAGGTGTTCACACCTCCCCTAGGTCAGGAAGAGCCATCTGTGGCAAGGGAGCTTCAAAAGCCTTGCTGCCTTTATAAAACATACCCCATCCTTTCCTGCCATCAGGAGCAGGGCCCCTTCCTGTCTCACCCCCTTTTTGGCGGGAAGACAGGTGGGAAAAATTAGAGCAGCCCAGAAGGTGTCCCCACCTTTGCCTACCCCACCCCTCAGGTGGGGGAAGCGAGGTGAAGCCCACTCTTCAGTGCCTGCCATCTTGCAGATGGCAGGCACTCTCCAATCAGGATTAGGGATTGTGCCCACTCCCCCACATGGGGTGAGCACACCAAGGGTGTAGTCACCCTAACGTCAGTAGCCCATTGGCTACTCACCTCGAGACCCCTAAAACGCCCCCTAAATACAGTATTTAGGGGGCAGCCCTGAATCAAGAGGAGAGATTCCCACAACCTGCGAAGTAAAAGGACAAAAGAAGACGCCCAGCAGACGAGACTACAGAGAAGAGCTGACTTGGCCCCAGCCCAGTCTGCAGTTTCCAGAGATCCTGCGCCAAAAGTTCACGTTGTCCTGCAGCCAGTGACCTCCAGAACCCCTGGGAGGACTGACTGCCTTCAACAAAGTCTGGATCTCCTGTGAACAGCAGCTCTGTTCAAAAGAAACACCAAAGAAAGACTCCGGGCTTGCTGAGGACAAGGAAACCAGATGCCTGGAACCACCACTGCACCAGATGCCTACGGCCCAAGTGGCCCACCAGTCCCAGCGAGGTCCCGAAGCGCTCCAGAGTCCAAGTCCACCGTGGGTTGATCCCTCCAGGACAACCCAACATCGCCTGCAGCCTCTGCACAGAGACACCCCAACAACTATTGACCCGGTAAGGTGAAATCCGACCTCAAAAAGACACCCCTGCATTCAGCCGCCCTGCGCCCTGGAGAAGAGGACCTGAGGTGCACCTACGTCCCAGAGTCCTTCAACTTACCTGCCCAGCTGTTGGTTCTTCCCAGAAGACTTCCTGGACTGAGCCTGCAGCCAAAATCCAAAACCAGCAACTCCAATTGAAAACAACAGGGCACCCAACGCCAAATCAGTACCCTGCACCTGGCCGCCCCTATGCTGCTGTGGGTGCACCTTGTGTGCTAACTCAGATGCCCCTTTGCCCTGAGCCTAAGTCCAGGAGCTTTGCTCCCACAACCTTGTTGCCTGCTCATAAGCAGCCACCAACCGGAGGCCCCCTATCCCCCATTGGATAACATTGGGCTTCAGCACTCTGCACCCGGCCGCCCTAGTGCCGCTGAAGGTGCTTTGAGAGTGCATCCTTGACCCTGGGGGAACCCTGGTTCTAACCCCAGAAAACAAACTCTCAAACCTAAGTACTTACTGTTAAGTCGATAACATTGTTTTCTCCCATAGGACTGCATTGACTGCTTTCTTGTGAAAATTGTTTTAAGTGTGGAGTTGGTTTGTATGAAACCTTAAACTGCATATGTACAAAAACTGATTTACTTACCTTTTGTCTAGGAAATGTCCCATTGTGATATCTAGGCATATCACACTGAGTAGAGAAAGTAACTTAAAAAGTAATCTGAAAAGTAACATACAAATTAATCTAAAAAGTAACTGAAAAGTAATTCTAATTGTTTTATGAACAAGTGACTTACCTGTAACCAATCCAATTGCATTCACCTGCATTTAACTGCATTATTCTTGCAAAGTACAATTACACTTACCTGTACCAGGCCTGGCTTGGTTCTAGAAAATAAAACGCAATTAAATACTATTTTTATATAAACAAATTGGTCTGTGTTCAGTCTTTGAGTGTGTGACACCATTTCTTGCCTGAGTGTATACAATAAATGCTTAACACTACCCTCTGATAAAGTCTTACTGCTCGCCCACACTACCACAAATAGAGAGTTAGGTATCATCTACTTTTACCTCTGCCTACCTTTGGGGATCCACTGGACTCTGTGCACACTATACCTTACTTTGGTATAGTATATACAGAGCCAGCTTCCTACAATACTGAAAAGCATCATTGTCCTCATCTCTATGTTCTTCGAAAGAATGGTAAGAACCTCAGGCGGTAGGATCTATTGACTGACGAAGGTCAGTTAAATAAACATCTTCCATTTCTCTATATTCCGCTTCATTTGGGTCTTGGTATTTGACTTTTAATTCTGTTGGACTATATACAGAAGCCACTGTGGTGGTTATGCGATACCCTGCTAGGTGATGTGTGTTCTGGCATAATGCCCGTTCCTGAGATGAGGGTAATCTTGAACAATCTTTGTGTTTTTTTGTAGGAATGATTTTGATGACGGGGTAATCGTCAGCAGTATTGTCATCGCTGATGGGGTCATCAACAGTGTGAAGGGTATGGCCTTTGATGATGCCATCGAAAGAGTAATCAACTGTAGTCGCGTTGACGGTGTGGAAGTTGACAAGGGTTTTCCTGTAGTTGACAGTGGTGAACTGAATTCAGTATTCTTCATCAACAACAGTTTTTGTCAACAGAGATGCAAATGTTTGTCTCATTGAAGATAATGTGGTCATCTTTGATTCTGAAATTAGGTCCTTAGTGACCTTTCCTGGAGAGGATAGCTCATAGGACAATTTGTGAGCTGACTTTGAAATTATTTTACCAGTCGGTATAATTATCTTAGGCCTGTCTTCTGCCCCTTTCACAGACCTCAAATATTTTGTTTCAGATGAGGGTTTAAAAGAGCGCTCAGAGTGAAAATTAACTCTTTTTTTGTGTTTATCTGAGGTTTTTGAAGTACCCTCATATTCCTTTTTAGAGGTGCGAGTCACTCCTGATCTTGATTTTTGGAGCTATAGTAAATGTCTACCCTCTCCGTATTTTAGGGTTTTTGTAGAAAAAGTATAGTAGATTTTTAAATCTTTAGCCTTATGGTAAGGATATAAACAAAATACGCAGACCTTTTGAGGTACATCAGAATGAAGTCATTTCCTGCCAAAGATATCACATGACCTAAAAAAAAAAAGAAGACTTTTTAGAGGAGTCAGCCACATCAAGTCCAAGGTGATGGATATTATCTCAGACATACGTAAAAAAGAAGAAATGTCGAACTTATCTGTGTCTGATTGAGTAGACCTCAATGGATATCCTTCACACAGGACATGCAGTAGAAATCTGTGAATGGTGACCTGTGTAGGGAAGGCTGAAGACTGTGCTGTGTGCGGTTAGCTGAACTTCCGATCGTTTAAAAAGGATGGGAATAGGCTCCTTCTGTAGCTAATTCAAAGCTTTGTTTCTGGCTATGTTCAACATTGAAATTCTCCCTATGAGTACAGTGGGACTCCCAGCTCGACGAAGTGGATGATTTAAGCATGTGAATCGAAGAAAGATTCAATAATGGAGATCTAGGGTTCTTTACCATGTCTTGGGCATGTGTGATGGAGTCAAAGGTTTGCTGGTGAATGGTGGTGTCCATTGTACCCCTACAGTGGTTTTCTATGTGTTTACTCTAATGATGTCCATCATGGACATCATAGCTTGCATGTACCTCTGCTTTTCCCCTGCCCTAAAATTTGTATAACTTTTTTATTTTAGGGATGTGGACTCTCAGCTCAACAGAGGACTAACCTCTCTTCAGACTGGGCGCAGGTCTGGAAAAACCTTTGCAGTTGTTGGCTGCTATAATCTGAAGAAAGACTTTGCCAAAGAGATGGACTGTGCCCATCAAGGAGATGGACTGCATCTGCCAGGAGGAGCGACAGGGTCCCTGGGAACACCTGTTCAAGTCCCAGATGACTAGAAATAACCTTGTGAGAATAATGTGGTCACCCTAGCCCTGTTGCCTAGGAAGAAACAAGAGCAGCCTTTGGGTCAACAAGCTGTTCTATTGCCCTCAGCATCTACAAGGGTGAGCATGCACAGTAACCCAGCCCACCATATGCATGTACAGTAACCGTAAAGACCTTCCTTTAGCCTCAGAGTGACAAATAGGCAGCCAGAAATTACACCTTTAGTGTTGGGCTTAGTTCAACTGGCTCAAGGATGCTGATCTGACTCTGAAACCGTCTGAACCATCTTATCACCCCTTGAAGGTCCTAAACCAATTAGTTCCCAGAGGAAAATGGTGTAAAACAGTGATTGGAGTGGTTGCCCCTTCAACCCAGAAAATCTTGACTGCTAGTAGTAGGGTTGAAGTTGCACATGCCTAATGGATAAGCCACGCTTTGGACTTTAAACTGAAAGATGGCCCACTGTTTGCATAAACCCTTCAAAAGTATTAGGACCACTTGGGAACGTAGCTGATTTTTAGACTCTAGCTCACCGAAAATGTCCATAACCAGAAAATGGTGAATGAGCACAGGGATCCAAGGGAATTATGATACAGTAGAAACTATACAAAGAAAGTGGTGGGGTGCACACCTTATTTTCATATTTTTTACTCTTGTCCATGATTATCCAAGAATGCGTGCTCATCGGCAAGGTGCCATGCCCTGTGGGCACCTGGGTTATTAACAACATGGTTGGGTGGGGCATTCACTTGCCCCAAACCGACCGCACAGCTACTTTGTGCCACTTAGGCAAATTATTCATTTTGTATCCTTTGTAATCCATTTTTAAACATCTATTCAATTCTTATGTCTCCATATTTTTCGACTTATACTCAAAATCCACACGCGGGATGTTGTGCCATTTTCAAGTTTCTTATGTTAAAGCAGTGCCCATCCGGACCTCTCGCTAAAACATGACAAAAGCAGAAGTTCATCCAAAGCAGCATTTATTGAAAACCCAATGCATTTCGGGCCAGAAGCGCCCTTCGTCAGGGGTCACTGTAAGTAACAATAAAACAAATATCCATCATTACAATCACCGTGGATCAACATCTTATTTAAGCACCATAGCACATCAAAGTAATAAAAAAAAAAAAAAAAAAATATGTCAGAACCCCTTATATGCCCTTTCACCCCGTCCTCATTGTGAACAATATGTATTGCCAAAAATACCCCTCCGTTCTAGTAACTAACTCAAATTCTCTATGCAGCCCATTTCCTTTGTTGACACCCTCTATTCTGCAAAACAAACACCCGCCCCTTCTCTTAACTCTAAGTCATGTCCTTATTCACACTTTACTTACTTACCTCCCCCCACCGGCATCCATACTACTTACTCCTCCTATATAAATTGGGCTCGCACCCCCGTAAACCCCTTGCCTCTCTCACCGCTCACTACTCCTCCATTTCCATTCGTTCAACCCACTCTCACACGGACCCTTTCATCCTTCCTACTTCACATTCATCCCACTCAATCCAAACAGTTCCCATCTCTCCTGATATAATCAACTTTACTCGTTTAGACAGTTCCCGTTTTTCTTCTCCCCTGTTCCTGCTCACGACTTCCGTCCGCTCAATCATCCACCCTCATAACCAAAATACACACTCCAATCTTGCCTTAACCAAAAATAAAAATAAAAATAAATAATGCGAAGGTTCCACACACCTGCTTCAAACGTTTCAAACTAATCCATCTCCTTCTCCGTTTCGGCAAATGTTTGTGCCAGCAATAGTCTCACCCTAATTTAACCACTACCTCCGTGACTAGTGCCTCCTGATTGGCCCACTTAATTCACATGCTCCCGCCATGAGAACGGTAACAAAATTACTTTAAAATTAAATCAACTGCATTACCCATAATGCAGTGTGCTCAAACAGTGAATGCCCCACCCAACCATGTTGTTAATAACCCAGGTGCCCACAGGGCATGGCACCTTGCCGATGAGCACGCATTCTTGGATAATCATGGACAAGAGTAAAAAATATGAAAATAAGGTGTGCACCCCACCACTTTCTTTGTATGTTCATAATGATGCCCTACATTGGGGAGCACCCGGCAGCCTGGAAAGGGAACTGTCTAAACGAGTAAAGTTGATTATATCAGGAGAGATGGGAACTGTTTGGATTGAGTGGGATGAATGTGAAGTAGGAAGGATGAAAGGGTCCGTGTGAGAGAGGGTTGAACGAATGGAAATGGAGGAGTAGTGAGAGGTGAGAGAGGCAAGGGGTTTACGGGGGTGCGAGCCCAATTTATATAGGAGGAGTAAGTAGTATGGATGCCGGTGGGGGGAGGTAAGTAAGTAAAGTGTGAATAAGGACATGACTTAGAGTTAAGAGAAGGGGTGGGTGTTTGTTTTGCAGAATAGAGGGTGTCAACAAAGGAAATGGGCTGCATAGAGAATTTGAGTTAGTTACTAGAACGGAGGGGTATTTTTGGCAATACATATTGTTCACAATGAGGACGGGGTGAAAGGGCATATAAGGGGTTCTGACATATTTTTTTAATTTTTTTTATTACTTTGATGTGCTATGGTGCTTAAATAAGATGTTGATCCACGGTGATTGTAATGATGGATATTTGTTTTATTGTTACTTACAGTGACCCCTGACAAAGGGCGCTTCTGGCCCGAAATGCATTGGGTTTTCAATAAATGCTGCTTTGGATGAACTTCTGCTTTTGTCATGTTTTAGCGAGAGGTCCGGATGGGCACTGCTTTAACATAAGAAACTTGAAAATGGCACAACATCCCGCGTGTGGATTTTGAGTATAAGTCGAAAAATATGGAGACATAAGAATTGAATAGATGTTTAAAAATGGATTACAAAGGATACAAAATGAATAATTTGCCTAAGTGGCACAAAGTAGCTGTGCGGTCGGTTTGGGGCAAGTGAATGCCCCACCCAACCACAGTAGAAACTATGACATTGTAAAGTGGGAATACAGTTGTTTATTTGTACTAAGTTTCTGGGTCCTACATTTCTGGAGCAATAGCTTTTAACCTGGTGAGACTATCTGTTAGTGTGCCAGCTTTTATTGCACTCCTCTGATAACTGAGTGGTCCAGAATCTGTGCACCTGTATCTCTTGTCCTCCTTTAGAGCCCTCTAGCCGGAGTCTAGTTTCTACTAAAATCTAGAGCCTATAGTGCCTCCAGATGGTGTCTGCAAGTCGACTGGAACCAATGTCAACAAAAAACTTACTGTTTAATGCAAAGGGGCTATATTACAGTTTGGAGTTGTATTTCTGTTCCAGATTTTGATAGCACCTTCTGTTTGTGCATCCTAGTTTTAGCCACTGTTCCCTATAAGGTGCGCGCGCGCGCATCTCTCTCAACGTGAGCGCGCACTGCCGTGTGTGGAGCGCGCACACATTCAGAACATCCAGCGAGAGAGTCGCGCCGCTGCTTTAAAAAAGCGAGCGGCGTGAAAAACCGGCACTTCCTGGATGCGGTGTGCCGGAGGAAGAGTCGGGAGGGCAGGTAAGGCTGGCTTTGGGGCTGTTGGCCCTTGTTAGTAAAGCGCGGGGCAGATTGTGGGCTTTTGTTTAAGTATTCATGTTAATCACAGCTCGTGAAGGGGCTGTGATTAACATGAATACTTAAACAAAAGCCCACAATCTTCCCCGCACTTTACTAACAAAAGATTAGAGCAAGTTTAAAAACACAGCGTGTACTTTCTGAAAGTACACGCTGTGTTTTTAAACTTGCTCTACTCTTTTGTTAGTAAAGCGCGGTGCGGGGAAGATTGTGGGCTTTTGTTTAAGTATTCATGTTAATCACAGCCCCTTCACGAGCTGTGATTAACATGAATACATAGCTGCTAAGGTTTCAGATTGCCATGTGGGACATTTTATAATCTCAGTGTAGTTATGAGTGACATTTCAACGACTGAGTGACACTTTATCGCAAGCAAAATCGAGCAATAAAGACAAGGGAAACATATAAATACCAGAAACTACACCCATTATTTCTTGGCGTACACTATAAAATAGTATAACTTACAGACAGAAAGTAAAAGTACTGTAAAGAAGTGGGTGGATATGAACACGGTACCCCTCACACACATTATCTCTTCTTATCCCGGAAACAAGCATTGGAAAAGGCACAAGAGTTGGCTAATTATTTCCCGTGCAAAAGTTCTTTCTAGTAAATATCTTATGTTGTATGAAACATCGGGCCACGCAACCAGAAATACACGTGCATGCAGCCGTATACACAGACTATACCAAGAGGCACGTAAACAATTGGGTGATGGATTCATGGGTAAGTCTGGATGATGGCTGTTTTGGTTGATTTATGCACACCAGTGGGAAAATGTGTGTGAATACGCATCTGTGAATGGAAAGAACGGGTGCTTCCTGTGAGCATCGAGAAACTATATATTAGTATTAGCAACTTAACTAGCCTAGGAGATGCAACTTGTCACTCAGGCACTTACTTGCGGCAATTGGCGGTCCGTGACTGCACCTCGTGGACTCCCTCAGCAAAGTCGCATTATTCTGGCTCAGCTGCATGTGTTCTGGGCTGCTGAGGAACACTCCGGTGGTCTCCAAGGTCATCCACAGATTCACTCTGCCATCGGCGGGGTCTGATACAGTCACGGGATAACTTACCCCAGTCACGCGAGCAGCTGCGCTGCCATTGCAATTTATTTTGCTACTAATGTTGCTCTGGATTGCTTGATCAGCAATCCGTGTTATAATTAAACGTGGCATTTTTTATTTTTGGTTTCTCCTTTTTCCTCTCACTTTTTCACATATGCCCCTTTTGGTTCACTGTGACCTCTCCTTGTCACTTTTTCCCATCTCTTCGATCCATTAGGCACACAGGGGGGACTGGGCTGGAAATGAGCGAGTCCTCGGCTCGGGACTCTGAGGCCCTGGGGCCTCTCCTCAAGGGGGCACAAGAGGTGGGAGGGGTAAGCCCCAGTCAGTGCGTGAGAGACAGAGGTATATGTAAGGGCAGGCCAGGGAGGCATGTGACCTCCAGCCACCCCCTCAGCAATCATTTTGGTTTGGAATGCCGCTGCCCGCTTTAGTCCACCAGGCTGACTGCCTCTGCTGTGAGCCCTGTCTGTCTTAGCAGCTGCTGCATGAACCTTATTGGTCGTCAGTGAGTGTGATAGATCATAAAACTCTGACTACATCCACTGAACTTGACTCTCCTTAGACAGGGCTCAGCAATATTGAATTAATTACCGCGGGCAGCGGCCATCATAAGGTCCACAGAGCGGGCGGCCGGGAGAGGCCGCTGCAAGCACTAAGCAGCACAGAGCAACGCTGAGAGCCATTTGCCGCCCGCAAAACGGTGAGCCCCTGCGCCTTCTTCACAAACTTCCCACGGCGCTCTGGCAGCAGGACATGACGCCCTCACCCCCTGTGGCGCCACTGGGCAATTGGATCACAACCAGGCTGGGCCCGGCTGGGCCCGGCCCTGAAGTCAGGTTGTCTGACTCAGAGCCGCGCCGCGGAATCAAACCTGCTGATACATTGTAGCACTGTGAGCCTGCCAGCAGCGCCCCAAGCCTGCAGGAACAGCGAACCAAGCCGCAGCTACACAATGCGCGCTGCCAAATGCCACACACTAGTTCCTTTCACAGTGGCAGTTGCCATATGCGTGACAATGCATTTCAGTGCGATGATGCGGAGCACCACACTGAAATGCGTCAGTCTAACGCCTGATGCGTGGCACTTGGCAGGACTGTGAATACTTAAACAAAAACCCACAATCTGCCCCGCACCGCACTTTACTAACTAAAGAGCACAGCAAGTTAAAAAACACAGCGTGTACTTTCAGAAAGTACACTCTGTGTTTTTAAACCTTAGCCTCAGGGGTAGGAAAATGGCTTTAGTAATGGCACGTTTTTGCCACAAGCATGGTAAGGCGCTGGTTGCCAGGGCTGCACTGAACACCTTAATCAGGCTATCGCCATACTGTAGGTTCTACTTGATACAGATCTGCTGGGGCTAAATCAGACTCTGAATTTGTATTCAGCTTTTGACTCTCAATAGCTAGTTCTACCTCCAGCAGTAGGGTGATCAAATTGATGCTCCTGCCATCTTCTTATTTTGCTTAGCAGGTTTTGGTGGGGGGGTTTTGTTCCCCTTTGCTCACTGCGAGTAGCTGTTTCAAATTGTTTGCTAATTAGTGTGCACCTATATATGACCCCTGGAGATTTCCATATCCTCTCAAGCAATGGGATATGAGTTCCCAGAATCTCTTTGGATTTTTACCTCTATCTGCCTGCATGAGTTCATCCCACATTCTCTAATGAGTTTGATGTTTTTGCCACTGTTAGCTTTTCATATTTTGTTCTGAGTTTGACAAAGTTAATCTTGTCCTTGGTCGAGTAGTGATGCAATGCAAGAGAGCTCTTGATTTCTTTGCCAGCACTCCTCATCAAATCACTCGTTTTTACAATGATCATGATTTGCCTCAAGGGGTTTGAGGGTAGGCCAGTAGGAGAAGGCTTTGTATTCACTCAGTTATAGGAGGTCAGTCCCATTCCATTGCTTCTTTCCCTAGAAGAAAGAATGTTCTTGGGATCTTAAGCTGATTCTTCCATTAAAAATGGAACCACTTTATGTAGCTCACCATTCTCCATTTAATTGACCTATTGTTTGACTGGAGAATTGCTGGATGGTATACAAGACCTTATTCTCTTGAGGGGCATGGTGTCATTCGGATCAGCATAATTGTGGCCACTAATGGATCATGGTCAATTTTGGGCATAACACAACCCCCATGTCCAAGACACCAGCCTAGACTTTGATGTTGACCAGAAAATAGTTGATCAGACTTGACCCGTTTCCTGATTTATAGATTCTGCTGGCTAAAACATCTAAACAAGTCCAGTCATGAAAGAGATGCAGGCAACAGCCCATTAGCGGTGATGTTAAGCCTTTCCCCCTGCCTAGTTTTCATGCCACATCTCATTGTCGGCCTCCGAGATGCCAAGGATTGTTCTTCCTCAGTGGTTACATTTTCTAACATCTCTTTGATTGGGCAGGGGATGTACTTAAGTCGCTACATACCACTACGGTATGCTGGGTGGCTTTAATTCTGCAGTTCTGATTGCCAGAACTGTATCTTTGAGGGCTGCGAATACTAACTTGTCATATGCATTACATCTCAAAGGGCATAGATTTTCAGTACATCTAGTTCTTCTGCTAGTATCGAGACCCTAGTTAGCCTGACATACTGGATATTTAAAGGAGTGTTCGCCACAATGTGTTGTTGGGCTGTCTAATAAAGCTTCGTGGTGACCCAAATTACTAATCTGCCCATCGGGGGGCCTGTATTTTTTGGATTAACTGCTGGGATGTACTGTTCCACAAACCCATCAACTGAGATTTCTGACATACCCCACGTTCCTTGGAAGCAGCAGATATCATTCTGCTTGATGAAAGGTTGCTAGACTAGATCTTCTGTTTTAGGGATTATTCCTGAGATGTTCCAGCTGAGTATTAGTGTGGCCTCAAGAGCAAACATACCTCTCAGCTTTTTGCACTAATATGGTTGGTGAGATTTCAGGATGAGGTCTAGTGCATGCAAGCATTCAATTATTATGGGAGACCCAATTGGTAGCCCAAAACTTACATTATTTTCCCTTTCCGAGAATATTTTAATACCCATGTTTAAAGCACACCGGCTTTGTTAGGTGGTAAAACATCAATGCTAGAGTGAGGGCATGTTTTTTTGGTACACTGTTATGCTGGGCTTATCTTTTTCCCACAATACTGTTTGTCCACAGGCAGTCTAGTCCCAGAACTCTGTCGTTGGCCTTGGAAATGCAGCAACAATATCTAGCACAAAGTAGAGAGGCAGGTGAGAAGAGAAGCTAACGGGTGGACTAGTGTGAGTTCCAATTAAAAAGCTCCTACAGAATTTGTTTGTTTGTGAAAACCCCCATAATTGTCCCTTTGAACAAGAAGGGCAGCCGAGGCAACCCTGTCGATTACTAACAAAGAGTAGAGCAAGTTTAAAAACACAGGGTGTACTTTCAGAAAGAACACGCTGTGTTTTTAAACTTACTGTGCTTTAGTTAGTAAGCGCGGCTGCGGAGGATTGTGGGCTTTGTTTAAGTATTCATGTTAATCACAACTGCAATTAACATGAATACTTAAAGAAAAGCACACCATCTGCCCCGCACCGCGCTTTACTAACAAAAGAGTACAGCAAGTTTAAAAACACAGCTTGTACTTACAATTTATTCTGAAAGCACATGCCCTGTTTTTAAACTTGCTGTACTCTTCTTAGAAAAGCGAGCATAGCTGCCAAGGTTTCAGATTGCTTATGTGTGACATTTTCATAATTTCAATGTACTTATGATGACTAGCATTCAAAGGCTAAGAGTGACACTTTCTTGTGAACAAAATCAAAGCAATGAAGATGCAGGAAATATATAAAAATCAGAAATATCACTGGCTAAACAGCATTGGGCAGTTATTGCTTCACACTATCTGATGCACTGAAGGGAGTAATTGACTTCTCCCCATTCGAGATTCACCTCTGCAATCTTTCTGTGCGAGTAATCGAATGTTCTTGCAGTATAGCAGTCTCTGCCTTTTTGACTACGGTATTAGTTCAGATTCATCTATTATTTTTCAGTATTTTGGCCTTATTTCTATAAACGGCACTTCAGTTCCATCTGGAGAAGATAGGCAGCATGAATTTGTATCTGAATTACATGAAAAAGATGAAATAGTAAAGGTCTGCCAATACCGCGCTACTTGGGCGAAGGCATGCATTTCTTGAACTATTTTCTATGGCAAAATAAGATCAAAGCATCTATTTTAGTATTTGAGGAACTCCCTTAAATAGGCCGCCCTACTATGCCTTGTTCTGTGTTTTGTTTAAACGTATCTGCAAGTAATGCACCATCTTTTCACTTTTTTAAGTAAACGTTTGGAGTGACATTTGGCGCTGCACACACACGGGGTCTGGTTCCTGGCGCACATAGCCATGGTTGCAGTGCACAGAGACCCTCCACTGCCGCACACAGAGGAAAAAAATTAGAGGGAACATTGGTTTTAGCCATTCTTTTTTATTTACTTGTTAAATTATTTTTGTTTTCAATGATTGGGCATTGATGTTGTCAAGTGTTATTTTCTATGTCATACTGAGACCGGATTTCTCACCCCATCCACCTCCTGTGTTAAGCAATGACTATTTAACCTTACTACTAGTGTGGCCCTTGGGCACCTCCACTGGTAAACAGTACCCATACAAGATACTGCTCAGTAGCTACTGTCTGCATGACAAACCCCAAAACAAGGCCTCAAAA
This sequence comes from Calotriton arnoldi, assembly GCA_963921515.1. Classification (NCBI taxonomy): domain Eukaryota; kingdom Metazoa; phylum Chordata; class Amphibia; order Caudata; family Salamandridae; genus Calotriton; species Calotriton arnoldi. Next base: position 844,606 of record CAWUFW010003781.1, read on the forward strand.
TCAGAACTTTACATAATATATGAATAAGAAACTAGGAGAAGGAAATAGATCAAACGTCTCTTCATGGTGCTAAGCCACAATCTTTCACAGGACAGCTTTGTAGTGGAAATCTCTTCCTGAAGATCTCAAGTGTCAAAAAGATCTCGAGTTTAGGATATACTGAAGAAATACCTTTTTAACAGCTATCTATGTACCAAAGTCTATGTCTTTAAACTTCACCACACACCTGCCTCTTCCTCTTCGCACTAATGGAAAAATTCTCCCCATCTTAACTATACTGCATCTAAATTGCCATTATAAATAATAAGAGCAGATTTGTTTTTTCTACTGTAACTTCTAATCTTAGACTATTACTTTCACTGGGGTGGCCTGATGCTCAAGGTTACATGCGTGGTATTATGGGTAATTGTGATTCTCACTGAGGGGCTACCTTTTGGATTCTCACGTGGTTCACATGGCCCTCAGCGCCTACCACAGGTGGCTGTCGGATTTCCACTAAGTTTTGATTTCGGTGGCCAGGCTTTAGGCTACTATTGGATGCATATTCTCCTGGTGGCTGGGGGACTGGGAATTAGGGTTAGTACTTAGCTGAGGAATGCATCCATTACGCTGAGAAACAGAGCAACTTGAAGGTGGAAGGTACTGAGCAAACAGCACTATAGAGGGCATATGGGGATGCCACAAGAGATGTTGCTTTGGTTTATTTTCCATCCATCTTTCAATGCTTAAGTGGACTGGTAAGCACATGACTGCTGGTTTATTTATTAACAAACATAACTGAGAATACCATCTATTGGCCTGATCTGGGCACTGCTATAACTCCTCTTGTGCAGTGATTAGGAGCCAAGGCAATAGGTATAATTAGTCTTTCCCCATGGCAATAATTTACAATTTATGCAAATTGTCAGTTTTGCTTAAAGGTGCACTGATAAATGAGCTCATACCTGCTGAAAAAAAATAAGATTCGGGATACATTTCTCACAAATTTACTGGATGATACATTTGTCAAAGGTTGATGGCTTAGGCATGTTGTGGGTGCAGATGGTGCTCGATATTCCTGACTTTCATACTACTACGCTTAAGTTGAATCACGAAAAATAGAGCAAAACGTGGGGCTGCTAATTTTAATATTGGATTCCATAGCCAACCATGTAGTTCAGCTTCAAATACGCCACTGATTGTAAGATTGTGCAGCGTAATCCTATTGCAAGGGTATCGATTACCTTTTAGTTGATTTACCTTTGCAACTGATTTGCTAGAAGCCTGTTTGCCCTTTAAAATGCACACACTACAACTGTTTACTTTGGATGAATTAACTTCTGACATGTTTCTTTTGATAAGGTAGCTTTAAATAAGGTGGCCACTTTGGAGGAGGTGTGCTCTACCCATAACTTGCTTACAGCCATTTAAAATAAAGGGCGTATTTTAGACTGGTTGCTTACAAGGTGGTAGGATACTAGTCGACGTACAGTTTTACCAGCTGACAGCTTGCATCTCATCTTACTCAGTTTCCATATAGCAGCAGAGAAGCCTGTTAAACACAAGAAAACATTCCACCACAACTATAAAGCTCTGGCTGCAGGAAAAACGATCACAGACCATTGCAAAGAAACAGGCTAAGTAACCACATTTTGGTCATATTGTCTCTGCTGATGATTTTACCCTGCTAAAATGTTACCAGGTACTAATCTACTAAATCTAGATTTTCAGACCAGCTCAAAATGATTCACAGAAAAATGAGGAAGCTGGAGCATGCCTGTCCCAAATGATGCATTCAGTTCTCAATTGAAGGCTTTCAGGACAACATATCAAGAGGGCATTCTGAATGGCCCCAGTGATAGATGATTTACTGAGCTGATTAGGGAAGCATCACATTCTATCAACAAACACATTAAAAATCTAATAGAAATAAGAAGTACAAAATCAAAACATTTCCAAACTAATAGTAACCAGACTGAAGTCGTAGTCCCCATTCATAATGAAGAGGTCACTGATACAGATTTGCATCCGACTAAGCAGTTTTTGGGATCTTCTAGGATAAAATCATTGTGCTTATGAAATCTTCTAATCCCACCTTTTCTTCTCGAGATCTGTACCATAACAAACAAGCATTTGCAATGCAATAGGTCTCGCATTCACACGAGTTTGAGCTATTGGCATTGTAAATGACAATGCCTTTTATTTATGTTTTGGGTTTTCAAACATAAATGAAAGGTGCAGTACTGCAAGCAGTTCCTAGAGGTCCCTAGTGAGCAAGGCACTAGCACTGCTTGTCTAGGTGCAGCACCGCAAGCTGCTCCTAGAGGTCCCTAGTGAGCATCATAAACTTTGAAGATATGGTAAATCCACCCTACCCATAATGCATTGTATGCAAGACAGTACCACGAGTACATTCAAATAGCTATGTCCATATATACAATTAGCAGCTTTGAAATGTGACAAAAGAATTATAATAATTCCGAATTAGGTTAGGTTGTACTCTATGTGGAGCTGATGAAGGGAAATTTATAGAAGGTCTAATATAAATGTGAGATGTGGTAGGTGCAGTACCGCAAGCTGCTCCTAGAGGTCCCTAGTGAGCAAGGCACCAGCACGGCCAGTACCGCAAGCTGCTCCTAGAGGTCCCTAGTAAGCAAGGCACCAGCACTGCCAGTACCGCAAGCTGCTCCTAGAGGTCCCTAGTGAGCATCAAACTTTTGGTCACATATGGTACTCCCATAATGCATTGCATGCAAGACAGTACCAAGAGTACATTCAAATATCTATGTCCATATATACAATTAGTAGCTTTGAAATGTGATAAAGAATTATTATATTAATTCTGGATTAGGTTGTACTCTATGTGGAGCTGATGAAGGGAAATTTATAGAAAGTCTAATATACAACTTTTTGGAGGAAACCCGAAAAGGGCTCACGGATCACTTTAGGGAGGAATCCAAGAAAATCATCTTCCGGACCAGAACCGAGAACCTCGAGAAGGACGAGAAATGCAACTCGTTCTTCTTTAAGAAACTTCACTCAGCCCACACACCGCTGGTAGAGCTTCGGGACTCGGAGGGCAACCTCAAAAGTGAGAAGGAGGAAGTCATGAGAGTCGTAACAGACTTTTATAGCGAACTCTACTCACCGAAGTTGTTGGAGAGAGCCCAGGCAGATAGTTTCCTGGAGGGCATCTCAAAGATACTGGGTCCGGAAGAGAGAGAGGGCCTGAACGCGCCCTTCACCCTGGAAGAGCTGCACTTGGCCGCCACGACCTCCAAGAGAGGCAAGACACCCGGGAATGACGGTCTCCCAGTGGAACTTTATGTCGAACTGTGGGACCTGATCGGGCCGGACTTGCTGAACCTCTATGAGGAAATGGTGGGCAAGGGCAGTATGCCTCAATCCCTGCGAGAGGGTATGATAACACACTTGTACAAACGGGAAAGAGAACCTCAAGAACTGGAGGCCCATCTCTCTCCTCAATGTGGACTACAAGATTCTCGCGAAGGTGATGGCCAGCCGCCTAAAGAAAGTGATAGCGAAGATAGTTCACCCTGACCAGTCCTGTGGGTTACCGGGTCGGCAAATCGCGGACAGCCTGGCACTGGCCCGGGACACGATCGAGTACATCAAGGGCTGCAAGGTCCAGACGGCCTTGATCAGCCTGGACCAGGAAAAGGTGTTCGACAGCGTTTCCCATGAGTTCATGAACCGGACACTCAGGTCACTGGGACTGGGAGACTTCTGTGACGTGATGACCACAATGTATAGAGACATCTCTAGCACAGCGCTGGTGAATGGCTGGAAAACCGACCCCTTCTCCGTCCTGTTGGGGGTGAGGCAGGGCTGCCCGCTTTTGCCCCTCCTGTTCATCTGCGTGATTGAGCTCCTCGCCGAATGCATCCGGCAGAATAAGAACATCAGAGGTGTGAAGGCACCAGGAAGCAGGGGACAAGGCGAAGTGAAGTGCTCCCTCTACATGGACGACGTCTCAGTCTTCTGCACGGACGGACCATCTGTGAAAGAGCTGGAGAGGACTTGTATCGAGTTGGGGAAAGCGTCAGGAACAAAGATCAACAGCACCAAGTCGGAAACCCTACTCGTCGTACACTGGACCCCCCACCCGAAACCCACTGCCATTCCCCATCAAGCAAGATTTCGTGAAGATCCTTGGAGTCTGGTTCGGCAGGGAAGATGGAAAAGAGAAGACATGGGAAGAGAGACTGGCGAAGACGAGGCAGAAGCTGGGATTCTGGAGCCTCCGGAAGCTGACGATCGAAGGGAAGTCTTTGGTACTGCGGAACGAGACCCTGCCAGTGCTCCAGTACGTCGCTCAAGTGTGGCCTGTGCAGACCCGAACGGCCAAGGCCACCACGAGAATGATCTTTGAATTCATCTGGTGCTCGAAGATGGGCAGAGTGAAGAGGGCGGTGATGTTCAAGACCCACAACAAGGGAGGCAAGGGAGTGCCAGACATCGCCACCATCCTGAGGGGAATCTTTGCGTGAGGAACACCCTGAGGACCGAAGAGGAGAGCCATGTCGGCTTTCTGATGGCATGCTTCTTCCTGTTGCCAAAGTGGAGGCGCCTTGGATGGACAGAGTGGGTGAGCGCCGTCCCATACAACTGGGAGACCCTGTGGTTCTACAAGGAAGTGGAGAAGTTTGTGAAGGAGTTCCGGTTGGAGGCTGTCGCCGCCGCCACACATGGACCTTGAAGCTTGTCCTACGCCAAATACGTCCAAGGGACATCAGCGAGCCGATAGGCGCCCTCCCCTCTGCCACAGCGGACCATGTGCGGGGAAACGTCGCATCCAAGCGCCTGACGAACCAGCACAAAGTCATCGCCTGGATGGCCAAGGAGGACTTCCTGTGAGAGCCTTCATGCATGCAAGAGGACTCAACCGATACAAGTCCTGCCCGAGAGGGTGCACCGTGGACGAGACAACAAACCCTCTCTTCTCGGAGTGCACATACGCACAGGACCTGCTGAAGGCCCCAGGCACGGAGCTTAGGGCCTGGATTCCTACTTCATGCATCACCGCGGACTCTGTGATGTATGGTTTGTTCCCAGGGACACAAGCACCAGGTGACCTCCAGGGCTGCTGGAGGCTCCTGTGCAGTTTTAAAGATGTTCTTCTGTTTTCCAGAAACAGCCTGGTAGTAGGGAAGAAGGAGACATCGACCCTGGTGTGCCGTAAGATGATCCATAGCCTCCTGCGTGACTACGCTGCACTGGACGGATCAGATGATGACGACGATGACTGAGGACCCAAAGGGGTCCCCTTGCACCGTAGCACGGAGGGGACCCTGGAGGGGCCACTAACCTGTTTTTGTCCATTTTTCTTTAATCCAGGAACCAGTTGGCAACAGGGGAGAGGAGAAGGCGGAAGAAGACAGGTGGAGTAAACGTAGTTATTTACTGTATGTATTTGACCAACGTGACCTTTTCCCCTTCACAGGTAACAGGTCAATGGGATAGCTTGCACACTTGTTGCCTAGTTGGTTACCAACGACTGACGGATAAATATGGTGTTGTGGAAGGTGACGACTGATGTATCTGAACCAGAAACGGCGCCCTGACAAAAGGAAAAAAAAAACTCCCATAATGCATTGCATGCAAGACACTACCATGAGTACATTCAAATAGCTATGTCCATATATACAATTTATAGCTTTGAAATGTGACAAAACAATTATATTAATTCCGATTAGGTTGTACTCTATGTGGAGCTGATGAAGGGAAATTTGTAGAAGGTCCAATATAAATGTGAGATGTGTAGGTGCAGTACCGCAAGCTGCGCCTAGAGGTCCCTAGTGAGCATCATAAACTTTGAAGATATGGTAAATCCACCCTACCCATAATGCATTGCATGCAAGACAGTACCACAGTACATTCAATATATACAATTAGTAGCTTTGAAATGTGACAAAGGAATTATTATATTAATTCCGGATTAGGTTGTACTCTATGTGGAGCTGATGAAGGGAAATTTATAGAAGGTCAATGGGGTAGCTTGCGCACTTGTTGCCAAGTTTGTTACCAACGACTGACGAATAAATAGGGTGTTGTGGAAGGTCACGATTGATGTATCTGAACCAGAAACGATGCCCTGACAAAAGGGAAATTAAAACAAAACTCCCATAATGCATTTCATGCAAGACAGTACCACGAGTACATTCAAAATAGCTATGTCCATATATACAATTAATAGCTTTGAAATGTGACAAAACAATTATTATATTAAATCCGATTAGGTTGTACTCTATGTGGAGCTGATGAAGGTAAATTTATAGAAGGTCTAATATAAATGTGAGATGTGCTAGCGAGTAAAGTAACCACTGCCAACCTTGTTTAGGACCAAGTGAGTGTCCTGTCTGAAGGCCTTTAAGAAAATAGTGCCTTGAGGCTGAAATTAAAACCTAGGGCGTAACAACACATGTAATAGGGAGTGTCCTCATGGGAGGATACAAAAAGAGACGGGGCGGTATTATGGAGGGACTACAAAGCCTAATGACCAATGAAAAGCCACCATTTACAAAGGACAGGGACAGGAGCCAATTAAAGCGCTGCCTAGGCGAGACCTAAATAGGTAAACATTTAGGGAGGTAGCCCCATTTATTGGGAGAACCGCCCAACATTTTCTTTAAAGAAGGAATTATCCTAGTTATTTTACAGGAATCCTGGATTCTATCACTTTAGAAAAAATAGGTCGTCAAAATGGATATTTAAAGTTCCCACAATCTCAAATGCTTCTTACCAGCTAAAAGACACAGTACAGCTTCAGTAGTATGCTAAGCTGAACGGCATCCTAGTTGACAATCGGGCTCGTGCTTCAAAAGCACATGCTGAATCTAGTGGACCTTGCTCTTCTGATGCTGCTTTCTGTGGCCTTTGATACTCTTGGACACTTTCCGTTGCTGGACGGACATGCAAAGGTGGCAGAAGTGTCCACCTTTTTGTCTGGTCGAGTGGCAGTTCGCTAGGGATTGGTCAAAACAACCAAGTTACTTTCCTTCGCTAATGCTCTTTCTGGTAGACAGTCTATCCACTTATAGATACCTTACATTTAGAATATCCTTGAGGAGCCAGACTGGATCTGGAGAATTTTTCAGCAGTGCTCCTGCGCCCCTGTATGTCATGTCATTCAGCTCCACATGGGCTCCATACCATCCCGGAAGTGATGGAGTGGGATCATGTATGACCAACACACTTACGTGCTGATGTAATTTTTCATTTCTTTTCTCTTTACGCATCCTCTAAAGCAGAGCAATAAACACTTATTGGTAACAGTATGCTGATTTCTACCATTGGACCTTTTTAGATGCTAAAGAGACCGTGCCACAGAACAGCGCAGTGTGAGGGCAGGGAGGCTCTGCGGTTAGAGCATTCACAAGAAACCGCATTACCAAAGGTAAGTAACTTGTTCTTACAATGAATACTTCTAATTTTAGACAGATCCTTCCCCTTTAAAATAGATACCAAAGCAGTTTAACCCAAAGGTGGAGAGTCTGTGGAGTGGGCTTAAATCAGAAATTCCTGCGCAACTGAGTGGGTGCAGTGTCCTTCCGACTGGATCTCGCTGTCAAAGCAGTGGTCCATCATGAAAGTATTTACCAATGCCCAGGACGCAGTGTAGGAAGCTGGCTCTTAATGTGATATATCAATAATCTGATATGACCGTGTAAAGAGTCCAGGAGTTCCCTTACTCGTGGACAGGGCTTGCATTGCAATCCCAAAGTTCTCTATTAGTGGGTAGTGTGGTCTAGCAGCCTTAGTATTAACATAGAAGAGTGTAAGACATTTGCAAATACACACAATGATTAATAAATGACTGTAAGAAAGTGGCTCTGTATATACTGTTCCCAAATAGGTACAGTGTGCACAGAGTCCACAGTCCCCAGAGGTTTGGCAGAGGCTAAAGTTAGATATAACCTTACTCTCTAAAGTGGTAGCTTGGTCGAGCAGTAAGGCAGTATCAGAGGACAGTGTAAAGCATTTGTTGTACACACTCAGTCAGCAAATGGTCTCACACACTCAAGAACTGAACTCTAGGCCAATGGTTTTGTATCAAAATATATAGTTGTTTTATTTTAGAACCAACAATAGGTATCAAAATATACTTTCTCAGAATGAGTTACTTTAGTTGAATACTTTTCAAATAGGCAATAGACTCCTGGATCCAGCACTGGTGCATCTCCTGTAAACAGTTGGAAGGATGTGTTTTTGTTATACAGGCGATTTTTAACGAATATTTGTAAGTTTGCAAAATCGACACTTAGAAACTTTTTCAGCAAAAACCAGGCAATGTTATCCTATGGAAGGAAATTCAAGTTACCGGTAAGTACAGTTATGATTACTTTTCAGGGTCAGAGCTGGGCACCAAGATCCAGCACTGGGATCTCTCCTGATAACAGGTGAGTAAATTCGTTTTCGTAATTCGGCTGATTTTAGATGAATATTTCAGGATTTCAAAAGTTGACAATTAGAAACTTTTCGAACAGTCCGTTGAAATGCATTGACTTTTACTGTAATATGCAGGTAGGTAATTATCGCGTTACTTTTCTAACCTCAGGACTGGGTCCTAGATTCAGTCCTGGGACATTTCCTGCAAACAGGTGAGTAAAGTCGTTTTGTTTAAACACACAATTTTTAAGCAATATTTTTAGTTTTTGAAACTCCACACATAGTCGTTTTTTCAGAGAAAAACACCCAATGTTATCCTATGGAGGGAAAACAAGTTATCGGTTTGCAGGTAAGTTTTTGACTGTGGGAGTCCAGGTTCTGGGGTTAGACTCAGGGGTCCCCCAGGGTCAGTGATGCACTCTTGTTGCACCCACAGCGGCACTAGGGCGGCCGGATGCAGAGTGTTGAGGCCCCAATGTTATCCTATGGGGGATAGGGGCCTTCGGTTGGTGGCTGCTGGCTAGCAGGCCACTGGGTTGTGGGAGCAAAGCTCCTGGCTGTAGACTTGGCACAAAGGGGGAAGCAAGTGAGCACCAAAAGCGCACCCACAGCGGCACTCGGGCGGCTGGGTGCAGGGGGCTATTATGGCGTCTGGTTCCCTGTTGAAGTCTATGGAGATTCTCCGGACTGGACAAACACTGCAGGCTTGGAAACGAGAGTCCCCTGGGATCTACCAACACTTCGTGGGGTAAGTTGAGATATCTTGGCTTAGGTAGGCACCCTGGGTTTGGGCACACAAGGCTGTGGGGCGTCGGGTGCAGGGGTGCCTTTTAGTGTCGGATTTTTCTTACCCGCTCTGGTCACGGTAGGGGGGACCCTCTGGACTGAGGCTGCAGGCTTCGTCTGGAGGTTTGAGGCAGGTCAGGAGTCGCCGGATTCCAGGTCAGGATCGCCGGGGAGACCTCCTCTTGGTGTTTTTTTACTCGAGCTCAGGCCGGGTTCGGCGGGTGCAGAGTGGGCTGGATTTGCGATCCCGGGCTGGTGCCAGGGGTGCTGGTTTTGAACAAATCCGGTGTTCACGGGAGAAGCAGGCGGTTCAAGTGAAGGCAGGCAGGTCCTCCGGGGTTTGGGAGGTTGCTGGCTGCAGGACACACCGGGATTTCGCAGAAAGCAGGTTCGAGGGGAGACAGGCCGGTAGGGCTGGGGCCAAGTCAGTTGTTGTCTTCCTCTTGTTAGCAGGCTGCACGGCTGTTTGGTCCTTGTTCTTCTTTTCTTGTTGTTGTTGCTGGATCTGAGGAAGGAAGGTTCAGGGTGCCCCTAAATACTAAATTTAGGGGCGTTACAGGTAGGTAAAGGGCAGGGACCAATGGGTCCCTTCCCTGGGGTGGGTAACACCCCCTATCCTGCCCCTCTCCTGTGGGAGGGGGGCAGTAGCCTAGTCCTGATTTGGCAGGGCTCCCCATCTTCAAGATGGCGAGAGCCCGGAGTTGTGCTTCACCTCGCCTCCCCCACCTGAGGGGTGGGGTTGGCAGAGGCTGGCACATCCCCTTGTCTCCCTTGGGGTTTCCCGCCAGTCTTCCCGCCAGAGAGGGGGTCAGAACCGGTGGGGGCCAGTTGCTGAGTACAGCAAGTGGCCTGGAGAAGCTCACAAAGGCGGCATGCCTTTGAAGCTTCCCCTGCCCATCCTGGGGGAGGAGACCTAGCACCTCGCCCAGGATGTGCATTGTTGCAGGCCCAGGAGAGCGGATGGCTCTCCACCCAGGGGTCCAGCAACATGTCTGCTGTGTGGCAGCCGGGGCAGCCCCTCAGACAAGACGTGGATTGTAGGTTAGGTTCAGGGGGCAACTCTAAGTTGCCCTCCGTCGTGCATTTTACATTAAATCCCACACTGGCATCAGTGTGGGTTTAATGTGCTGAGAAGTTTGATACCAAACTTCTCAGTCTTCAGTGTAGCCATTATGGTGCTGTGGAGTTCGTAATGACAACCTCCCAGCACCATATACTCTTAATGGCATCACTGCACTTACAGTGCCCAGGAATGGCCCTGGGTACTGTAGGGGCACAGGGCTCATGCACCTGTGCCCACACCACTGGCATAGTGCACCCAGCTAGAGGGGTGACTGAGGTATGCCAGGGCAGTGTGTTTGTCGTCATGGCACACAGGGATGTGTGCCATGTCGACTCTGTTTAGTTCTGCACCAAGACACTCAGCCTGCAAAGGCAGGGTGTGTGTGTCAGGGTACAGGGCCTCTAAGGGTGGCACAATAAGTGGTGCAGCTCTTAGGGGCCTTCTCTGGTCACAGTGCCCTGGGTACCTAGGGTACCATTTACCAGGGGCTTACCTGTGGCCAGAGATGCCAATTGGGTTTAGGCTTTAGTACAGTTTTTAGGGAAGGAACACAGGCCCTGGGTACCTGATTGGCAGGGACCCAGGGCACACCAAGGAAAAGTACATCAGTTATCAGGCAAAAAGTGGGGGGGTTACTGCAACAGAAACCCACTTTCCTACAATGACAACATAATTCAAGATCTACACCAATTTATAAAAATAGAAAGTATCTTTATATAGGTTTAGGCATTAGAGAAAAATCTAAAACACACAAGATGATGGACGGAATGCTGCACATTGGCAAACATTCACCCCCAGTCACAGATCTGGGTTTGATCCATCGTTATTTTGCTTCACCACGCCACCCCAGTTCAGACATAGCCATATGCAAATCAGTCTTGACCCTGTGCCTCATGGGAACAGTCCAGACCGAACTGCCAAGCCATGTCTTCCCTGGACCGGAATCAAGCATCCTAGGACCGGTTTCAGGCTATCAGCCTTCATCAGCCAGGATAGCTTGACTCCAGTGGCGTAGTGAGCACGGGACCCACGTCTGGGCATACCCTTCCCACTTGGGGCGAAATGCAAAACACACAAGATGATGGACGGAATGCTGCACATTGGCAAACATAGCCCGAAACCGGTCCTAGGATGCTTGATTCCGGTCCAGGGAAGACATGGCTTGGCAGTTCGGTCTGGACTGTTCCCATGAGGCACAGGGTCAAGACTGATTTGCATATGGCTATGTCTGAACTGGGGTGGCGTGGTGAAGCAAAATAACAAAGGATTAAACCCAGATCTGTGACTGGGGGTGAATGTTTGCCAATGTGCAACATTCCGTCCATCATCTTGTGTGTTTTGCATTTCGCCCTAAGTGGGAAGGGTATGCCCAGACGTGGGTCCCGTGCTCACTACGCCACTGGAGTCAAGCTATCCTGGCTGATGAGGGCTGAAAGCGCGAAACCGGTCCTAGGATGCTTGATTCCGGTCCAGGGAAGACATGGCTTGGAAGTTCGGTCTGGACTGTTCCCATGAGGCACAGGGTCAAGACTGATTTGCATATGGCTATGTCTGAACTGGGGTGGCGAAGCAAAATAACGATGGATTAAACCCAGATCTGTGACTGGGGGTGAATGTTTGCCAATGTGCAACATTCCGTCCATCATCTTGTGTGTTTTGCATTAGAGAAAAATCTGTCAGGTAAGTACGTTTTCAGATATAAAATCTGAGGGGAGCCAGATTTGCATTCCAAAGATGCCGGATCCTTTGAAGCTCGCAAGCCCAAGGAGGCTAATCAGCAGGTTATTCTGTGGGAGTGGGTGTTACATCCTCTTCCAGCACACTCTTTTGTTCCTGACCTCCTGAGAGCACAATGTCCTAACCCTAGGAGGTCAGAAACTTGTCTCAGATAGAAAGCTGGCAGAATCCAGTCAGCAAGCACACCAGAGGCTGGTAGGTTTTCAGGGGGTACCTTCAAGGTGCCCTCTGAGTGCGTGTTTTGATAAATCCAATACTGGCATCAGTATGGGTTTATCAATAAGAGATGTTTGGTACCAAACATCCCTATTTTCAGTGAAGCCATCATGTATCTGGGGGACTCGTTTTCACCATTGTTTAGTATATGGTTTAAGATGGCTTCCCTGGTGACTTGTACTGGCAGCAATAGGATGGACCAGCACAGGGGCATATCTGCTCATGCAGATATGTCCTCTTATATAATATTAAGCACCCTGCCTTAGGGCTGTCAGGCCTGCTGTAGGGGTGACTTACAAATGTCATATGCAGTGGTAGGGGACATGGCACACAGGGATGTGTGACATGTTGTGTTTTCACTTTTGTTTGCACCAAGACACGCAGCCTGCAATGGCAGTAGTGCATGTGCTTGGTGAGGGGTCCCTTAGGGTGGCACAATTCGTGCTGCAGCCCTTAGGGACTTTCTTTAGTACCTCAGGCCCTAGGTACCAGGGTACCATTTACTAGGTGTAGGAAGCGGACTCTGTATATACTATACCAAAGTAAGGTATAGTGTGCAGAGTCCAGTGGATCCCCAAAGGTAGGCAGAGGCTAAAGTAGATAATACCTTACTCTCTATTTGTGGTAGTGTGGGCGAGCAGTAAGGCTTTATCAGAGGGTAGTGTTAAGCATTTATTGTACACACTCAGACAAGAAATGATGTCACACACTCAAAGACTGGACTCTGACCAATTTGTTTTGTATAAAGATATTATTTAGTTGTTTTTTATTCCAAGAACCAAGCCAGACCTAGTACAGACAAGTATAATAATACTTGTCGAGAATAATGCACTTTAATACAGTTTGAATGCAGTTCAATGCAATTGGATTGGTTACAGTTAAGTCACTTGTTCATAAAACAGTTGGAATTACTTTTCAGTTACTATTGAGATTACTTTGTAAATTACCTTTCAGATTACTTTTTAAGTTACTTTTTCTACACAGACTGATATGCCTAGATATCAAACTGGGACATTTTCTAGATAAAAGGTAAGTAAATCAAGTTTGGTAAATATACAGTTTCTTAAGGTTTCATACAATTTTCCAACTCCACACAACATTTTCCACAATAAAGCAGTCAATGCAATTCTATGGGAGGAAATGAAGTTATCGGTTTAACGGTAAGTACTTTGTTTTGGGAGTTGGTGTTCTGGGGTTAGAACAAGAGTTCCCCCAGGTTCAAGGATGCACTCTCAAAGCACCCTCAGCAGCACTAGGGCGGCCGGGTGCAGAGTTCTGAAGCCCAATGTTATCCAATAGAGGATAGGGGGCCTCCGGTTGGTGGCTGCTTATGAGCAGGCCACAAGGTTGTGGGAGCAAAGCTTCTGGACTTAAGCTCAGGGTAAAAGGGGTTTCAAGTAGGTACCCAAGGTGCACCCACAGCGGCACTAGGGCGGCCGGGTGCAGGGTGCTGTCTTGGCGTCGGGTGCCCTGTTACTTTCAATGGGGATTCTCTGGTTTGAACAAACACTGCAGGCTCGGGCACGAAGATCTTCTGGAGGCGACCACCGGTTGGAGAGGTAAGTTGGGATGTCGTGGGATGCCGGGACACCGTCGTTTGGGCCACCCAAGGCCATGGGGCGTCGGGTGCAGGGGTGTCTTTTGGCGTTGGATTCTTCTTATCGGCTCCATTTGCGGTCGGGGGATCCTCCAGAAAGTGGCTGCAGGTGTCGTCGGGAGACTCGAGGCAGGATATGGATCACAAGATCCCAGGTGAGGATCGCTAGGAGTACCTCCCCATGGTGTTGGGCCACTTGAACTCGGGCCGTGGGCATCGGGTGCAGACTCGCAGATTTGGACGGAGCCAGAGTCTGTTGGTGAGCAAATCCGGTGCTCACAGTAGACAAAGTCTGGTTGGGGAGGGCAGGACCTCTGCGTTCTGGGGGGCTGCTGGCTGCGGGACACACCAGGGTTTTGCTGGAGCAGGTCGAGGTCGGGTCAGGCCGGTAGGGCTGGGGTTAAGTCAGTTGGTGTCCTCCTCCTCTTCTTTTAGCATGGCTCTTCAGTCCTTCTTGTATCTTCTTGTCTGAGGAGGCAAGGTTCAGGGTTGCCCCTAAATACTAAATTTAGGGGCGTTTCAGGTAGGTAAAGGTTGGGACCAATGGGTACCTTCCTTGGGGTGGGTACAGCTCCTATTATGCCACCCTCCAGTGGGAGGGGGGCATAAGCCTCACTCTGGTTGGCTGGGTGCCCCCATCTTCAAGATGGCAGAGACAGAGTTGTGCTTCGCCTCGCCTCCCCCACCTGAGGGGTGGGGTTGGCAAAGGTGGGCACACCTCTCCTCCTATCTTGGTTTTCCAGCTGATTCTCCCGCCCAAAGTGGGGGTCAGAACCGGTGGGGGCCAGTTGTTGGGAGCAGCAAATGGCTGGGGCAGCTCACAAAGGCGGTAAGACTTTGAAGATTCCTCTTCGTGGACCCTGCCCATCCTGGGGGAGGAGGCTTGGATCTCGAACCAGGGGTCCAGAAACATGTCTGGGGGTGGCAGCTGGCGAGCAGCCACTCAGCCAGCACACTAGAGTCAGGTCGTTTTTCAGGGGGCATCTCTAAGATGCGCTCTGAATGCATTTTTCATTAAATCCCACAATGGCATCAGTGTGGGTTTAATGTGCTGAGAAGTTTGATATCAAACTTCCCAGTTTTCAGTAAAGCCACTACGGAGCTGTGGAGTTCGTAATGACAAACTCCCAGACCATAAACTCTGTATGGCATTACTGCACTTACAATGTCTAAGAATGGACTTAGACACTGTATGGGTACAGGGCTCATGCACCTGTACCCTCACCAGAGGCATAGTGCACCCAGCTAGAGGGGTGGCTGACCTATACCATAGGCAATGGGTTGTAGGCATGGCACACTGGGATGTGTGGCACGTCGACTCTTCACTTTGTTCTGCACCAAAACACTCAGCCTGCAATGGCAGTGTGTGTGTGTAAAGGTACAGGGCCTCCAAGGGTGGCACAATAAGTGCTGCAGCCCTTAGAGGCCTTCCCTGGTCACAGTGCCCTTGGTACCTATGGCACATTTTACACAGGACTTACATGTGGCCAGAGGTTGCCAATTTGGGTGTGCAACAATACAGATTTAGGGAAACATTAGGCAAAAAGTGGGGGGCAACCATGCAAAAAGGGGCACTTTCCTACACCCCCCCCCCTCCAAACAAGAGAGGATGAGACTATCCTTTCCCTTAAGAGTTTTCATTGTCTAAGTGGAATAACCTGGAAAGTCCATCTGCATTGGCATGGACAGTCCCAGGTCTATCTTCCACTCTAGAGTCCATTCCCTGTAGGGAGATGGACCACCTCCTCAAAAGTTTTGAATTTTCACCTTTCATCTGCATTAGCCATTTGAGAGGTCTGTGGTCCGTTTGAACTGTGAAGCGAGTACTAAACAATTATGGTCTCAACTTTTTCAGGGACCACAGCAAAGGCCTTCCTCTCAATGGCACTTACAAAAGCAACAGGCTGGTCTTGACCATCATCATTGGTCTGGGATAGGAACACTCCTATCCGTAGCTCAGACGCATCAGTCTGAACAATGAACTGCTTGCTGTAGGCTGGAGCTTTGAGAATTGGTGCTGAGCACATTGCCTCTTTCAGGGCGTCAAAAGCCTTTTGACAGCTAACTGTCCAGTTTACCTTTTTGGGCATCTTCTTGGAGGCGAGTTCTGTGAGGGGTGTCACAATGGACCCATACCCTTTCACAAACCTCCTGCAGTACCCAGTCAAGCCAAGGAATGCCCTGACGTAGCTCTGGGTTGTTGGAGTCTCCCAGTCCAGGATAGCCTGGATCTTGGGTTGTACTTGGCCTCCACCAACAAGGTGGCCCAAGTATACAAATGTGCCCTGCCCTATCTGGCATTTGGATGCCTTGATGGTTAGGCCTGCAGTTTGCAGGGCTTTTAAAACCTTCCCCAGGTGGATCAGGTGATCCTGCCAGGTGGAGCTAAAGACAGCAATATCATCAAGATATGCTGCATTAAAGGCCTCCAATCCAGCAAGGACTTGATTCACCAACCTGTGGCAGGGGCATTCTTTAAACCAAAGGACATAACAGTAAACTGATAATGCCCATCAGGTGTGGAGAATGCGGTTTTTTCTTTGGCTCCTAGGGCCATGCCAATCTGCCAGTACCCTGCAGTTAAGTCAAAGATACTAAGAAATTTGGCTGCACTCAGTTTATCTATCAACTCATCAGCTCTTGGTATGGGGTGAGCATCTGTCTTGGTGACAGAGCCACTGTAGTCCACACAGAACCACATTTCTCTCTTCCCACCCGTGGATGAGGTTTGGGGACTAAGACCACTGGGCTGGCCTAGGGGCTTTCAGAGGGTTCAATCACCCCTAACTCCAGCATCTTGCTGACCTCAGCTTTGACGCTCTCCTTGACTTGATCAGACTGTTGAGAGATTTTGTTTTTGACAGGTACACAGTCTCCAGTGTCCACATCATGGGTACACCAGTGAGTCTGACCAGGGGTAGCCTTACTGCTAGAGCGGTCGACCTCGAAGCTGGGGAACCGGGTTCGAGTCTTGGAAGGGACGCTCAACATCCTGTGATTCTGGGCAAATCACTTAATCTCCCTGCACCCAACAAAAATGAATGTGTCCATCTATAACGAAACTGGTGCTCATGTAAAGTGCTCTGATACCGGATATCTTCAGGTCAAGTTTGAGCTATAAAAAACTCTAAAAAAAAAAAAAATAATAAAAAAAAAATAATAATTAAAAAAGAGCTTAGCCTGCTGTTGGGCAGTTAGGGTGTCTGAGTAGACAACTCCATCCACTGATCCATCTTTGGGGCTGTAAGAGAGGAGGTCAGGGAACCATCAACATGGTTATGTCTGACCTGTCATGGAAAAGCTTTAGGCGGTTCACATTGATCACCCTTTTGGGGGTCCTGCTTGTGCCCAGGTCCATCAAGAAGGTGACCTCAATTTTCTTTTCTAAGATGGGGTAAGATCCATTTCATTTGTCCTGGAGGGCCCTTGGTGCCACAGGCTCCAAAACCCACACATTTTGCCCTGGTTGGAATTGCACCAGTGCAGCTTTTTGGTAATACCAGTGCTTCTGGAGCTCCTGGCTGGCCTCAAGATTTTGGGACACTTTTTCCATGTACTCTGCCATTCTGAACCTTAGGCCTAGTACACAGTCCACAATATCCTGTTTGGGTTCTTGGAGGGGCTTCTCCCAACCCTCTCTGACAAGACAGAGTGGTCCCCTAACAGGATGGCCAAACAGAAGTTCAAAGGGGGAAAACCCTACTCCCTTCTGAGCACCTCCCTGTAGGCGAAAAGCAAGCATGGCAAGAGGACATCCCATCTCCTGTTGAGTTTTTCAGGGAGCCCCATGATCATGCCCTTCAATGTCTTGTTGAACCTTTCAATGCTCTCTCAGTCGTGACACACCCATAACCTGAACTCACCATGACACCTAGAGGCAACCAAGTGCACAGTACAGCTTGAAAACAGCATGTAAAAAACTAAAGAAACACATTTGGAAAAAAAGCAAATACTCTTACCAAACGCATGATGAAATAAAACAATTTAAGTCTAAACGAGGACTGCATCACTAACGTAGATTGGTGGTTTTACAGTAATTGGTGAGAAACTGATCAGAGTTTTTTGCTGTAAAGTTCAGGGCATGAATGTAGAATCCGATAGGGGTCAATTTCAGAGTCAGTTTTTAATTACCGCTGGGTCTGACAACCCGCCACATTTAAAGTCATGCCCAGCTGGCATTATCAACCAATAGAAAGAATCTTGTTAGTGATTGTGACAGAGGCAGGACTGACCAAAGAGACTTCACCAAACCTTTTGACTATACAGGATGCCTCCTTAAGCCCAGAGCATGAGACAGAAATGTATTTATTTACTTGTGAGTTTTGTATAGCGCCTGAATCACCCCCGAAGGGGTATATCTGCGCTGCGGAAGTGCAAAAGGAGACTAACAGGATAGGAGTCTAAAATAGAAAGGTTTTAAGAAGTCTTCTAAATTGAAGAAGATTAGGGCATTGCCTCAGAGGGGTGGGGAGCTGATTCCAATACAGGGGAGCAAGGTAAGAGAAGGTTTTCCCGCCCATCCTTGACTTCTTGACCCGGGGCACCTGAAGAAGAAATTTCGGTCCTGATCGTAGCACCCTGGTGGGGGTGTACGGTTTAAGTTTCTCAGCAAGATAGACAGGGCCCGTGCCATACATGGCCTTATGGACGGTGCAACAGATCTTAAACTTAATACGCTTGCGCACCGGGAGCCAGTGGAGCTGTTGAATAAAAGGGAGAGAGGCTGTTCTGGGAGGGGCATTCGAGACCAGGCGTGCCGCAGTATTCTGGACTACCTGCAGACGGCTCAGCGAGGACTCATTTGCTGAGACCGGCAGAGCGTTGCAATAATCTAGTCTGCTTAATACCAGTGTCTGGATGAGGGTTTTTCGTGTAAAATCTGGAAGAAACGGGAAGACTCGCAGCAGCAGACCGAGTACATGGAAGCAGGAGCCGACAGTATAGGCCACATGATCCTTCAAGGTCAGTGCCTGATCAAGGCGCACACCCAGATTCTTGACAACAGTCTTAGGTGCAGGGGGGGCCCCAAGATCCGCTGGCCACCAATCTGGTGACCACAGCAACGGAGCCTCTCCAAAGAGCATGATCCTAGTCTTCCCTACGTTAAGTTGGAGGAAATTGCTCCTCATCCAATTGGATATTGCTATCATGCCTGAGGAGAAAGTGGACTGGCCAGACAGAGTCGATTTGTTAAATGAGAAGAGGAGTGGAGTGTCGTCAGCATAAGAAATAGGGGTAAAACCAAAGGAACTGAGAAGGTTGGCCAAAGGAGCGACATATATATTGAACAGGGTAGGGCTCAGGCATGAGCCCTGAGGCACTCCCTTAGTCAGCTCCATGGTTCTTGATTGATAAGGGCCTAGGTTCACAGTCTGCGAGCGAGTGGAAAGGAAACTCGTCATCCACTGAAGGGCTAATCCTCTAATTCCCATTTCCTCCAATCTCCCGAGCAAGATCTGGTGGGCGACCGTGTCGAATGCGTCCGAAAGATCAAGCAGCACGAGAAGTGTAGAATGGCCGCTTTCCAAGGCCAGCCTGATGTTATCCGTGACGGCCACCAGGGCTGACTCCGTGCTGTGTTTAGGCCTGAACCCTGATTGAGAAGAATCAAGGCTACCGGAGGATTCGACAAAGTCCGACAGATGTTTATTGATGTGCTTTTCCAAAAGCTTGCTCAGGAGGGGCAGTAAGGAACTGGGCCTTAAATTGGGGAGGTCTTCCATAGGGACCTTAGTGTTCTTACGGATGGGGATGACCTGTGCCGCCTTCCATTCCGAGGGGAGCTGTCCCTCTCTCATGGACAGATTAAGAAGTGAGCAGATGGGTGAGGAAAGTTGTTTAGAAAGTGAAGAGGAAGTTTTGGCTGGAATGATGTCAAGGGGAGATCCTGATTTCACTGTACGTAGTAAAACTTCCACGTCCTCACAAGTCAGAGGGGGAAAGCGCTCCAATGACTGTGCCCTATTACAAATAGAAGGGCTATGGGCCGTGGCAGCCTGTTGCAGACTTCCTGCTGTGATAATCTTATCAAAAATAAGCTCAATTTTCTGTTTAAAGTGACAAGCTATTGCATCACAGAGAGCTTGAGATGGAGCCTCCTCAATATCACAGGCTTTGGGATTGGTGAAAGATTTAAGAAATGCAGAAAAGGAAAAAAGAAAGAAGAGAAACATAGGGAAAAAAGCATCAAAAGGAGAGAGAAGGGATGTAAAATAACCTGCAAGAGTGAGATAAAGAGATTGGAAGTGTAGGGTGGTGGAAAATAAGAGGCAATAGATGAACTCAAGAACAGTTGTTATTCGGATAACCCAGAATTCAGCAGCACCACCTCCTTGCTCCTACAAAAAACGTTTGGACCCCTCATGTATTTTTTTCCAGACCAAGTGCTAACTATTTTTAGAACCAGTAGCATGTAGCCTCTTCTTTAAGGGTGAATGTTCTGTCTTCAAACGTGGGAGGTCTGAGGGCCTGAGCTTCCTTGCTCACTCTGAGGATTCCTTGCTCTTTCTCCTTCCACGGCGACTCTAGGAACCAGACCTCCATGCTCAATGCTTTACATGTTAACCCTCTTAGCTTGTAAACCTCAGGGTCTGGCACATGTTACCACTGTTTTTCCAGTCGCGAGAATGTGTTTGCAGACGTGAGCACAGAGATTGAGTGGGATAACTTGGAAGATTTAAAACTACTTTAAAACTACTTGATTAGAAACAGCAAAGCAATTAAATAATGGACAACCAGAAATGAGGATGCATTACATATGCATACAGCTTTATTTGATTATGGCTTCAAATTAAAAAACCCATATACAACTCAAGTACTGTTCTGTAAAGGAGAGTGATAATTGCAATTGTTGTGAGGCGCCGTCATGCACACGCTGGTATAGTCCTAAAGCGCCCCCCCTTAACCCTCTCAAGCAGCAAACATTAAAGGCAGTTCGGAGTCACTTTAAGGTGGTGGGAGGTTACATGACAGCTGCTCGGGCAGACGCCAGGGGGATTAACCGGGATAAAACCTTGCACAAACAGTCAAAGAACACGTAATTATTAATTTGCTAATTACGTGCCTACTACCATGGCAATGTGGCAGACAGCCTAAAAATTCATGCCGCTCAGCTTAGACACCGTTTTGGGTTTATTTTGTGTAATCAGGCGAGCAAACGATTGACCATCTTGGCCGGAACTCTGAAAATGCCTCCCCGTATGAGCTTCCGTGACGTGAAAGAAATTACTGTGCCCACGACATAAGGCCAGTGCTTAACTTGAGCCGGTGGGTGCAGGTGGGGTCCTCCAGCACTCAGTTTTGAGGACTGACCCTTTTTTCCCCCTCAGCAGACTTTCACTCACAGCAGGAAAAAAAAAAAAGACAGGAGCGCTTATGAAAAGCACTCGTGAAAAGCGCTTGGAGCAGTTGTTAAAAGTGCTCAGGAAAAGCGCTATTAATGAAATAATAAAGTAGTGCAGAAACAATGCCTTAAAACGGCTGCTGCGTAGGTCCTGGAGTAGTAGGGCTGATAGCTTGGGGATGGCAAAACACGGAAGAGGCATAACGTATGCATGTCCTTCACAAATAGGGAGAAGGAAAAATGGAGCGACGATGGTGCCAGCAAATGGGAAGCCTTTGGGCGGGCTGGATGCCCACAAGTAGATACAGCATGTCTCGGTTCGAGACAGTGCATGCGCGCCGTCTAGAGCCGAGACCTAAAAAAACAAGTGACCATACCGCGTACAAGCTCAGTACAGGAAAAAAAAAAAAAAGGAACGGACGGTATAGCAAGCAGAGCTTATGATTTCTCTCCACCCGACTATAACGAAAACTGTGTAAAGTTGGGTACGCTTGAGTGCCAAACAGATGTTGACCATCGTAAGGCATGTCCACCAAGGTGGATTGAACAACCTCTGAAAAACAAGAGATGCATAGGAAGGCGCGCTGGTGAAGAGCCATGGCTCGCCACACAGAATCTGTGGTATCCATGCCTCAGCGAATCAGCAATTTAGCTGCCCGATGGCCTCCCTGGAGCAGCTGAGTAAGAGTGTTCCGGGTATCATCAGGGAAGAAGGCGAGAAGGCGCAAGACTGAATCCCACAACACATGAGAAAAACGGCTCAGAACACAAGCTGTATTGAGGAATCGCAAAGTGGAACTGGTGGTAGACAAGATATATCGACTAAGTGAATCTAGACCCTGTCTGGAGGGACATGAGGCAGGGCACCGATGTCAGGGGAGGCTGTAGCAGTCTGAACCACAAAGCTAAGCAGAGTAGGCTGTCGGAGGAGGCAGAGCAGGTCTCCAGCGGCAGGACGGTGCCGGAGTTAAAGACTGGTCGACGGAAGCCCTTGAAATGGGTTTAGCCTAAGAGCCCAACAGAATTTCAAAGTTGGCTTAACTGAAGGGGAGCACAGGCTTGTTCCCCCATCTGGCCATTATGAAGCACCTCAATTAGGGGATCAATGGCTACCTCTACAGAAGGGAGCTGCAGCTCTAGAACCACTGCAACACTCCGCAAAAGCTCAGCAAAAGCAGAGCTAGCTTCAGTAGCGAGGCTAGGAGGAGAAAACAAGCCAGACGGGGAAGATTCAAGGTCAGACACCCAATGAAACTCGGGAGGAGGCAGAGTAGTGTCATTTATGTCATCACAGACATCACCAAAATACATGTCTCCCGAGGGGAAAATAGCAGGGGACTCTTCTAAAGGCAGAGGCAGGTAGCCCGAAAAGAACTGTACCACAGACGCCACCCCCGACCACGGGGAGGAGAGACATAGTAGCGGAGATCGGCACTGTCGACTGATCCAACACTGGCGTCATAGGTGGGAACCCCGAAGGGCTGGGCACCGGAGCCGATATGGATTCTATGACGGATCCAGAGGGCCTCATTGACACCGAGGGGGATCCCGCCGGATTGGAGTCAGTCAAAGCTTCTCAGGCCTCCTGGGGGCCGAAACGCGCACCAGCAAGAAGCGGATCACCAAAATTAGCATGAAGGGAGAGATAGTATTCCCTCATCTGATCCAGAATCGCCTCGAATACTGGAAAGCATGGGGCAGACTCTTGCTCTGACTCCGCAACCGGAGGAATCGGAGGCGTGGCAGAGACACTGAGCATATGAGTCGGGACAGGCCGCGACTCCGACCGCCTACCAGTCGATAGCGAAGATGAAGGCCATCGAGCGGTCTTCAGAAGAGGACCACGACCGACGAGGGACCTTCGACCACCACACTGCTAACAGTGTCATGCGGTGCTCCTGCAATGCCGGCTACCGAAGCTGAAGACATGAGCCGCACCAGTCAGAGTCACAGTGCACGCCTAGACACTACATGTAATTAGAATGAGGGTGCGGGGTCAACACTGTAGTTCACAGAACCCCGAAAACAACCAGAAAAAGGCACTCTGTCTCGTTGACAACATCGAGATAGGCCAAATAAGGCCAGAGGTACAGCTCTCCAAGTCCGCGTGGAAGTGTGCAAAGGCAGAAACTGACGTCAGCGCGTCAGGAGAGGGCTTAGATGGTCTGTCGACATCACATCCGTGGACGACGTCGCTATGGAGTTGCTCAATGCCCTCTACCGATGCGCAGAGGTATTGCTGTCGAAACTTTTCTGGCGCATAGTGATAATTTAAAGGTAAGGAATCTGTGGCTAGAGAGGTCTATCAGATCCTGCTTTTGTCTGCCACTGCTGGCAGTGCCTCTGAACTCTGTAGAAACCAGACACAGGTCGCAAACCCTCAGATACCTTCATATGCTCAAGTTTTACAAAACCCTGTCCTCTGCTCTTGCTTGCAGTTTTAACTGAGAGCTCCCAAGTGTATTTAAGTTATGTACTTATTTCGGTTTAATGTATTTTTCATTCCATCTGGGCTGTTATTGATTGCTCCACCGAGTAGCAGCTGGATCACCTTTCCTCTTGTCTTTTGAGTTGCAGATATAGCTGCATGGACAGAGTGTTTCACAATCCACTGCCAATTCTGATTCATGATCTGTCATTTAAAGTACATGAGAGGGCTTACCTAAGTGATTCATACTGCACTACTTCAGAAAACGTTTGACTGTCCTCAACCTCACCTCGTTTCCACTCGGCATTCAGACTGTGCATGTGTATCTATATTTCCTTCTAGTGGTACCCGGTACCTAGTCGTGTACAAGACTAAACACTGCCCAATTAACCTTATATTACTACTTGAGAATGACTACATGGTGCTTTATTAGCTGCACAGCTGCAACTAATTTACAGCACTGCCACCCCCATGGTGCGCAGTGTTCATATGTATCAGCCTTCCTTGTAGCCAAAGAATTCTATCTAGAACACAACTCCCTTCTATTACTTTTACCCCTACTTCTGAGGGATGCTGAACTCTATTGTGCAGCAACAGTACTCTGACCCAGCCCACACTTTTGTGAGGCGCAATAAAAGAGCAAGTCTATAATTATAAACACTTATAGCATGGGAAAAGGATTCTTTAAATAATTCTATTATCACAGGATCTTGCATTGCAAGGAATTACGAATCAAAATTCCAATATTTGTAATTAAAGCAGGTGGTAAGGAAATTTCACGTGGGCTATCAGGTACTTACTGGTCGAAGAAACGGTTTTTGAACCTGCTTGGTGAGAATGTGAAACATGTCAACTGTCTCTGTGGCCAGCGCAAGATAGGATCGTGATACACGCTCATCTTGGGCGAGCTGAGCCTGACGGGCCTGCTGCTGATCCTGAAATAATACATTTTTAAAAAGACATTTTAATCAATATGAACTTAACAAGAAGTACATTCTTTTGTCATTTACAGGGGAATATCATTCCTGTGGCTCCCATCTGCGGACCCAGTACATAGCTGATCAATGGGCACTATATCACAAGGAACAAAGTAATTGAAATTGTTGCTAAGTTCCATTGCTAGTTCTCAATCACAGAAATTTTCTTTGAATTCATACACATTAAGATATCTTCACTTACATACAGGAACCTGAAACATATTTCAATAAATAAAATATTAAAACAATTTTAATCTGAAAGTTATTCCATAGAGAAAACATCTGTAGGAATCAGTTCTGTATGACTATACTGTATTAGAAGTCAAATTAAAATTCTTAACATTATAAAATGCACATTGGTACCAAGTCCACTTTAAATATCCCCTAAAAATGGAAGATGAAAAAAACACAAATTGCAACAAGGTGCATCACTATTACCACAGAAAAATACTGCCACTCTCAATCCTGAGTGTACACAAGTCCATTGGTGGTCTGATAGTGTTTTCAATGGTTTGCTCCCAGGTCTCTTCTGGACAGATGTAATACAATGCTCCTTGGTGGTTTAACAAGGACTTTCAATGGGCTGCAATTCTGAAGCTTTTGGGTACACTATATACAGCACACCTTAGTGGCTTCAAGTTAAATCTATTCACAGGTGAGTAAACAATTCAATCTAGTCACTGTTTTCACGACTGGATAGCAATGAACGTATTATAATCATGTTTAAGACATCTGACTAGCGTTCTGTTGAAATGATGGGGGTTTGTTTATAATATTGTCATGGCCATTCAACATGAGAACTGATTGCAGCACACCAATTGCTGTATATTTTGTATCCAAGCACAATTTTTGAGCAAGTTACATTGCACAATCTATATGCTAATTTTCGATAGGCTTCCACTGTGTGAGAGAATATGATGGCCGTATAGGTTTCATGTTATCTAGAGCCCTAGGCTGTGGCACATATGTATTTGGTATCCACGGAGGAGACGTGGTTGGCAGTTTCCATCACCTTTAAAATGCATTATTTACTGTAGAAAATGTATTCAGTAAATCTTGGTTTGTCTAGTCCATTCAGGTGTAGATTGTGGTTTATACTACCAGCACAAAAGTCAACCCATAATATATTATATATAAAATTGAGTACTCCTATCTGAACTGCTTGAACGCAATGCTTAAATGATTCCCTCTTGCGGACACTCATCAACCTAGTCCCCCATGGGTTACACTGTGTACCGTCTTTTCCTGTATGTAGGTATGCATATGGTATTTCTATTGAGTAAACCTAGGCAAAAGACAGCAGAACGCTGTATATGGTTGTACGAAATCCGCCTTTTCTGTGTGGTCACCTAAACTTTTTCACCTTTAGTTTGAACCTATATTTTTGCTGGCTTTAGAACTCGGTGTACTTTACCCCTGCTAACTAGTAGTGGTGAAGTGCCAGTGCTCCCCATTTAAAATTGGTTGAACTGGCATACTCCTAATTGGCACATTTAACCTGCCTATAAGCCCCTACTATATGGTGTAAAGTGTACCCAGGGCCTGGAAGTTAAATAACACTAGTGGACTGCAGCACCTATTGTGCCATCCACTGCAATGGCAGGGCAAACACTGCTTCAAGGACTACAATTGCAACTAGACTGTAGCAGAGTAAAAACTGAAATTTGACCAGTCAAAATAAACCCTTTAAACCTTATGGTATTTAAAAGTAGGAAATTTAGAAATTTAATGCCCCTACAGTGACTAGCATCCAAAAGCTTTTTTCCACTGTGTTAGGCCAGTGATCCTTTGGGACTCATTTAAATGTGTTATTGAGGGTAGATCATCAAGCGTATGGCAAAAAAGAATTGTGCTATTAAAGATAGTTTACTTTCCTTGGGAGTGGAAATAAAACAGAAGGAAAACAACTTCAGAAACTCCAATATAGAACTTTATTGAATGAAATTAAACAACTTAAGTACACATTTAACTCTATTGTCACTAAAAGGGCTCACCTTCAAGTCCAAGCACAAAAATCTAAGAATCTTTTGTTCTCAGAAACAGAGCTGGTAGAACCCTTGCCAATAAGCTGAAATGTAAAGCTAGTAGCAATCACATCCCTTCAATCAGGGATACGGATGGGTCACTTAAACTTAAAACCAAAGATATACTGGAGGTCTTTAGGAAGTTCTATGAGAAACTATAGGCTTTCGTTCTTCTTATGTAATCTAACAGGACCCAGAAGAAGTGACATTGAGATATATGCCTTGAGAAAGTCCTTGGCGGGATAACCAGATGGGGGAAACACGTGTCGGCTGTTCATTCTCTATACTTTGTGATCTTGAGCTTCCATAATCAATTAAATGAGAAATCAGTAATACATTGACAAAAAAGTTACTCACCTTCGGTAACGCATTATCTGGTAGAGACCATCTAGCTGCAGATTACTTACCTTTGAATTTCCCAGGCATCAGGCTGGATCCGGAAACTTTTGCTGAGCAAACCCCTTACGCGCGCCGTCGAGTGGCTCAATTCGGGTCTGCGTGACTTCATCGGCATCGTTAGCGTCAGTTATGACATCGCGGTACCTATATAGGCTCCACCCAGGCATGCGGACGTCAGTACTTTTAGTTTTTTCCACGCCAGAAGTGCAGAGCCACGAAGTAACTGACGTAGTCGTGTGCAAAACTAGGACCCTGAAAAGGGGAGTAACCCTAGCCCCACAACATTAGTCCGCAAAGTGGGGAGACATTGGTGGGGCTGGAAGGAATCTGCAGCTAGACTCTCTACCAGATAATACGTTACCGAAGGTAAGTAACTTGTTCATCTGATAGAGACTTCTAGCTGCAGATTCCTTACCTTTGAATTAGATACTCAAGCCATACCATCACGGCGGTTCGTTGTGGACCAATACCTCAAACTAGGAAGTCCTGCAGGACCGAATGGGCAAAATGCCCGTCCCTACGGACTGGATTGCCCAGGCAGTAGTGCTTGGCAAACATGTGCAAAGATGCCCACGTTGCTGCCTGACAGATGTCCAGGATTGGAACACCCCGAGCCAAGGCTGTAGTTGCAGCCCTTCCTCTGATGGAATGGGCCCTCGGGGGGCTGCTTCTTTGCCAGGGCATAGCAGCTCTTAATGCAGAGAACGACCCAGCGAGAGATGGCCCTTTTCTGCACTGCCTGCCCCTTCTTAGCTCCCACGTACCACACAAAGAGCTGGTTTTCCACCCGAACTCTCTTGTGCAGTCAAGGTAGAATGACCACGCTCTTTTTGGGTCCAGTCGGTGGAGACGCTCCTCTTCCTTAGAGGGATGCGGGGGAGCAAAGAAGGTGGGAAGCGTGATGGATTGACCCAGATGGAATGGGGTCACGACCTTTGGTAAAAAGGAAGCCCGGGTGCAAAGCACCACTTTGTCTGGAAAAGACATCAGGTAGGGGGACGTGCAAGATAATGCCTGCAACTCACTCACAATCCGGGCAGATGTAATTGCCACTAAAAAGCCTGTCTTGATGGTCAGGGGACAGTTATGTAAAGGCTCAAAGGGAGCACACATTATATAGGTGAGGACCAAATTAAGGTACTACTGTGGCATAACAAAAAGCGTGGGTGGAAACAAGTGAGCCAGCCCTTTTAGAAACCTATGTGCAATTGGAGACTTAAAGAGAGAGAACTGGTCTGGCAGCCGCAAAAAAGCAGACAGAGCAGAGAGTTAACCCTTAAGAGTTCCCAAAGCAGAGCCCTGCTGGGCAAGGGTTAGAATGAATAAAAGGACAGTGGAAAGAGAAGCATAAAGAGGGTCAATAGACCTTTCTGTACAGTAAAATACAAATTTCTGCCAACAGCAGGTGTATACCGTCTTAGTGGAGGGCCGCCAGGCTGCCAAAATAATGTTACATACTTCGGGAAGAAGGTCAAAAGCCATCAACTGCCGCCGCTCAATCTCCACGCATAGAGGCCCAGAATTGACAGGTTCGGGTGGAGAAACCTCCCCTGCTGCTGCGACAGAAGATCCTCACGAAGGGGCAGCCTGATCGAAGGATCGATGCTCATCTTCAGAAGCTCTGGATACCTGACTCCTCGCCCAGTCCGGAGCCACAAGAATGATTTGGGCAGGAGTGGTATGGGCGGAAAGGCGTACAGCAGGCCTGAGCTCCACTTGTGACAAAAAGCATCGCCGAGCCATAGCCGCTGTGGAGGCGAACAAATCTAACCAAGGTTCTCCCCACTGCTGAAAGAGACCTTGCACCACCTCCGACTGGAGACGCCATTCGTGATCCGCTAGGCATCGACGGCTGAGTAAGTCCGCCCTGGCATTCAGAGAACCTGCCAGGTGTTGAACCACCAGGGTTATGCCCTGCTGTTCCAGCCATGTCCAGTGACGCAGGGCCCCTCAACAAAGAGCCCACGACCCCACCCTGTCCTGCTTGTTGCAGTACCACATGGTGTTGTCGGTGAACACCTGCACTAACTTCCCCTCGACAAAGGGAAGAAATGCCTTCAATGCCAATCGACATGCTCAAAGATCCAACAAATTGATGTTGAGCCCCAACTCCGCCGAAGACCACTGTCCCCTGATTTCCACCTCTCCTAGATGGCTGCCCCATCCCAGAAGTGACATCTGTCACAACTGTGAGATCTGGTTGGAGAACGGAGAGGGGTCTGCCGTTGACCCAATCGTGGTTCGTCAACCACCACTACAGATCTTTCACAGTTCCTTCCGAGATCTGAACCACGTCGATGGAGCGTCTGAGAAAGAGTCAGGTGTGACTTCTGCAAGTTTATAGAGAATCCCAGAGAATGCAGGAGGTTTGCCGTAGTCTGAAGGTGGGGGACGACAGCCTGGGGCGAGGACGCCTTCAACAGCCAGTCATCGAGGTAGGGGAAGACTGATACCTCTAACCTGCGCAGATGAGCTGCAACCACCGCCATCACCTTGGTGAACACCCAAGGGGCACTGGTAAGGCCGAAGGGGAGCACGGTAAACTGAAAGTGTTTGCGGCCTACCTTGAACCGCAGGTAACGCCTGTGGCCCGGCAGGATGGGGATGTGAAAATACACATCCTGCAGGTCCAACACTAACATCCAGTCTTCTTGGTCTAGCGCAGACAAGACCTGAGCCAGAGTGAGCATCTTGCATTTCTCATTCTTGAGGAAGAGATTGACGGTACGAAGATCTAAAATGGACCGCAACTCTTTGTTCTTCTTTGGAATCAGAAAGTAGCGGGAATAACAGCCACTGCCTATTTCTGAAACCGGAACCCTTTCTATAGCTCCCTTGGCCAAGAAAGCTGTAACTTCCTCCTGGAGGGGGCCCGCTGCTCCTGGGACTTCCCGCCACTGCCTCCCTGCGGCCCCGCCCCCCCGTGATTCCATTCGCCGCCCCGCTCCCGCCACCCAGCTGCTCCTCCCTCCAGGCTCCTTACTTAAGGGGACCGTAGGAGACCACAGAGTGTGACCGCTCAGCCCTCCACAGGACTTGGTCGCCCCACTCACTGCTGCCGCTCCTGCCTGCCTTGCCGCCTCCTGCCTGGAGATTCCTTCGCTCGCTGCCCGCTGCTCCTGGGACTTCCCGCTGCCCGCTGCTCCTGGGACTTCCCGCCACTGCCTCCCAGCGGCCCCGCCCCCCCGTGATTCCATTCGCCGCCCCGCTCCCGCCACCCAGCTGCTCCTCCCTCCAGGCTCCTTACTTATGACGCCCCCTGAGCGACCGCGCAGCGGCCGCGCGCAGCGGGAGCACCGACGGAGCGCCGAAGGTGCGCCAAAGGTAAGCCCGTCTGCGCCCGTCCGCGCCTGGCCCGCGCCCAGCGCCAGGACCCCTGGATCCCACCGATGCAACACTACTCGACGGACCTACGACGCCGCCACCCTCACCGCACTCAATGCCAGCCGGAACCCTGCCTGCTACCGAGCCTCACCGAGACGCACCCACGGACCCTTCACCTGCCAAGCCTGCCGATTCACCTGCCCCCGGACGTGCACCACCTCCGCCAAGTCAAGCACCAGCAGCAACCACCTGAAATGCATCCTGTTGAACACCCGCTCCGTCCACAGGCACGCCGTGGAACTCTGGGACCTGCTCGACGCAACAGCACCGGACGTCGCCTTCCTCACCGAAACCTGGATGAACGCCTCCTCAGCGCCCGACATCGCCATAGCCATCCCGGACGGATACAAGATCACCCGGAGGGACCGCTGTCAACCAGACGGGAGGAGGCATCGCCATCGTACACAAGAACACCATCCGCATCTCGACTAACTCCGACGAGACCTTCACCGCCGCCGAACACCTACACTTCCAGATACACACTGACCCCAAGACCACCCTCCGAGGCACCCTCATCTACAGACCCCCGGGACCACGCACACTATTCAGCGAAGACATCGCAGACTTCATCAGCCCGCACGCCATGCCCTCCGCCGACTACATCCTCCTAGGGGACCTCAACTTCCACCTGGAGAACAACAACGACAGAAACACCACCGCCCTGCTGGACAACCTCGCCAACCTCGGACTCAAGCAACTGGTGAACACACCCACCCACTACGCCGGCCACACGCTTGACCCCGTCTTCTCTTCCAGCAAACACATCTCCTTCAGCCACGCCACCGGACTCCACTGGACCGACCACAGCTGCGTCCACTTCAGCTTCAGAAAGACTGCGACCCACCACCACCCGCAACAGGCTCCCCGCCGGAGCTGGAGCAAGATCACCGCCGAGCAGCTCACCGCCTCCTCAGCCAGAACACACCCACCAACACAACGGACCCAAACGAAGCAGCCAGCAACCTCGCCAAGTGGCTGACCGCCTGCGCCGACGACCTCGCACCACTAAAAACCCTCCCAGCAGACCCGGAAGCAAGAAAACCCCTTGGTTCACCAACGAACTCAAGGAATCCAAGAAGAACTGCCGCACTCTCGAGAAAGCCTGGCAACTCGACCAGACCACAGACAACAGGACCGCCCTCAAGCACGCCACCCGCAAACACCACCAGCTGATCCGTGCCACCAAGAAGTCAGCACTCAAAGAACGACTGGACAACAACGCCCACGACAGCAAGGAACTTTTCAGCATCGTCAAAGAGTTCTCCAACCCCAGCGCCGGAAACAACGACATCACCCCTCGCAAGACCTCTGCAACTCACTCGCCGCGTTCTTCCACCGCAAGATCACCGACATACATAACAGCTTCGACGCACAGACCACGCACCCTACCGCCGAACCAACGCCCGCCACCACCACCCTCTGCAACTGGACCCCGATCAGCACCGAAGACACCACCCGCACGATGAACTCCATCCACTCCGGATCACCAACCGACCCCTGCCCACACCACGTCTTCAACAAAGCCGACGCCACCATCGCACCCCATCTCCGGGACATCATCAACTCCTCCTTCCACACCGCCACCTTCCCGGAGAGCTGGAAGCACGCCGAGCTTACCGCCCTCCTGAAGAAACCAACGGCGGACCCCACCGACCTCAAGAACTACCGTCCCATCTCGCTCCTTCCGTTTCCGGCCAAAGTCATCGAGAAGACGGTCAACAGACAGCTTGCCGCCTTCCTCGAGACGAATGGATCCCTCGACCCCTCGCAGTCCGGGTTTCGGGCCAACCACAGCACCGAGACCGCCCTTATCGCAGCCACCGACGACATCAGAACCCTAACCGACAACGGGGAAACAGCAGCCCTCATCCTCTTGGACCTCTCCGCGGCGTTCGACACCGTCTGCCACCGCACCCTAGTGAAGCGCCTCAGCAACATCGGAATCCGAGAGATAGCACTGGAATGGATCATCTCGTTCCTCGCCGGAAGAACCCAGAGAGTCCGCTCTCCCCCGTTCAGATCCGAGGCCACCGAAGTCATCTGCGGCGTTCCACAAGGATCTTCACTCAGTCCAACCCTCTTCAACGTCTACATGAGCCCCTCGCAGCCATCGCACGCCAACACAACCTCAACATCATCTCCTACGCCGACGACACCCAGCTGATCCTCTCCCTCACCAACGACCCCACCACCGCCAGAGCCAACCTACACGACGGGATGAGAGACGCCACCGACTGGATGAGGAACAGCCGCCTTAAACTGAACTCAGACAAGACGGAAGTCCTCATCCTGGGCTCATCACCCTCCGCCTGGGACGACTCTTGGTGGCCCCCGGCCCTGGGCACCGCACCCAAGCCAACGGACCACGCACGCAACCTGGGCTTCATCCTGGACTCCTCCCTGTCGATGACCAGACAAGTCAACGCCGTCTCATCTTCGTGCTTCAACACCCTTCGCATGCTCCGCAAGATCTTCAGATGGATCCCCACTGAAACCAGGAAGACCGTCACCCAGGCACTCGTCACCAGCCGACTGGACTATGGGAACACCCTCTACGCCGGAACCACAGCCAAACTTCAAAAAGACTCCAGCGCATCCAGAACGCCTCCGCACGACTCATCCTGGACATCCCCCGACACAGCCACATCACCGGACACCTGAAAGACCTGCACTGGCTCCCCGTCAGCAAGAGAATCACGTTCAGACTCCTCACCCACGCACACAAGGCCCTCCACGACCTGGGCCCCAAGTACCTCAACGACCGCATGACCTTCTACACGCCCACCCGCCAGCTACGATCAACCAGCCACGCCTCGCCACTGTACCACGCATCCGCAGAGCCACAGCCGGAGGAAGATCCTTCTCCTACCTGGCAGCCAAGACCTGGAACTCCCTCCCCACTCACCTTCGGCGAACCCAGGACCATCTCTCCTTCAGGAAGCAGCTCAAGACCTGGCTGTTCGAGCAGTAACTTACCCCTTCCCCCAGCGCCTTGAGACCCTCCCGGGTGAGTAGCGCGCTCTATAAATGCCGTGATTGATTGATTGATTGGAGCAATTTTAAAAGATACTCCATCAGCCGTTCCTGATTTGGCAGAATGGGAGGAGGAAAAGAAAGGAAAGGCAAAGAATAGCCCTCCTGAATGATCTGCAAGACCCACTTGTCCGATGTTATGGACCTCCAGTGGGGGAGATGATGGATTCTCCCGCCAACTGGAGTTGTGTGGTCTTGCAGAGTCAGACTAGGAGTGCTTGGAGGCTGCGGCGGCCGAGGGTAGGGTGGCTGACGACTTCTGGCTTCCATTCCTAGGTCGTAATGAACCACGTCCACGCACGGCTTGGGAAGCCTGCGCAGGACGATGGCTGGGACGGGGCAGACACGGCTGGAAATCCCTTCCGTTGCCACGAAAGGGGGAAAGGTAGACTGGCCACGAGGAGGAGAAGAGAGGCCCAAGGATCTGGCCGTAGCTCGAGAGTCCTTGAACATCACTAGGGCAGAATCTGCCTTTTCCCCAAAAAGGCGGGTTCCATCAAAGGGCATGTCCATCAAATTAGCCTGGACATCACCCTAGAAGCCAGTTGTCCTAAGCCAGGCGTGGCAGCTCAAGGCCACTGTCGTGGAAATCAATCTGCACAGAGAATCTGTCGTATCAAGGCCTCACCTTATGGTGAATTTTGCTGCATCTCTCCAGTCCTTAACTGCCTGAGAGAGCACAGCCCGGGCCTCCTCTGGGACTTGTGGCAGCACTTGCGCAACCGTCTCCCAAAGGGAGTGGGAGAAACGGCCCAATAAGCACGCAGGATTCACCTACCACAATGCCAGGCTGGAGGAAGAAAACAGTTTCTTACCAAATGAATCCAGCCTCTTAGATTCCCTATCCAGTGGGGCGGAAGGAAACGCGCCCTGGGATGTAGAGGCCTACAACACCGAACTTTCGGGGGTGGGGTGTTGGCCGAGGAGCTTTGGGTTGCCCGGAGCTGGGCAATGGCAGCGTGCAATTGTCCTATTCACAGAAGCCCCTGTGCTAGGCTTGGACCACGTGCCTAGAAGGAAATCAGTTAGTGCTTCATTAAAGGGCAAAAGGGGTTCTGAGGTGGAAGCCCCAGGCTTAAGCACTTCAGTCAGGAGATTAGACCTGACCTCCACGGAGGGCAACTCCAGTCCGAGGACCTCGGCTGCCCTCTTGAACACCATGGCATAAGATGCCTTCCTCCTCCGTAGCCACAGTTGGCGGATAGAGCATGCCAGTGTCTGGAGAAGTGTCTAGTCCACTGGCTTCCCCAAGTTCCCCATACCAGTCCAACTGCTCTGCAGAGTCATCCTAGTGTTCCAAAGGGTCTATAGACCCCTCCAATTCCTCACCTGAGCCTAACACCTCCTCAAAGTGTTGGGGCGACAACATAGAACCCCTAGGTTCAATCGACGTCAGAATTTGCATCGAACGATGCCGTTCCGGCTCCGTGTCGTCGGGGATAAGGAAGGGGCTGGTGCCGCCGACGGGCACCGGCGGCACCGACTTCGGGTCCGACGCCGAGGGAGGTCACGGTGACACGACCGGCATCGGCCCAGAGCCTTGATCGGATTTTTGAGGCCCCACCGGTGCCGTGGCCGGAGTCACATGCGTCGAATCCGACGGGCCCCTTCCCACCCCGCGTGCACGAGGCCTCACCAGAGGGGTCGGCCCGCTCAAATACACGGCGCATGGCCTCGTAAAACACTTTAATTTGAGCGGGGGTAGCTCCGGCTCCCGGCATGGGGGGGAGGCGCGAATTCAACTCTGGCTCCGCAGAACCGTGCCAAGAGTGTCAGTACTCCTTAACTCCATCGTCGACATAAGACAGTCGAGGTGAAGTCCGTTTGGACGACTTCTTCTTGAACCTCTTCCACATGTGTCCAGAAGACCTTGAGTGCGACGAAGAGGACTTTGGGCTCCGTGAGTGGTCCCGTGACCTCCTATTCCTCGATCAGGACCGGGACCTCCGCGGAGTCTCGCTGGACGGTGTTGACTGCTGGGCCGCAAGGAGCTTCAAAGCCAGCTCCCGCAAGGTCTTCGGAGACATGGTCCGACAGTCCGAGCACGACTTCGGATAGTGGCCACTTTCGAGACACCAGAGACAGATGAGGTGGGGGTCAGTAACAAACATCATGCGGGGGACAGGCCCTGCACGGCTTGAACCCTGTCTTCCTCGAAGACATCCTCGCACACAACAGAAAAAATTCTGAATTCGACAAAAAGTTGAGTAAAAGGCCTGTCAAAAAGCAACAGAGGGGTAGCTCTGTGAAAGGCAGCGAGTCTTCTAAGACCCTCAATGCTGCCCGGTGCAGGGTTCCACCTCTAATTCACTTTGGGTTCGCTATCAAAATAATGAGGCAAGGCGCTGGAAACTGGAAGACAAGAAGAAGGTTTATTTCTCATGAGGAGATCGCGTCAACTGAGACACCGGGATGTCTCAGTGAGGTGTTCTGCTGGCAATGCTTTTGGCTCTTCCTTTTATACAGGTTTTACACAATGTATTTGTTTCATTTATCATGGTTACAAGCTTGGAGTCTCCGCCCCGGGCAGGTTGTCACACAAGCCCGACATTGTTTCATCAACATGGTTACACAAGCCCAACATTAACTCTCCTCCCGCCCGGGTCAAAAACAGACAATTTAATTGCAGCTGGACCTTGCTTCAGGGTCTAAAACGAGTGAGACCGGCCAGATCTAAGAGTCCGTTCTGTTGATAAAAAACAGGTCCCATTGTTGGCTAAAACAAGTCTTGCTGTGTGCAGTGCAATAAACCATGTTTGCAAGAGTCTGTTTGGTGTTTGTAACCTGTTTGTGCAGGGATGAGAGGAAAGACGAGTTTGAGGCAGCAGGTGATGTTGATGTTTGTCGTGGAGATAGTTTATAGCCCCCAGCACACATATCAGGTTTGGTCAGAGAGTCAGAAGGCTGAGAGGACAGGGTGGAAATGAAGGTGACCAACAGAGTACAAAATGGCTGTGGTCAATCAGAATGACTGTAGTTTATGTGCACGTAGGAACTTTCATCAGACAAGATGGCGCAGAATGTTCATGATTGTTGTTTTGTTCTTAACAGTCGCCTCTTTGAACATAACAAGCCAGCTTGTCAGTCTATTTCGATCTCCATAATGTCCTGTATCTCTTGATCATACATTACTCTCATTTTTGTTAGCTGAGTGTCCATAGTCTTAGGGTGCAAGGTAGTTATGCAAAGATAACACAAAGGTGGTATACAGTGTATACCCAAACAACAACCACATATTGTCAATACTGGGACCAAGAGAATCATTGATATTTTCCAACCCCACTCCTTCAAGATGCCCCAAAGCCAACTTCCAATTGGCCAAGTTTCTGATCCTTGATGAATTTCTGGAGATAGTCTATGGAGATGTTCGATTGCTTCATAGACAGAAGGTGAATTATCAGGCTGCGTCGAGGAACTGTGATGAGGCAGAGTCTGTTTGATCAATGTCTTTAGAACGCTTTTCTTGATGATGCTCTGCAGGGGCTGTGTAGGTTGGTGGTAGAACAAAGGCGATGTAGCACGTGCCCCCTAGTTTCCTGGGAGCCAGGTGTAGGCTTTGGTTCCACAAACAAAGTACATATTAGGTGATGCAACAAGCGCTGGGGGTTGGCAGTGTTCAAAGTCCTTACAATGTTACAAGTGCTGTGACCCACATTCTTAGTCCCACGGCCTTCAATGCATACAAGGCCTGAGACGTTCACCACAGATAGGGCCACAGTCAGTGTTGCAGCAGTTCTTTTCTTCAGGTAGGAAAATGTGGCTCTGACAGGATTATTGAACACTTGTATTTCCACTGCGTTCTTTGGAGGGGACATTCATTGGGAATGTCGTATTGGAGGTGTGAGGGCAAAAGGGAGCTGCTGTTCTTCCTGTTTGGTTTAGCCAGAACTCGTTGTAGAACTGAGCGATTGTCCCATCGGAAGTGGCATTGTCTTTGTAACTTTCTTGTAGGAGCATCATCCAGGCAAGGCAAGATCCATGAACAGAAAAGGGTGAAGGGATGAAAGGGATGGAATGTTCAGTGGCATGTGGTAGCAGCCCACAGACCCAACAGTTAGTGGCATTGGTGGCAAGATTGTGCTGGTGCAGCATCTGTACGAAAGAATTATTCCAGAATTCTTTGCGTCGTTCTCGGAGATGTGGCGGTAGTGATACCAGGTAGTGTTCTTTCTTTGTGATTGGTTGCATGGTTGGTGACAATGTTCTGTATGCAGGTGCATTCTCTTCAATGATCCAGAGTGTGACCATTAGCAGGAGGCAGGTGAGAAATGCAGTTACAAGTGCAATTGTCTTTGTACTGTGCAGTTCAAAAGTCTTGGTGTCTTTGCAGTGGCTTTGCAGGTGTTCCGTTTCTTCCATCTTCGAGGAGCTCACCAACTGTTAGGACCACAGACTTTTGTCTTGTGTTTTTCCTGGTAGCGTTGTTTGGCTGTGCTACCGATCTGAGACTCTGACCCAGTTAGTGGCCTGGTTGTTGGAGCTCCCCCTTTTCGTCGATCTTAGGTTGTACCCTTCCTTGGATGGCACCGTGGGGTCGGGAAATTCAGACAGTTGGAGGGTGTCTTCTTGTGGGTAGCAACTCAGAGCTGGTCGGTCTTTGCGAGTACTTCCTCTTGCACCTCCACCCCTTCACAGGTTGCCAGGGTTGGAGGGACTCGTTTGCAATGGAGCGTGCA
Source organism: Calotriton arnoldi (assembly GCA_963921515.1). Taxonomy (NCBI): domain Eukaryota; kingdom Metazoa; phylum Chordata; class Amphibia; order Caudata; family Salamandridae; genus Calotriton; species Calotriton arnoldi. Next base: position 882,656 of record CAWUFW010003781.1, read on the forward strand.
GTCAGTTTCATTTTATTTCCACTCGGAGGGCAGTTCGGGTGGTGCTCAGGACTTGCCAGGGGCCCGTCCACCTAGGCTCCAGATTCTTCGTTCTTTGGAAGTTGCAGATCAAACATGGTCGCCTGGCTTTATTTCATGTCCCGGGCCCCTGGATAGTCAGGCAAGGCTTGCTGCACCTGTTGGTGGATAATTGTTAGCTTGTTTGTCAATTTATGCAAGTAATCTGCGTAGTTCTGTCTCCTGCCGTGGCTCGGGCAGTAACGTCTGCTAGTGCATTTCCCTGTCCAATGAGATCAGTCACTTTCCTATGTGCTTGGCATTTTATCACTGCTAACTTCTTGGGGAGGAGGACTGCTTATGTCAAGGCGGAGACTAAATCTCCATGCAGGATGGGTGTACCGTGTGAAGTCAGGAACCCTCTTTCTTTCCATAAGATTCCAAAATGGTGAACCACCCTGAAGGCATATTGGCTGTCGGTGTATATGTTAACTGTCGTGTCAGTCGCTAAGATCAGTCGGGACAAAGGGTTGGTGGAGGGCGTACCGTCAAATCCTATTGAGGTCACATGTGAGCCTGACAAGGGTGCCCTTGAAATCAGTCGTTTGGATAGTGCACTACGTGTTGCTCCCGTGTCTACCAGAAATGGCGACTTTGTGCCCAGGACCTCAGCGGTAACATAAGGGCCTTGCTGATCAACATAGAGCTCGACTGGATCCCTCCCTTGCCCCTGGCTGTCCTATGCAAAGTCGTACGTATTGTTATAATCTGTCTGTTGGTACTGATTCTGTTTGGGATGGTCAAATGTGTTCACTCTTCCTGGCCTTTCCTTGCTTGCTTCACTCGTGTACCCTCTCCCACGTCCTCTTCCTCTCTGTCCACTTGCTATTTCCCTCGCCCCTCTGCCCCTACCAGCTCCTAACAAAGCCGGGCATTGGGTTTTCCAGTGTCCATATTCTTTGCAAAATGCACATTGATCCTGTCCTAGGTCTTGGCGTCCTACATATGATGTCGATGAATTGTTACTAGGTGGCTGTACTCTAGGGGTATTCTGCTGGTATCCTCCCCTATATTGCTCCCTTCCAGTATTCGCCCCCCTGGAGTTGTGCTACCATTACCCTTTCCTTCAAGTCCTTCTTTTTCCTTTCTGTAGCCCTGTCATTTTCGTTTTTCTGATGCTTATAGTACTGGGCCATTTGGAGAATGGCCGCCGGTTTAGATGCTGCCCAACTACTTTCGCTGGCTTGTAATTTCTGGGATACATCTGGCAGTAGTCCTTTGACATAGTTCTGCACAAATAAGTGGTGTCCGGTTGCGGTGGACATGTCTTGTCCACTGTAATCGGAGAACAACGTTTCAAATCTGGAGAAATACTCTGAGACATCCTCTTGTGGTTTCTGGCGGCACGCGGTTACTATGGACCAGTCTATCTTTTCTCTGGGATCAGCGTTTTCACTTTCTGCACTATTTTGTCAGGGAGGTCCAATATTGCTTTAACCGGTTTTTGACCAGGGTTCCGCTGTTTATCTAGTGTGTTAAGTTGTTCCCAGGTATGACCAAGCAGTTCGGTATGGTCTATTTTCCTAATCTGTTTCCACACATCTGCTGGCAAACATAACCCGAAGAACAAGTCTATGTCGGCAAGTGTCATTATTGTTGATCCCAGAGCGGTACCTAGCTCGGTGTAAAAGGCGGTGGGGTTCTTTCGTAAATCCGGTAGAGATTTACGGAACGTCAAAATGTCCTGTCTGTCCCATGGTTGATACACCCAATTGTAGACCACCCTTCCTCTAGCGTCTTGATGGTTTATATCGTCATTAGTCCCTTGTCCTCTAGGAGGTACCCAGTAAGGGGCAGCTTCTTTTATTGGCATCATGCTATCTGTTTTTTCACTGGGGGTCCTGCTACCTTAGTTGTCCTGTCCCTATCTATCTGTCCTTGTTCTATGAGGTGACGCAATACTTCTAGTGTGGATGAAAATAGTTCTGCAACATCGTTGTCGTCTTCATCTCCGATGTCTACCTTCCTGTAGAGAGCCACTAATCGCTCGGGCCCTACGTCTTGGTACTTCTCTTCATATGCAGTAAGGGTGTGGTAACAGAGACGTACAATAAAGTATCGTTTGCGGTTTTCAACATAGGAGTTGCATATGTCAGTTACATACTCTTCTGTCTCCTTCCTATCTATGAGGGATTTAACTATTTTATCAATGCCTGCTCGCTCATTTTTACTTAATCGCGGGACCCTGGGTGCTCCTTTTTCTTTTGATCCTACCTCTACTACTGTATCCTTTGATAAGGCATTTGGTGTGGGTGACTCGGTGGGAGCAGAGGCGGTGGAGACTGAGGCGATCGTGCCATCTCCAGCTATACTTTGGTGGTCCTGTCGTTGTACTACGGGATGAGTAGGGGCGTAAGGGGGTGGCATGTATATGATTGGGGGACCTAACAATAAATCATCATCTACCCTTTGTTTTGCTGGTAACTTGGGGTAAAGAGTCGAGGGCGTTCTAACAGGGCATTGACCTGATATTTTTATTCCTGTTCCTTTTTATCGATTTCCTTTTCTTTTAGTTTTTCTTCTAATCTTTTACAGGCTTGGTAAGCTGATTTTCGCGTTTCTTTATCTTGTCTAGCTTCGTCCCTTTTCTTTCTTTGAGCTGCCTCTTTTCGCCATAAGCCAAAACTGTCAAACATGGCTGGTCTAGTTTTCTTTTTGTGGAGAGCTAATTCTAACATTTCTATTTTAGCGGGATGGAAAGATCCCGTCAGTGGCCACTGATTTACCCGGTCCTTCCTAGTATATTTATGCCATAGTTTGCTATAAGCTACGCTGGCTAATCCATACTTTACGTACATGTCCTTGTTAGGGTGCCTTCCGGCGGTGCCGGCTGACTGACCTCTAACAAACGGTCTGGTCCAAAACAATTACAATCAAACAATCTAGAGAAAACAGGCATGACGTATTTATCGGTCAAAATGAATATCTCAATCAATCAATTTAGACAAAAAGTCTGCACTACCTGTCCTTTGCTGTCTGCAAAGAGAGAATATTCCTATTCTACGTTGTTTGCAAGCAGGGAATGTCTCAAATAACTCGATATCAAAAAAGGAATACTAGTATTTCAATCAAACTATTCAATCAATCAATCAATCAATCAATTTAAGTCGTTTTTTCACGACCTTACCCGGACCGTATGGACAGTTCTTAGTCTTCCCCTTCCAGCGCCTGGTTGTCCTCTCACTCCAACAATCAATGCGGCGTTCCTCTAAGGTCCCAGTCAGGACCGCGGGTCACTCGAGAGAGGTCCGTTCGGAACTGGTGAAGTTCAGTCGATCGGCAGCCAGACAAGGGTCTTCTCAGGCAGGTATACCCCAATCATTTAGTTGTTCACTCCGTCGTTAGGACCTCTCTACCGGACCCGTGCGTTGCTGATGGGCCCCTACGCTTGGGCGCCAATTTGTGAAAGGCAGCGAGTCTTCTAAGACCCTCAATGCTGCCCGGTGTAGGGTTCCACCTCTAATTCACTTTGGGTTCGCTATCAAAATAATGAGGCAAGGCGCTGGAAACTGGAAGACAAGAAGAAGGTTTATTTCTCATGAGGAGATCGCGTCAACTGAGACACCGGGATGTCTCAGTGAGGTGTTCTGCTGGCAATGCTTTTGGCTCTTCCTTTTATACAGGTTTTACACAATGTATTTGTTTCATTTATCATGGTTACAAGCTTGGAGTCTCCGCCCCGGGCAGGTTGTCACACAAGCCCGACATTGTTTCATCAACATGGTTACACAAGCCCAACATTAACTCTCCTCCCGCCCGGGTCAAAAACAGACAATTTAATTGCAGCTGGACCTTGCTTCAGGGTCTAAAAACGAGTGAGACCGGCCAGATCTAAGAGTCTGTTCTGTTGATAAAAACAGGTCCCATTGTTGGCTAAAACAAGTCTTGCTGTGTGCAGTGCAATAAACCATGTTTGCAAGAGTCTGTTTGGTGTTTGTAACCTGTTTGTGCAGGGATGAGAGGAAAGACGAGTTTGAGGCAGCAGGTGATGTTGATGTTTGTCGTGGAGATAGTTTATAGCCCCCAGCACACATATCAGGTTTGGTCAGAGAGTCAGAAGGCTGAGAGGACAGGGTGAAATGAAGGTGACCAACAGAGTACAAAATGGCTGTGGTCAATCAGAATGACTGTAGTTTATGTGCACGTAGGAACTTTCATCAGACAAGATGGCGCAGAATGTTCATGATTGTTGTTTTGTTCTTAACAGTTCTTCCCGGATCGGCGCTTAACTGGCGCAGAAACAAAAGAGCTGACGTCCGCGCACCTGGGTGGCACCTATATAGGTACCACGACATCATAACCGACGCAATAAAATCAATACACTCAGGTAAAGGTCCCGGTCCGGACGGGTTCACAATTGACTTTTACATGACCTTCCAACACACTCTTGTGGGTCGCTTAAAAATGAGCTTGATCATTTTGCCCTCACCTATGAGGATTCAGGCAGTGCAACTGAAGCCACAATAGTGGTCATCCCAAAAAAGGATAAAGATCATGCTGATCCCCCCCAAAAAGTTCGCCCCATATCACTAAACTATCACTAAACATGGAAGCAAAAATCTTTGCAAAAATTCTAGACAAAAGATTAGAGCTCTTTATTCCATTGCTAATACATGATTCACAAACAGGTTTCGTAAAGGGACGGCTCGCTAGGGATAACGTACGGACCTTTTGCCATGTAATCGAAAAAGCTCGCCTCTCCACTACCCTAACAGCTGCCATTGCACTGGATGCCGAAAAAGCCTTTGATAAAGTATCTTGGCCTTTTCTTCATGCAGTTCTTGACTCACATAATTTAGGTACGACATTCATTACTATGATTATGGCCCTCTAGACCAACCCTAAAGCTAACATTAGAATCAACGGCAATTTCTCCTCCTCCTTCAACCTACATCAAGGTACACATCAGGGCTGCCCTCTCTCTCCTCTATTTCTTCTTGCCATCGAACCTCACCTTATTAAATTCGTCGCAGGAGAATAAAGGATTGCAATTTGGGTCCAAGTAGTACAAAACCGCTGCTTATGTAGACGATGTTCTAATATTTAGCGAGGACATTGAAAGGGCGATCTCTAGTACTTCATACATTATTCTGAAGTTTTCCCGGGTCTCAGGTTATTCTCTAAACAGAGAAGAAAGAAGTCTTTCCATTAAATCCACTTTGTTTCTCCCCCCACTTGGGTGATTCTGGTCTTAAATGGCAGCCAAACCGTCTTAAGTATCTGGGAATCTGGTTTGGTAAAGACTTAGCCGATACTCTTGCTTTGAATGACACTCGGACCATTTCCAAAATGAGAGAATTACTAAATATGTGGTTCCCTTAATTTATCTCGCGGTGGGGTAGAATCCAAACTCTCAAAATGATGGTAACTCATATCATAAAGTTTGTTTCAGCCATGCTCCCTTTCAATATGTCAACCACCTTCTTCAAGGACATTGATAGATTAACCTCTAAATTCCTATGGAGAGATAAGAAGGCGCGAATCTCATACAAAATTATTAGGAAAGATCTCTTTAGGGGGTTGAAATCTCCCCAACTGGAGTCTGTATCAACCCGCATTCCTAGCTTCTCAGGGTGCTCTCTGTTTCGCACCCCCTTCATTGAACCCTCCTCGATGAGTGGGAATAGAGACTGCTTTGTGCGCTCCATTTAATCTTTGGCCATCATTACTTTGCCAAAATGTAAAGCTCCTCAATCACAGATAATTTTTTCCAACACTATAGGGGCTATTAAAAGGTTGGATACATTCATGCAGATACCTTCGCAAAACTCCAAGCTAACAGCTCTCTGGTATAATCCCAGGTCTAGAATAGAGACTACCAATTTTTTGCCAGAGTCGTGGGCATCCAAGGGTATCTCACAAATCAAACACCTATTTGGTAATGACAACTACCCCTTGCCTTTTTCTACCTTCACTCAAATCTACAACCTTTCTGCGCTAGACTTTTATACATTCCCAAAGTTAAAAGTCAAATTATCCAAAATTCACAGGAATACTTATCCCTCCCTAACAAGCCGCTTAGCCAGTTGGCTTAGGTCTGGTCACCTTGCCTCCAAAATCTATAATACACTCTCTAGCTCCCCTCCTTCACAACAGTCCACTCTTGCTATCACATGGGCCATAATTTTGATTATTTTACAATAGCTCACATTTCAGAAGAAAGTTGGCAAAATATCAATAAACTAGCCCTGAGAAACAAAATTTCTCCTGCTATTTTCCAAGCAAAATACTTTGCTATGAATCGTCTACACTGGACACCAGCGAAGTAACAAATTAAAACTTTGTGAGGATGACAAGTGTTGGAATTGCAAAGATGAGACTGGCACGCATCAGCATATGTTCTATCATTGTTGACTTCTTAATTTCTATTGGGACCATGTCCAATTCCAGTTATCAGCAATTTTCCATACCCAATAGTTCTAGATTACACCACTGTAATTTTAGGTCCATGGGCATCCAAAGATATGATTACTTTACACAATTCTGATATGGCCCTACTGGATCTGCTCCTAACAATTGCCATAATGGTTATTTTATCAGAATGAAAGTCGTTTAACCACATTTCCTAAGAAGTACTCACAATTCACACTCAAACAAATGGACCTTCCCACAGATTTCTTCTGTAGTTTGGGTTACTTTGGACAAGTTTGTTGGTCTTGAGGGAAAATGATAGCCATGTAGGCAACGTCACTGAATTAGCTTCTTTGATCCGTACGGGGTATTGCTGAGCACTCCCCGATTACCCTATTCCTCCCCCTCTCCTCTAAATTAATTAGTCTTCACACAGCTGGTTGCTATACCTTAAGTACATCTTACTATTTGAAGTCATCCTGGTAAATGAATACAGCCTTTTTGCTCATTCAACTATGCTTCGATCTTGTAAAGGAAACTATCAAAGGCACGCAATTATTATTCCTTTTGGTACAGGAAAAGTTTTGTATCTACTTTTTAGACTTCTATATTGATTGTCATTAACATGCTACTAAGCATCTTTAGCAATTGTCTACTCGAATGTATCTGTTGCTCGTACATGATTTTCACCATCTGTGATAGACTATGTTGGGATGCAACATGCTGTGCTTCTACTTTTATTATGATCTATAGCTTGTAACTCTATGAATTCTAATGTAAGGTACTGGGTTCCTGTATGTCGCAAGGTGTATGCATCCTTGTACTATCTTATGTTAAATTTAAATGTCAATAAAAAACTTTGAAACTTGAAAATCCTAATACTGTAAATCAGGAATGGGACAATCTGGAAACATAATTTAACTATTTTTAACAGTTATTAAAAATTCAATTCCATGGTGCAGTGAGGTTTTTAATAAATATTAAGTAAAAGTAACTTTTTGAACGTTCCTTTTCCCTGCATGATGTTCATGGAGGCTAACTTGCATTGACTCTCTAGCTTCTCCCTGCCAGTAATTAGCCTTGTTCAAGTGTTTATAGGTTTGACATTCCTCCCAGAAGCAACCAATAGACTGGGCAAAGATGACCTCTCTGAATATGCAGAGAGGAGGCTGTATGTATCTACTTTGACAATACAGTGTCAAATCCTGCTTGACAGGTCTACTGGGTACACATATAACACTTGGGGCACAAGTGAAGAGAAGAGAATATTCAAGACAATTCTTGTGGGTCCACTATCTGGAAGCTGAAGACTCTGCGTTTTCCCTATTAGACTTCTTTCTCTGGGTTTATTGTGAGTAAAGTGGTTGCCTCCAACTGGATTTTAGCGTCGATGTGGGAGGGTACTAGGATTACGAGAGTACGCTCTCCAGACACACCTTCAACCTGCAGAGCCCAAGTTTAGTATGGCTGGGGACATTAGCTATCTTGAAAATGCCCAACGTGGATAGGGTTGGCCCTGGGGAACTTTTACCCCATTAGTTAGTGCAGTGCCCAAGAGTAATTTTCACCCACAGGCAAGTGACGGGTATAAATGTGGCACCTACAAGTACCCACTTCAGAAAATTTTTGGAACCTGCAGAACATCCTGGACCTGTTGTCTGTGACCGGAGAGGAACGCTGAAGGACTGGACCTACTCTCTTGCACCCAGGACAAAGAAGTGGACTACAAGGTCATAAGGCTGACCACCTTTTTAAGCTACAGGAATACAAAAAGCTAAAAAAAAGCCTTTTCCTAGAAGTACACAGCTGATCAGTGGCAACTGGAACCTGCAGTTGGTCTCTGCCAGAAACACTGAGAGTCTCTCAAGTGCCTTCCCTAAGGTCCTAGTGGGCTTTAGAAGTATACCCCTGTGCTAGATTGGGACTTAAAGGACTAAGTCAAAAGGTAAAACCTTTGACTAGTAGGACAAACCTGGTTGGTATATTCGACCCATGCTCTATCACAGTCAGCTCAAGTCGTGCCTAGGTCTCTGTCTACGATGAATTTATAAATTCAGATCTCTGGTTCCCTTATTGTATTTTTGTTCTTTTAGTATCATGTTGTTAATTAAATTGTACTCTATTTTTCTACTTTGATTTGAGATATTTTTATTGCTTTGCATTTTGACTTCGCTACAGTTTAGTACTACATAAAAACTTTATACGTTGTCCTAAGTTAAGCCTGAGACATAGCCACCAGAGGGTTGAGCTCAAGTTAATTTAGTGACTTGGAGGGTTTGTAGGAAGCTGGCTCTGTATATACTATACCAAAGTGAGGTATTGTGTGCACAGAGTCCAGTGGAACCCAAAAGGTAGGCAGAGGTAAAGTAGATAGCAACTCACTCTCTATTTGTGGTAGTGTGGTCGAGCAGTAAGGCTTTATCAGAGGACAGTTTAAAGCATTTGTTGTACACACTCAGTCAGCAAATGAATTCACACACTTAAAGACTTAACTTCAGACCAATTGTTTTTGTATAAAAATATTCTTTTAGTTATTTTATTTTCTAGAACCAAGCAAGCCTGGCACAGGTAAGCAATAAATACTTTTCAATAGTAATGCAGTTGTAACACAGTTTGGATTGCAATTGTAAATGTACTTTGATTTGATTACAGTAATGTTACTGATAATGCAATGCTTTCCAGAATACAGTACATATACTTTGTATAGGATTTTTAGTAAAATGACCAGTAGATTACTTTGCAGATTACTTTTCTTACACAGTGCAGTATACCTGGATACTACACTGGGACATTTCCTGTAAACAGGTGAGTAAAAGCGTTTTTGTTATTTAGTACAATGTTAAAAGGATTTCTTAGGTTTTCCAACTCCACACTTCGAAACTTTACATAGAAAAATAGTCAATGTTCTCCTATGGAGGAAAATAGTGTTATCGGTTAGCAGGTAAGTACTTTGTTGTGGGAGTTGCTATTCTGGGGTTAGATTCACGGGACCCCCAGGGTCAAGGATGCACTCTTGTTACACCCTCAGCGGCACTAGAGCGGCCGGGTGCAGCGTGCTGAGGCCCAATGTTATCCAACGGGGGATAGGGGGCCTCCGGTTGGTGGCTGCTGACGAGCAGGCCACTGGGTTGTGGGAGCAAAGCTCCTGGACTTAAGCTCAGGGCAAATGGGGGTTTAGGCCACCACAAAGGATGCACCCTCAGTGGCACTGGGGCGGCCGGGTGCAGAGTGCTGTTTTGGCGTCGGGGGCCCTGTAGCTTTCAATGATGAGTCTCCGGTTTGCAAAAGCACTGCAGGCTCGGGGACGAAGGTCTTCTAGGTGCGACCACCACTTGGCGAGGTAAGTTGGGATGCTGGGGGTTGGTTAGGCACCGTCGGTTGGGCCACCCAAGGCTGTGGGGCGTCGGGTGCAGGGGTGCCTTTTAGGGCCGGATCTTCTTACCAGCTCCTGGTCGCGGTTGGGGGGACCTTTTCGGTTTGAGGCTGCAGGTGTCGGCTGGAGGCTTGAGGCAGGTCAGGGGTCACCGGATCTCGGATCAGGATCGCCGGGGAGACCTCCTCTTGGTGTTGGGCCACTCGAACTCGGGCCGTGGGCGCCGGGTGCAGAGTGGTGCAGACCCGCGGATCCTTGCGGAGCTGGAGTCTGTTATTTGAACAAATCCGGTGTTCACGGGAGACAGTCTTTGGGATGGAAGGCAGGCAGGTCCTCCGTGTTTCTCGAGGTTGCTGGCTGCAGGACACACAGGGATTTCGCTGGAGCAGGTTCGAGGTGGGGACTGGCCGGTAGGGCTGGGGCCAAGTCAGTGGGCATCCTACTCTTGTTAGCTTCGGCACGGCTGTTCGGTCCTCCTGTTTAGGTCTCGCCTAGGCAGCGCGCAAGCGCTGCTTAGGAGTGACCTCTTGGAATCACTCAGGACTTTTTGGGAAACTCGTGCATGTACTGCACTGCAGTTGTATTAGGCTTTATTGTTCAATTACTTAAAATCGTTACAATATACTATCATTATTAAAATCCCACGCATGTAACTACAAACTGGTGGGGCATAAAACCTTTAAAACTAATATCAAAATCTGGTAATAAAATACAAGTGCAAATGCATTAAACTTAGAAGGGTGGTTTGTCAGAGTCTCTCTTGCTTGCTAGCCGACTGGTTTCTTTTTGTAACTATTTTCAGCGTCCGTGCAGCTCGAATTGATTCTGTAAATTTCCCCAGCCGCGCAACTGTTTGAGCTGTTTTAGCGGAGAAACACAAGTCTGAGACTTCTCTGCATCGTACAAGACCCTGAGATCTGCAAATTGGAAGAACTAGTCGGTGCCTCTCGCTGGCTAACTTGGGACAACAGCACAGCAGATGGAGCCAGGATTCCTGCTGGTAATTACAGAGTCGACATGCGGCTAAATTGTCCTGCCGGGCCCAACCTTGGTTAAAGTCCACAATGGGCAATGCAAGAAGTCTCATATAAGTGATTTTTTTCCGGGCCGGGACTGTTGGTGCTTGTTTGAAATAAGACTGTGGTTTTCCCACTATGTAGGAGGCGTCCAGTGATGAGAGATTGGATTGTTGGTGTAAGCTTTCCAGATCTCTTTCATGTGATATTTTCTTGGCCTGTCTATTCACTGATCGTTTCCATGCAGCAACTGTAATGTTTGAGTTGTGCAAATTTTGCACATCAATTTCTAACAATTTTGTGGCTGCTGTCAACTGCACCTGCCATGGGGATCCACCTTCTTCGAAGATTATTTTAATTTGCGCTTTCAAAGATGTTGCTGGAGCTCGCAAGGTACTAATGTAACATTTTAAAATGTCCCCATAGCAGGTAATGTCCGGTCGGGTGAGTCCCAGCTCCAGCCTTACTCTTGCTCTCCTGGCCTGTCGTGGGATGCCTAATACTTTCTTGTATACCGAGATTTGGTGGCTCATGAGGAAATTAGTGAGAGCACCAGGAAAGATTAGGTGGGCGTAGTTAATGGAGGGCACTACTTTTGCTTTTAAGACTTTCAGGATAGGTTCAGCAGTCGGGCTGTGTAGTCTTCGATTGAGACTACTCAGGCTACTGATAATGCCGGCGCCCTAACTTCTTAAATGTTTCAAATGGGCTGATGGTTTGGCCCCTTCCGAAAGCCTGAGACCCAAATAATTATAGCTTTTGCAGGTTCTGATTTGCAAATCACCTAGGCGCCATTGAGCTTAGGTACTGCACTGTTTCCAATGAGCACTTGTGCATGTATGGCGTTTACATTGCGGGAGCGAGCAGCTGCGCCATCGGTTTCCAATTATCGCGCCTGCGCTTGTTTATATTTGCCTCTCTCGCGGTCGCGTTAATTGGAAACAGATGGCGGTCGCGTTCACTTTTGCGGTTGCTTGTTTGCATTGTCTGCCAGGAAAGGACATCATCTTTACTACTTCATTTTCAAATATTAAATTTTACATCCTTTAAACATGATTTATTTGTCTGCAAAACTAAATCATCGATGTAGCTTCTAATTTTTAGAGCATGAACCTCCGGTCCCATTTAATTTGCAGTAATTTCACGGTTATAGGGACATCTAGCGGTAATGGTGTATAAGACAATCTTTTCCTTACTCGTGACGTGAAAATAGTACACAACGATCTACACTAGAAACCCTGTGCGGTGTCAGAGGAAAACATGCATTTATTTATTGTTCTTTTTCTCCACTGGATATTTCGTTGCTAACTGGAACACGTTTATGTGTAACAAATCTTGCACTTGGTTATATTCAGAAGGCTCATAAAGGGAGAGGCACTGTACTGCAGCTATATATCGCATACTTGCTGGTACAAGAGTCTTGCAGCTTTGGTGCAAAGCTGCTTCAAAACCCTGTTTTTTCTTGTTTGTTTTTAAATCGAAAAGGATCATAGGTGAAAACAATTTAATTCCATCTGATACGCCAAAATGTCTGATGGCCTAAGTAATTTTATTCGAATCCTCAAGAAATGTTTACAATTCTGCTTTCTTATAATAGTGTTAATAATGTCATATTTGCTCAGTTCAGTCTCTAAAGCTTTCTTAATTTCGAGACGTTATCAATTATAGCAGCACCTCCCCTGGTTTTAGTCCGGCCCTTGTGCTACTTACCAAATAATAATGTAAATTTTCACTTGAAATATGCAGTACTATGTAATTTTTCGTTACTGCATTTCTGTTCCCATGCTGGTCTCTTAACGGCATTGCCCATTTTCCGATGTTTTCTAATCCCTGTTCTCACCTACGCTCCATCAATCATTGAAGAACTCATGGTGCTGCCAACCATTGCCATCAGGGAGCTGGCCGGAATGTAATTTGTAGTATGTTTTTTAAATATGGAAGACTAGTGCTCTGCATTCCCAGATCTTGGGCAGACATTTCAGATCCCGGTTCATACAGGTCGTTGACAGGTCCCACACCTTGGTTGGAATCAGGTGCGTGCAACATTCGTATAATTTGCTGTTGTGTAATTATGTAGAATTCTACAAAAATTACATTAAATGCAAAACCAGCATTTGGCACTATATTTCAGTGTGGAATGCATCTTCGCGGCCACATGGATACAGTTTACGCGTTAATAAACCTGGAGAAATGCATTTGATTTTTTTTTATCTCTGCCCAAGGGTTTGAGGTGGTTTTCATGGATAGAAGAAGCAGTAAGACTACAACGTGGCATTACATGCAAAGGGAACGTTGCCTAGCAGTTTGATTTGCATCTGTTTATTACCCTATGCAGCAGGTGATGCTCCTCTGCTGCTTCCCCTTTTTTCCCAGTCTGGCATGTAGTAACTAGTAAGAGAGGGGCACCAGACTGTCTCCTGGGGCTAAGTCGCCCTGTGCTCTTTTACTGAACTTACTTGACGGGAGTTGAAGCCACTTGATCATCAACACTGATCAATTAAAAAAAAAGATATATATATTCATTAGACCTCAAAAATCGATCCTGTACTTCTGAAAGCACGTGCCCCCGTTCTGTCCAGTTACTAAGCATTTTGTCATATAAGAAACACTGTCCACTCCATTTGTCTACGGCGTGGAGCATTCGGTCTGTAGTAAACTGAATTAAGTACCGCATAGCAATTTTCTAAACAGAAATTCTTTCCTCTCTCAAAAGGTACATCTTACCCGTGATGCAGTCTGTCTGTCTGTAGATAAATGGGTCACTTACTCCTACTTGACTTATTTAGGTTGAGCATTCGAGACCTCTTGTATATACTTTAGTATATACTTATATGTGTATGTACTTTGTGGGCTCTGGAGATCAGCCCTAGGACTTGTTTTATTTGGAGTGTTTAGGCTTGGTATTTAACAGAGTAATGGATGATGTTTGACCTGTTTTTGTGGTGCCATTTAAGTCTCCAGTTTGGTACTACATTCTCCCTGCAGACCGCTGGATTTGATTCCAACACAGCCTCCACCATCTGTAACGTGTTTGTTGCAGGTGGTCTGCACCGCTTCTGGTTTGCACTATGCTTCTGAACCCACGCACTACTCACTGTTTCGGCTTTGCTTTCCCAAAATTTTCTTCCACGTTTTTTAGATTTTTCTTTGCTTCATTCAAATCACCCAGTTCCCCAAGGCATCCGTTGATAAAGCAGGTAGATATTGATTAAAAATAACGAGACGAGCAGACGTGCAAGCTGGACTAGGGCGCAGAAAGGTCGCTGTAACCAGACGCTAATTTTAACAACCCTGTCGAGACTGCGCTGCCTGCAGAAGGAATTGTTTCATTCGTCCAGCTCCCCCCTGCTTTTCTTAAACCCTTTCTTTCTCCTGCTACATTCAGGGCCTCGCGCCCTCTTTTCCCAGCTTGCCACCCTGCCCCCGCCCTGCCGTTCACACCCTTTCTCACAAGAACCAGAGGAATTTTACAACTGTGCGCAGTCGACGAAGACTTTGTTTGAATGCCTAGCTCCTGCTGGTTCTCACCGCCAGTCTTTTAAACAGAACTTTAGCTGGAAGATTATGTTTGCAAACTGGATCCGACATCTGACAGACGGAGTTTGTCCGAGTAAATTACGCCATTGTCTTGCCACTGTTACAGCAAACAAATGATGGCCGGAATGCTGACAATGCAAACATTCTCCCCCAGTCAAAAGATCTGGGTTAAATCCATTGTTCTTTTGCCCACTACGCCACCCCAGTTTGGACCCAGCCATATGCAAATCAGTCTTGACCCTGTGCCCTATGGGAACAGTCCAGACCGAACTGCCAGGACAGGTCCTCCCTGGACTGGAAACAAGCATCCTTGGACCGGTTTCAGGGTATGTCACCCTTCTTCAGCCAGGCTAGCTTGAATCCAGTGGCGCAGTGAGCAAGGGACCCACGTCTGGGCACACCTATCCCACTTAGGGTGACATACCCTGAAACCGGTCCCAGGATGCTTGCTTCCGGTCTGGACTGTTCCCATAGGGCACAGGGTCAAGACTGATTTGCATATGGCTGGGTCCAAACTGGGGTGGCGTAGTGGGCAAAAGAACGATGGATTTAACCCAGATCTTTTGACTGGGGGAGAATGTTTGCATTGTCAGCATTTCGTCCATCATTTGTTTGCTGTAACACATTGTCTTGCCACTGGGCACTTGTCTGGGCCTGCTTCAGTAAAGTATTTCAGGTCACGGGGTTAATGTGCTTTAAACAAAACTCTATGTATGAGGAGAGGTTACAAGTTTCAATATGTTTAGTCGGTATTTATTATGCTCGTTTACAGATGACCCTGGCACTATCATAACTGTACCACCTTGGCATACACAGGGTGTCTGGCGGAAGCTTGGGGTGGCATTGGCGTGAGAATCCAGGCAAAGGGCAGCTGCAATCACTGTCTGATTAACCAAGCCAAAGATCAAAGTGTAAATGCAGAAAGGGTGTCCATAAATGAGACCGCCTTCCTACTCTTCCTGACCCAATCCGTTTAAAAAAAAGAAAAATCCCAGTGATTTTGTATTGCCTGGCTTGTAGTTGCAAGCCTCCCTGTGTAATTGTGGGACTACAAGTCCCATAATGCAATTTGTGTTTGGTGAAAGTCAGGCCTGGTTGGTGTTCTTACACATATTATGGGACACTTATCTTTGCATCTCATCAGTCCCACCTGACACTTTCCTTCTCCCACAAACTCTCTTTCTCTTCATTTCTGTTTTCCTCTACCTTTCTCTCTTCCTCCGTCTTCCCCTCCCCATTAATTGACTCCTTCTCGCTCACTGGATTTTCTCCTATAGCTCTTCAATCTCTTGTGGTACAGCACCCAGGATAATATGGTGCATAGCTAAACACTTCTAAGGTCCCAAAGGCAAGACCTATTGGCTATGCCAATGCTGGTTTTCTTCTTCTGGTTTCTTGTCTCGTCTTATTGGTTCAGGGCTGCACCCTAAATACTGTATTTAGGGGGCGTTTTAGGGGTCTCAAGGTCAGTAGCCAATGGGCTACTGACCTTAGGGTGACTACACCCTTGATGCGCTCTCGCCACGTGGGGCAGTGAGCACAATCCCTGATCCTGATTGGGCAGTGCCTGCCATCTGCAAGATGGCGGGCACTAAAGAGTGGGCTTCACCTCGCCTCCCCCACCTGAGGGGTGGGGTTGGCAGAGGTGGTCACACCTTCTGGGCTGGATAATTTTTCCCGCCTGTCATCCCGCCGAAAAGGAGGGGAAACAGGAAGGGGGCCTGCTCCTGATAGCAGGAGAGGCTGGGGGTAGCATTACAAAGGCTGCAAGGCCTTTGAAGCTCCCCTGCCACAGATGGCTCTTCCTGGCCTGGAGGAGGTGTGAACACCTCGCCCAAGAAAGGCTTTGTTTCTGGGCTCAGGGAGCGAAGGCTTCCACCCTAGGGGTCCAGAAACATGTCTCATGGTGGCAGGCTGGTGTGAACCAGTCAAGGAACCCACCAGAGGCTGGTCGTATTTTAGGGGGCATCTCTGAGATGCCCTCTGAGTGCATTTTTCATTAAATCCCACACTGGCATCAGTGTGGGTTTAATGTGCTGAGAAGATTGACATCAAACTCCTCAGTTTTCAGTGCAGCCATTATGGTACTGTGGAGTTCGTAATGACAAGCTCCCAGCACCATATACTCTTAATGGCAGCACTGCACTTACAATGTCTAAGAATGGACTTAGACACTGTAGGGGTACAGGGCTCATGCACCTGTACCCTCACCACTGGTATAGTGCACCCTGCTAGATGGGTGACTGATATATGCCAGGGCAGTGGGTTGTAGGCATGGCACACAGGGATGTGTGCCAGGTTGACTCTTCACTTTGTTTTGTACCAAAATACGCAGCCTGCAAGGGCAGTGTGTGTGTGTGTGTGTGTGTGTGAAGGTACAGGGCCTCGAAGGGTGGCACAATAAGTGCTGCAGCCCTTAGAGGCCTTCCCTGGCCATAGTGCCCTTGGTACCCATGGTACCTTTTACAAGGGACTGACATGTGGCCAGAAAGGTGCCAATTGGGGGTACAAGGTACAGTTTTTGGGAAAGAACACAGGCCCTGGGAACCGGATTGGCAGGGACCCAGGGCACATCAAGTCAAAGTGCATCAGTAGTCTGGCAAAAAGTGGGGGGTTACTGCAACAGAAACCCAGCTTCCTACAGGGTTCACCCAGAAAGGTCTGTGACAAGAATGAAGACAACAAGTAAAAAGAGAGGAATATGGGTTGTGGACACGTAATGCATCGTGATGTACTGTTCTTTAATGAGGTGGGGCTTCCACTCTTTCCTAAATTGAAGAAGTGTTGGGGAGCTCCTGACTGATATGGGGATGTTGTTCCCTATCCTGGGTGCATAGATGGAAAATACCTGCTGTTTTTTTCTTTTTTACAATTCTTAGTTTGCAGCCTGACAGTGTCCTGGAAGCACAGCTGCCAAGAACTGCCAGAGATGGTGTGTTTGTCTTTAAGATCAAGGGGAAGTGCTGGTCGTGATGGCTTTGCAAAAAAATACAGCTGGTTTTGA
Organism: Calotriton arnoldi; assembly: GCA_963921515.1. Lineage (NCBI taxonomy): Eukaryota > Metazoa > Chordata > Amphibia > Caudata > Salamandridae > Calotriton > Calotriton arnoldi. The sequence continues at coordinate 899,994 of CAWUFW010003781.1, forward strand.
AGATGGTGCGGGCCAGCAAGGGGAGCTATTGGAGTTACATCAGGATGGGGCTGATATGATCACATTTCTTCAGACCCTGAACGAAACGTGCTGAGGAGATTTTGGATGCCCCTAGTAGGTGCCAGTGTGGAGTCAGGGAGTCCACAGAGTAGGGCATTACCATCATCTTGATGTGTAGGTATGAGGGCTTGAACAGCTTTTCGGCAATGTTGCGAGGGTGAGGTTGGTTTCCAGGGTCAATCCAAATGACTTGGCATTCATTGAATGTTGGGGTTCAAAGCTGTCAAGGTTCAGGTCATTGAGCCAGGTTTGTACTGTATCTTGTTTGTTATTCTTGGCAAATAACAGGAATTCTGACTGGCTGGGTTGAGGTAGACACTGGACTTCCAGGTTTGGTTGATGTGCAAGCAGTGTTTGAGGCATTGGACACCTGAAGCAGAGGAGACTTTCAAGGACAGTTGTGTATCATCAGCATATTGGTGAACCTTGATGCTGTTATCTGTGAGTAGAGTTCCATATAAACACTGAAGATGACAGGAGGCATAATGGGACGCTGGGGGACTCCACAGGTGATAGGGATCTTTTATGACCTCGAGGTGCCCACATGAATTAACTGTCAGTTGGAAAGTGTAGGAAGCTGGCTCTTTATATAGTGGACCAAAACGAGGTACACGGTGTAAAGAGTCCAGGCAACCTTTATTGGTTTAGAGAGGCAAAAATAACACTAAATTCTCTCTTTTGTGGTTGCGTGGGCGAGTAGTCTAGGCTTATCAGAGGGTAGTGCTAAGCATTTGTTGAACTCACAGAGGCAATAAATTAGACACACTCAAGAATAAATCCGAGATCAATTTAGAAAGTTAAGTCGTATTTTTATATACATTTGATACTAAGAACTTCGTAATCAAATAAGTATTTTTGCAGTTATGGATTTCTACAAGCAAGTAAATAGTTAATTTCAATGTGCTTTACGCAGCAATGCTTCCCTATGGAAGAAAAGGCATATGTTGCATACAGTTATTTGCGATCGGTTTCTGGGGGTCTCCTTCAGGAATTAGGGCAGCAGGGGGCCAAGGTCCAAAGTACCACCAGCAGTTATTTGTTACCTGCCCTGGGGCATCCGGGTGCAGAGGTGCTGGTCAGGTTGGTAGCTATGCACGCTATGCTGGTGGAAAGAAGGGGGGCTACCTAGAAACAGGCTGCAAATGGGGACTTGGACACAAGTCCGGGCACTCCCATCAAGGGACTCAGGTCACAAGGGTCCGGGGGACAAGCGGGCACAGCCGGTTTGTCAGTACCCGGGCTAGGGTGCTCGGGTGCAGAGTAAAAAGGTGGGCTGCGCTCTTTGCGTCCTGGAGCCTTGCAGCCATCTCGTTGGTTGAGGGTGCAAAAATCAGGATTGCTGGGCTACTCTTGAAGTGGGTCTCTGTGGTGCTTAAGTCCCTAGACAGCTGCTTGGTCTCGGTGAAGTGGGAGTCCGGGTTGGACTCTCCCAGGCTGTGTTTGCTGAAAGGGTTCCAATACCCCGGGTATTGGTCCTGTGCGGCTCCGGTTGGTCCTGGTGTCCTCTCACTTGGTGGGGGCGGATAGACCTTACCTTCAGGAGCACAGGGTCCTCTTCCTGGGCGCCTACTGCATCAGACTGGCTGGGGAGTGACAACTTGGCGGACTGCAGGGGAGTAGCTCTTCTACTCCAAGAGAGATCTGCTGGCAGTTTGCGAAGGGCTTCCAGTTTCCCAGGGTTCTTGGAAGATGTTCAGCTGCAGGACGAGTTGCTGATCACAACTGCTGAGACATGTGCAGGCAGACAGATTTTGGTGCCAAAAGTCCACAGCAAGTTTTAAGTTCTCACTTTTCTTGTGGCTTTTTGTCCTCTCTCAGGGGGGCCAACTACATACTTAATTTAGGGGCGCTACAGGGAGTGACAGGTAGTAGCCAAGGAGCTACTTACCTTTAAGGTATCTACACCCTCTATATAACCACTTTCTGTTGGAAGTGGGCATAATCCTGACCCAGAGAGCTTAATTCCGCCAAAAGAAAGATGGTGGAATTTCTAAAAGTCGTGTTCACATCAGGTAGCCAACCTTAGGGGGGGGGATACCAGCCTGAGAGGGGAACACGCCTCCTGACTAGATAATTTTCCCACCTGTCCTATTGCTAAATGGGCCCGCGGCACGGGGTGGCATTTCCCCTGTCTAGGGAAGCCTTGGGTCGCATATCAAAGGCAGCAGAGGTCTTTGAAGCCTCCTGCTTTGATATGCTGATTACTTCGCCATCCTGCTTGGAGGTGGTGACAACACATCCTGCCGGAGCAGGCATTGTTTCTGCCTTCAGAGAGCACGTGCACTCACCTGCAGGGGGGCAGAAACCTGTCTGTGGCGGCAGGCTGGTCTACACAAGTCAGCCAGCACACTAGTAGTCGTCTGGTTTTCAGGGGGCACCTCTAAGGTGCCCTTTGGGTGCATGTATTAATAAATCCACCACTGGAATCAATGTGGGCGTATTAATACGAGATGTTTGACACCAAACATCTCTAGTTTAAGTGAAGCCATCATGTAGCTGGGGAACTCGTATAATACCATTGTCCAGCACATGTTCTCAAAATAGCTTCCCTGGTCACTTGTAATATCTAAGAATCGACTTAGACATCACAGGGGCATATCTGCTCATGCAGATATGTTATCACATGTAATATAATGCAACCTGCCTTCGGGTTGTAAGGCCTGCGGTAGGAGTGACCTAGTGTCTGCAGGCATAAGCAGAAGGAACAAATGATAGACGGAATGCTGAACAATCCAGCCCGAACTGCCAAGCCAGGTCCTCCTTGAACCAGAAACAATCATCCTGGTACCGGTTTCGGGGCATGACCCCTCATCAGCCAGGCTAGGTTGAATCCAGTGGCGCAGTGAGCATGGGACCCACGTCTGGGCATACCCTTCCCACTTAGGACGACAAAAGCAAAAGGAACAAATGATGGACGGAATGCCGAAGAATGCAAACATTCACCCCAGTCACAAAGATCTGGGTTTAATCCAGCTTTCTTTTGCTCACCACGCCACCCCAGTTTGGATCCAGCCGTATGCAAATCAGTGTTGACCCTTCTCCCAATGGGAACAGTCCAGACCGAACTGCAAGGCCAGGTCCTCCCTGGGACCGGTTTGCTCCGTCCATCATTAGTTCCTTTTGCTTTTGTCGCCCTAATTGGGAAGGGTATGCCCAGACGTGGATCCTGTGCTCACTGGCCTGGCAGTTCGGGCAGGACTGTTCCCATGGGTAAGCAGGGTCAAGACTGATTTGCGTATGGCTGTGTTTCAACTGGAATGGCATGGGGAGCAAAAAACGATAGATTTAGGCCCAGATCTATGTCCTGGGGTGAATGTTTGATATTGTTCAGCATTCTGTCCATCAATTGTCTTTTTGCATTTGTCACCCCCGAGTCTGACGGGTATGCCCAGACGTGGGTCCCATGCTCTCCATGCCACTGGAGTCAAGCTAGCCTGGCTGATGAGGGCTGAAACCCCGAAACCGGTCCCAGGATGCTTGTTTCAGGTCCAGGGAGGACCTGGCCAGGCAGTTTGGACTGGACTGTTCTCATGGGGAGCAGGGTCAAGACTGATTTGCATATGGCTGGGGTTTAAACTAGAATGGCATGGGGATGTTTTTCAGAATTCTGGCCATCAATTGCCTTTTTGCATGTGTCTACCGGCATGGCACACAGGAGGAGTGCCATGTCGTGTCTTCACTTTTCTCTGCACCATGGCACGCAGCCTGCAATGGCAGTTTGCATGTTAGTGCTGAGGGGTTCCCTTAGGGTGGCACAATAAATGGTGCAGTCCTAAGGGACCCTCTTTAGCACCCCATGCCCTAGGTACCGGCACCAGGGACTTACGGGGAGTGCTAAAGGTATTGCCAATTGGGGAACAATAGCACAGTTTCAGGTAAAGAGATCTGGCACTGGGGACCTGGATAGCAGGAACCCAGTGCACTTCTGTCAGAACTGCATCAGATTCCAGGCAAAAAGTGACGGTGACCAAGTCAAAAAGGGTCTCTTTCCTACAAAAAGGTAGGGGGAGAACCAACGAAGGGCATTGGCAGTGAATCCAGATCTTTCTGTAACAAGCAGTAATGCAATACACCATCCATACAGACAAGAATTGCTTTGAGGAGGCTAAAGAACAAGTTATTTACCTTCGGTAACGATATATCTATAAGAAACATAGGTTAGTTATAGATTCCTTACCTTAGAATTACCCCCAGGCGTTAGACTGGATCCGGAAAGTTTTTCGTCAGCAGTACCCCTGCGCGTCGGAAGGTGGCGTCGGTCGACTCCGCGTTCGTCGTGGTCGCCGGGATGCTGTCGCAGTAGCTACATAGACGCCGTCCTCGCGCGCTGACGTCAGTTCTGTACAAGACTTTCCACGCCAGAAGCGCAGAGCCATGCAAGACACTGACCACTGGTGCACAAAACTAGGGCCCTGAAAGGATGTCCTTAACCCTAGAAGTCAGTTCGCAGAACGGGAAGGATGGGTGGGGCGGTAAGGAATCTATAACTAACCTATGTTTCTTACAGATATATCGTTACCGAAGGTAAGTGACTTGTTCATCTGAAAAACAGTTAGTTATAGATTCCTTACCTTAGAATAGATACCCCAGCGGTGGGTCTGCGAACTAAGCTCACACCAGAAAGTCCTGGAGAACAGAACGGCCAAGAAGCCGTCTCTCCAGACTTGGCTGTCCAGGCAGTCATGTTTGGTAAACGTGTGCAACGATGCCCACGTAGCTGCCTGACAGATGTCATTGAGGGGGACTCCTCGTCCCAAAGCAGTGGTAGCTGCCGTCGTCCTGGTGGAATGGGCGCGCAGCCCCACTGGAGGCTCCTTCTTTGCCAAAGATTAGCAGGCTTTGATGCACAGAACGACCCACTTGGAGATGTCTGTTTGTGCCCGGCCAGACCTTTCTTAGCGCCCACGTAACCAACAAAGAGCTGGTCGTCCACTCAGAATTTTTTGTGCGATCCAAGTAGAAGGAAAGCGCACGTTTTGGATCCAGACGATGGAGACTCTCTTCCTCTTTTGAAGGATCCGGAGGCGGAAAGAAGGTGGGCAAAGTGATGGTTTGGCCAATGTGGAAAGAAGTTATTACCTTGGGAAGAAAGGAAGGTCTAGTTCTTAGGACAACCTTGTCCGAATGAACAGCCAGAAAAGGAGGCTTGGAAGAAAGTGCTTGGAGCGCACTCACCCTGCGAGCAGAGGTGATGGCCACCAGAAAGGCAGTTTTCAAAGTGAGAAGCCTGAGAGGACAGTTATGAAGTGGCTCAAAGGGAGCGCACATAAGGTAGGTAAGAACCAAGTTCAAGTCCCACTGGGGCATTACGAAGGGAACAGGAGGAAAAAGATGAGTAATGCCCTTAAGGAATCTATTTACAACAGGGGACTTGAAAAGAGAAGGCTGATCAGGAAGCCTAAGAAAGGCTGAAATGGCCGAGAGGTAGCCCTTGATAGTGCCCAGAACAGAGCCCTGCTGGGCCAAAGAAAGGAGGAACAAGAGGACCTCAGAAAGAGGGGCGGAAAGGGGATCCACAGCCTTTGCTGTTCACCATGCCACAAATTTGTTCCATCGGCAGGCGTATACCGTCTTAGTGGAGGGACGCCTGGCTGCCAGGATAACATCACAGACTTCGGGTGGCAGGTCAAACGACGTCAACTGCTGCCGCTCAATCTCCACGCAAGGAGGTGGAGGCTGGACATGTTCGGGTGGAGGACCGTCCCCTGCTGCTGTGACAGAAGATCCTCCCGAAGAGGCAGTCGGATCGGAAGATCGACGGCCATGTTGAGCAGCTCGGGATACCAGACTCTTCGTGCCCAATCCGGAGCCACAAGAATGACTTGGGCCCGGTCGCGCTTGATCTTCTTCAGCACTTCTTCAGCAACTCCACTCGCGACGAAAAGCATCGCCTAGCGAGTGCCGCCTTGGAAATTCCAACGCACAGAACTGCTGACATTGTGCGTTCTCTTCGGTGGCGAATAGATCTAACCAAGGCTCTCCCCACTGCTGAAAGAGACCTTGCACCACCTCCGAGTGAAGAAGCCATTCGTGATCTATCATGCACCTGCGGCTGAGTTCGTCCGCCCTGGTGTTCAAGGAACCTGCCAGGTGTTGAACCACCAGGGAAATGCCCTGATGTTCCAGCCATGTCCAGAGGCGGAGGGCCTCCTGACATAGGGTCCACGACCCCACCCCGCCTTGTTTGTTGCAGTACCACATGGCGGTGGTGTTGTCCGTGAACACCTGCACTACTCTTCCCCGGACAGAGGGAAGGAATGCCTTGAGTGCAAGACGAATCGCCCGAAGCTCCAGAAGGTTGATGTGGAGCCCGGACTCCGCCGGAGACCAGAGGCCTCTCATCTCCGCCTCCCCCATGTGGCCGCCTCATCCCAGAAGTGATGCGTCGGTCACCACTGTGAAATCTGGTTGAGGAAGGGAGAGGGATCTGCCGTCGACCCAATCCTGGTTCGTTAGCCCCCACTGCAATTGGTGTGCAGTGCCCTCCGAGATCTGGACGCAATCAGACAGATTCCAATGATGTTGTGCCCACTGGAACTTCAGGTCCCACCGCAGAGCCCGCATATGCCACCTGGCATGATCTACCAGCAGGATGCAGGAGGCCATGAGGCACAGCAGTCTCAGGGTCATCCTGAACGAAACCCCGGATAGAGGCTGAAAGATCGGAATCATAGCCCGAATATACCGGCTGTTCGGGAGGATAAACCCGAAACTGCGTCGAGTCCAGAACCGCTCCGATGAAGAGGAGCTTCTGAGAGGGAATCAGGTGTGACTTTGGCACATTAATGGTGAACCCCAGCGAATGCAAGAGGTCGGTCGTAGTCTGGAGGTGGGAGACGACAGCCTGGGGCGAGCCCGCCTTCAACTGCCAGTCGTCGAGATAGGGGAAGACTGGAACCCCTGATCTACGCAGATGAGCTGCGACCACCGCCATCACTTTCGTGAACACCTGAGGGGCGCTGGTAAGGCCAAAGGGGAGCACGGTAAACTGAAAGAGATCGTGGCCTACCGTGAACCGCAGGTAATGCCGGTGGGCCGGCAGGATGGGGATGTGAAAGTAAGCGTCCTGCAAGTCCAACGCTACCATCCAGTCTCCAGGGTCGAGGACAGACAGGACCTGAGTGAGCGTCAACATTTTGAACTTCTCCTTCCGGAGGAAGCGGTTGACGTTCCTGAGATCCAAGATAGGACGCAGGCCTTTGTCCTTCTTGGGCACCAGAAAGTAGTGGGAATAGCAACCACGACCTACTTCTGGGGCAGGAATGCGCTCGATGGCACCCTTGGCCAAGAGTGCCGAAACTTCCTGTTGGAGAAGGGCCAGGTGATCCTCCGACATTCGATGGTACTGAGGTGGCATGGAGGGAGGGGTAGTCTCGAAGGGCAGGGAGTAGCCCCTTCGGACTATTTGCAAATCCCACCTGTCCGACGTGATGGTGCGCCAGTGGGGGAGGTGATGGCGGATCCTGCCGCCCACTGGCGTTTGGTGGCCCTGAAAGGTCGGACTAGGAGGGTTTGGAGGCTGCTGCAGAGGGGGCTTTGGTGGACTGGCCCGCCTGCTGGCCCCCAGAACCACGGCGGTGTTTCCCACGTCCCCAGCAGCGCTGGGGCTGAACAGCTTGTGCCGGCCTGTGGCTCTGGGCGGGACGTAGCGGGGCACCCCTTCCGTAGCCACGAAAGGGGCGAAAGGCAGACTGCGCAGGGCGGGTGGTGGAGAGGCCCAAGGACCTGGCCGTAGCCCGAGAGTCCTTAAAGCGCTCTAGCACGTGGTCTGCCTTGTCGCCGAAAAGGCGACGGCCATCAAAGGGCATGTCCAGAGGGTGGATTGGACATCCACGGAAAAACCAGTCGAACGCAACCAGGCGTAGCGTCAAAGGGCTACTGACGTGGAAATCGTCCTGTCAAGTGCGTCGGCGATATCCAGCCCACAGCGGATGGTAAACTTTGCTGCGTCTCTCCCCTCGGCAACTGCACGGGAGAGTACACCCCGGGCCTCCTCCGGGCACTGGGGCAGCACCTGCGCCACCGTATCCCACACAGAGTGGGTGTAACGGCCCAACAGACATGCAGTGTTTACCGACCGCAGTCCCAAGCTGGCGGAAGAAAACATTTTCTTCCCAAGGTGGTCCAGCTTTTTGGATTCCCTATCCGGTGGTGCGGTAGGGAAGGCGCCTTTTGAAGTGGAGGCTTGGACCACCAAGCTCTCAGGGGTGGGGTGTTGGGAGAGGAAAGTGGGGTCGCCCGGGGCCGGGTAGTGGCGTCGGGCAATCATCCTGTCCATAGGAGCCCTGTGTTGGGCCTGGACCACGTGCCCAAAAGGATGTCCGTGAGGGTTTCATTAAACGGCAGCAGGGGCTCCGAAGAGCTCGCTGCCGGTTGAAGGACCTCTGTCAGGAGGTTAGTCCTGACTGCCACCGTAGGTAGCTCGAGGTGTAGAGCCTCGGCCGCCCTACGCAACACCACTGCGTATGACGCTCCCTCCTCCGTAGCCACGGTAGGAGACGACAACATGCCAAGGTCTGGTGAGGTATCCAGACCACTGGCTTCCCCCAGTTCCTCTCGCCAGTCCTGTTCGTACACCAACTGGTCGGTCAAAGGGTCCCCAGACCCCTCCCAGTCCTCCTCTGGCTGCCAATCTGGTCTCAAAGAGCCAGGGTAGAACAGGGGCACAAAAGTACCCGCAGGCGTCGGATCCGGCGTTGGTCGACGCCGGTCCGACTCCGGGTCTACCTCGAGGTGGAGGCAGGGGTCGACATCGGATGGGGACACTGCCGACGCCGGTGGCGGACGTGGTGCCGGTGGAATCGGCGCCGGGGGAGGCGTAATGAGGTCGACCGGCGCCGATCCGGATCCAGGCCTGGATCCAGGGGGACCCTGCGGCGCCGAAGGCCCAGGGCCCCCAGCCGAGTCCGCGGGTCCCGAAGGCGCGCCGGCGGAGTCGGGCTGCCCACAGATGGCGTGCATCGCTTCGTAGAACTGACGAAGCTGGGCAGGGGTCGCTCCCGGGAAGGGGGGGAAACCCGGAGTCGACCCTACGGGTTCCGCACGCAGAGCCGCGGGAGGGGCACCACCCACATCCCTCGTCGCGTCGGCCGACGGACAGGGAGAAGTCGAAGAGCGACGATGCTTCTTCGACTTCTTTTTGTGCTTCGACTTACCTGACCCAGAGTGTGAAGACTTCGACGAAGCATGGTGTTGGCTCCGCGATCGGTCCCTCTACCTCCTCCACGACCTGGAGCCGACTGCCGGGCCTCGAGGAGCTTTCGGGACCGCTCCCGCAAAGACTTCAGGGCCATGTTCCGGCAGTCGGAGCATGACTTTGGGTCGTGGTCGCGCTCCAGGCAGTAGAGGCTCACACGGTGCGGATCCGTCACCCACATCAGTCGGTTACAGGAACCGCAAGCCTTAAAGATGGGCATCCCTCGTGCACCAGGAGTCGATGGACTCAGAAAACAACGAAGTTGAAAAGTCGAGAAAAAAGCTCAGTCAAAAAATGACTGGGGGTACCACTCTCTCCGGATCTGCGCTTGCTGGCGCGGAAAAAGAAAGAACTGACGTCAGCGCGCGAGGGCGGCGTCTATGTAGCTACCGCGACGTCATCCCGGCGACAACGACGCCGACGACAAACGCGGAGTCGACCGACGCCACCTTCCGACGCGCAGGGGTACTGCTGACGAAAAACTTTCCGGATCCAGTCTGACGCCTGGGGGTAATTCTAAGGTAAGGAATCTATAACTAACTGTTTCTTTCAGATCCAATAACTGTTTTGCTGTGCATAAACTGTAAATTTGTATATATGATCCTTTAGTAGTCTTAAAAATCAAGTTACTTACCTTTGGTAATGCATTATCTGGTAGAGACAAGATGTAGCCGCAGATTCCTTACCCTTCAATCAATCAATCAATCAAGAACTTGTAGAGCGCACTACTTACCCGCGAGGGTCTCAAGGCACTGGGGAAAAAGGGGGGGGGGGCGCTACTGGTCGAACAGCCAGGTCTTGAGTAGCCTCCTGAAGGTCAGCAGGTCTTGGGTCTGTCGTAGTCTGAGTGGGAGAGTGTTCCAGGTCTTGGCGGCGAGGTGGGAGAAGGATCTGCCGCCGGTGGTTGTTCTTCGGATGCGAGGGACGGTGGCGAGGTCGGCGGAGCGGAGCTGGCGGTTGGGGATGTAGAAGAAGAGTCGTCTGTTGAGGTAGGCTGGGCCGGTTTTGTGGAGTGCCTTGTGTGCGTGGATGAGGAGTTTGAAGGAGATCCTCTTGTTGACGGGGAGCCAGTGCAGGTTTCTCAGGTGGGGGGTGATGTGGCTGTGGCATGGTACGTTGAGGATCAGGCGTGCAGAGGCGTTTTGAATGCGTTGCAGTCGTTTGATGAGCTTGGCCGGGGCTCCCGCGTAGAGGGCGTTTCCATAGTCGAGTCTGCTACTGACGAGGGCCTGGGTGACTGTTCTTCTTGTATCGGTCGGGATCCACCTGTAGATATTGCGGAGCATGCGGAGGGTGTTGAAGCAGGAGGAGGAGACTGCGTTGACTTGCTTGGTCATGGAGAGCGTTGAGTCGAGGATGACTCCCAGATTGCGGGCGTGGTCTGTGGGTGTCGGGGCTGCCCCCAGTGTCGTTGGCCACCAGGAGTCGTCCCAGGCTGAAGGGTTGGAGCCGAGGATGAGGACCTCCGTCTTGTCCGTGTTCAGCTTTAGTCGGCTGCTCTTCATCCAATCGGCGATGGCCTTTAAATTTCCCAGGCGTAAGGCTGGATCCGAAAGATTTTTGTATGAGTAGTATCCCTGCCCACTGGTAGGTGGCTTCGATCGGCTCTGCGAGGCAGTGGTGTGTGGATAAGGAATCTGTGGCTAGATCTTGTCTTTACCAGATAATGCGTTACCGAAGGTAAGTAACTTGTTCATCTAATAGAGCCATCTAGCTGCAGATTCCTTACCTTTGAATAGATACCCAAGCAATACCCTCTCCCAGGTGGTGGGCTGTGGACAAATTCTAAAATAAAAAGTCCTGCAGGACCGAAAGCGATTTGCCCATCCCTGTGGACCTGATAGTCCAGGCAGTAGTGTTTGGTAAACGTGTGCAGGGACACCCATGTTGCAGCCTGGCAGATGTCCAGGACTGGGACGCCACATGCCCACGCAGTGGTAGCAGCTTTAGCCCTGGTGGAATGTCCCCTTAAGCTCTTAGGGGGCTGCTTCTTGGCAGTGCAAAGTAGATTTTTATACAGAGAACGACCCAGTGCGAAACGGTTCGTGTCTGTACCGCCCGGCCCTTCTTTGCTCCAACATACCCCACGAAGAGTTGGTCATCCACCCGGAACTCTTGTGTGCAATCAAGGTAGAATGACAATGCTCTTTTTGGGTCCAGACAGTCAAGGTGCTCCTCTTCTTTTGAGGGATGTGGAGGAGTGTAGAAAGTGGGCAAGGTGAAGGATAAGCCCACATGGAATGATGTTACCACTTTCGGAAGGAAAGAGGCCCTAGTGCGAAGCACCAATTTGTCTGGAAAAAGAGACCGTAATGGAGGCTTAGGTGATAAAGCCTGCAGCTCACTCCCACTCCGGGCAGATGGTATTGCCACGAGAAAGGCTGTATTAACGGTGAGCAGCCGGAGGGGTCAATTATGAAGAAGCTCGAAAGGAGCACACGTTAAGAAAGTGAGAACCACATTAAGGTCCCATTGAGGCATAATGAAAGGACGGGGGGAACATTTACAAGACCTTTAAGAAACCTATTCACAACAGGGGACTTAAAGAGGGTTGGTCAGCAGAAAGGTAACCCTTTAGAGTGTCCAGAGCAAAGCCCTGCTGGGCATGGGGAAAAATAAAAAGGAAGACATCAGAAAGAGGGTCAATAGACATTTCTGTACAATATAATACAAATTTGTTCCACCAGCAGGCGTATACTGTCTTGGTTGAGGGATGCCTGGATGCCAGAACATTGCAGACTTTGGGAGGAAGGTCGAAAGCTGTGAACTGTTGCCGCTCTATCACCACGCAAGAATGAGTAGAATTGACTGGTTCGAGCGGAGGACCCTCCCATGCTCCTGCGACAGAAGATCCTCCCGAAGGGGCAGCCTGATCGGAGGATTGATGCTCATGCTGAGAAGCTCGGGATACCAGACTCTGTGCCCAGTCTGAAGCCACAAGAATGAATTGGGCCCGTTTGTTCCTGATCTTCTTGAGAACTCTGGGCAGAAGTGGTATGGGCAGAAAGGCTTACAGGAGACCTGAGCTCCACTCGAGAGGAAAAGTGTCTCTGTTCGAGAGCCGCCTTGGAAACTCCAGCGCGCAAAACTGCTGACCTTGCGCGTTCTCGTGGAGGCGAACAGATCTGACCAATGCTCTCCTAACTGCTGAAAGAGACCTTGTGCCATGTGTGGTTGGATACGCCATTCGTGATCCGCTAGGAATCGATGGCTGAGTTTGTCCGGTCTGGCGTTCAGAAAACCTGCCAAGTGTTGAACCACCAGGGATATGCCCTGCTGTTCCAGCCATTTCCAGAGACGCAGGGCCTCTGTACAAAGGGTCCACAGCCCCACCACACCCTGCTTGTTGCAGTACCACACGATGGAGGTGTTGTCTGTGAACACTTCAACCAGCTTTCCCTTGATGGAGGGTAGAAAAGCTTTCAATGCCAATTGAATCGCTCGGAGCTCCAGCATGTTTATGTGGAGTCCGGATTCCGCTGGAGACCAGAATCCTCTGATCTCCAGCTCTACCAGACGGCCGCCCCATCCCAGTACTGTCACATCTGTCACTACTGTGAGATTTGGTTGGGGAAGGGAGAGAGTTGTGCCTCTGACCCAATCGCGGTTTATTAACCAGCACTGCAGGTCCTTTGCAGTTCCCTCTGAGGTCTGGTCCATGTTGGAGAGAGTCCCCTGGTGCTGCGCCCACTGGAACTTCAGGTCCCACTGTAGAGCCCGCATATGCTATCTGGCATGTGTCACTAGCAAGAGGCCATGAGGCTCAGCAGCCTCAGTCATTCTCACTGAAATCCAAGATAGAGGCTAAAACATCAGTATCACAGCCTGAATATCCTGGACTCGCTGCTTGGGAGGATAAGCCAGAAACTGCAGTGTGTCTAGAACAGCTCCAATGAAAGGGAGCGTCTGAGAGGGAGTAAGGTGTGACTTCAGCACGTTGATAGTGAACCCCAGCGAATGCATAAGGTTTGCCTTAGTCTGGAGTTGGGAGACAACGGTCTGGGGTGATCCCGCCTTTAGTAGCCAGTCATCGAGATTGGGGAAGACTGGCACCCCAGATCTGTGCAGATGAGCTGCAACCACTGCCATCACCTTGGTGAACACCTGAGGGGCGCTGGTAAGGCCAAAGGGGAGCATGATGAATTGAAAGTGATCGTTACCTACCATAAACCGCAGGTAGCCCCGATTTGCAGGCTAGACGGGAATATGAAAATAGGCATCCTGCAAGTCCAACGCTACCATCCAGTCTCCTGGGTCCAGGGCAAATAATACCCGAGCCAAAATGAGCATCTTGAACTTCTCGTTCTTGAGGAAGAGGTTGAGGCTTCTCAGATCTAAAATAGGGTGAAGCTCCTTATTCTTTTTGGGAATCAGAAAGTAGCGGGAATAGCAACCACTGCCTACTTCTTGACACCGGAAAGCTCTCCATGGCTCCCTTGGACACGAGAGCAGCGACTTCCATGCGGACTAATGATCCTCCGACAGCCGATCGTGACATGGAGGCAAAGGTGTAGTAGAGGATTCGAAGGGAAGGGAGTAGCCCCTTTGAATAATCTGTAAAACCCACCTGTCTGAAGTTATTGACTGCCTGTGGTGGAGATGATGACCGATTCTGCCACCAACAGGCCATCTATGATCTTGTAGGGCAAAATTAGGAGGGCTTAGAGGCTGCAGGGGATTGGGGGCTGTGGCAGACCTCTGGCTACCTAACCCACGGGGTTGGAATGAACTGCGTCCTATCACAGACTCGGAAGCTTATTTGGGGTGGTGGCTGGAGTAGGGTTGGCGTGGTTGAAAACCCTTTCCGTAGCCATGAACGGGCTGATAGGTAGACTGGGGTTGACGTGGGGCAACTGAGAGGCCGAAGGACTCGGCTGTAGCCTGTGAGTCCTTAAAGCGTTCCAGCGCAGAGTCGCCTTGTCTCCGAAGAGACGGTTGCCACCAAAGGGCGTGTCCAGGAGGGAAGCCTGGACATACCGAGAAGCCAGATGTTCTCAGCCAGGCGTGCTGTCTAAACGCCACCGTCGTCAAAACCGCTCTGCCCACCGAGTCGGTTGTTTCCAAACTACACCTAATGTTGAACTTTGCTGCATCTCTCCTGTCCTTGACCGCTTGGGAGAGCAAGGCCCGGGTTTCCTTCGGGACCTGTGGCAGCACTTGCACAATCATATCCCACAGATTGTGGTAGTAGCAACCCAATAAGCATGCGGTGTTCACCTTCACCAACCGAAACGCAAGGCTGGTGGAAAAAAACATCTTCCCCAAGCTGTCCTGCCTCTTGGATTCCCTGTCAGGGAGTGCAGCAGGGAATGCGCTAAGGGACGTAGAAGTTTGGACTCTCAGGGGTGGTGTTGAGTAAGGAAGGTCAGGTGTCCTCAGGTGTGGGAAGGTGGGCAATTGTCCTATTCACAGGAGCCCCTTTGCTGGGCTTGGACCAGGTTCCCAGAAGGACATCCATAAGTGTTTTTTTAAAAGGGAGCAAGGGTTGGGCAGAGAAAGCTCTCGGCTGTAGCACTTCTGTCAAGAGGTTAGTCTTGACTGCCACAGAGGGCAACTCAAAAATTCAGGACCTCAGCTGCCCTCTTCACCACCATGGAATAGGATGCTCCTTCCTCCGTAGCCATGGTAGTGAGTGAAAGCATACCAGTAATCTGGGGATGTGTCCAGACCACTGGCATCCCCGAGTTACTCACACCAATCCATTTCCTGGCCTTCTAACTGGTATTCAAAAGGGCCTAGTGACCCCTCCCATTACTCCCTGAAGCCTAGCCCTTCAGAATAGGGCTAATGCACCGACCTAGGACCCATGGATCCTGTCGGCACAGGAATCAGCATCAATCGACGCTGTTATGGCTCAGTGTCGGATTCGTGGATGTTAATGGGGCTGGTACTGCCGTTGGGTCCCGGGAGCATCAGCGTTGGTTGCTGTGGCACGACTGGCATCGATCTGGATTCACGGGGGCCGGTCGGAGCCAAGGCCAGAGTTGTTGGCACAGAACCCGAGGGGTCCCCTATGTCCCCCCACAAGAGCCAAAGACGTGCCGGAAGGGTTGGTTCCCTCAAAAACGCTGCGCTCCTCGCAAAAATCTTTTATCTGAGCAGGGGTCGCTCCGGCTCCTGGAAAAGGTGGAAGTTTCAGATGCAGCCCTGGCAACAATTCTGAGGAACTGTGCCTCGAACGTTGATGTTCCTTCATCACGCCAGCCAACGGACGAGGAGAAGTCGAAGCACACTTCGACGTCTTGTGCTTCATATGCTTCTTCCCCAAAGTCCTGATGACCTGGAGTGGGAAGAAGATGACTTGTGCTCCTGGAGCGGTTCCGCGACCTCCCTCTCGATCGGAACTGAGACCTCAGAGGAGTCTAGCGAGGCAGCATCACCTACTGATCTTCAAGCAGCTTCAGGGACCTCTCCCTCAAAGCCTTTGGTGCCATGGCGCAGCAGTCCGAAAACGACTTGCAGTCGCGGTCTACCTAGAAACACCACAGACACACTAGATTTTGGTCCATAACAGACATGGCGCGATGACCGGCGCCACACAGTTTAAAACCTGTCTTCCTCAAAGACATCACCTTGACACACCAGGAGGAAAAATTCCTTAAAAAAGAATTCAACAAAACGTCGAAAAAAGTCTGTCAAAAAGTGACAGAGGGGAAGCTCTTTTTCTGGACCAGTGCTACTTGGCACAGAATTAAAAAAAACTGGCGACAGCGCGCCTAGGTGGCGCCTATATAGGTGAAACAGACATCACTTTCGGCGCGGCCACCACCGCGCGGAGCCGATCGACGCCCTCTACCAGTGCGCAGGGATACAGCTCAAGCAAAAATGTTCCCGAATCCAGTTTGACGCCTGGAAAATGCAAAGGTAAGAAATCTGTGGCTAGATGTCTCTATCAGATATATAAAGCATGAAACTGTATGTTCCACGGGGAGGTCACATTCCAAAAATAATGGGGTCACGAAAAAATTGATGATCTGAAAAGAAAATTGGATAGGATCTTAAGCCTATTTCGAACACAACGCAAGGCTGTGTATTGTTTGATGGTGAACAAAACTTGAATCTCATCAACTCTTCTACATCATGGTATGACCACTAGAAAAAGCCCTTTTATGACTTGCTGCAGATCCATTTAGTTCATAGGACTGAAGGTAAATAGTCCTCTTAGTGAGGACAAGACAAACAATTACTACAAAGAAGAAAGATTCCTTATGGTAGGGAAAATCTTCCTAAAGCCTACTAAGAAAGTTCAAATCCCTAGTCTACAGAAAACAAGACATCTAAAAAGACAATGCTTGATAAACAGTCATATAACTCAAATGTACTTACACAGCAAAACAATTAAAGTCTGTATTTCGTGAGAAAATAGAAGATAAGGTGGAATCCTTTCATTCTGAATTAGTTGAATTAATCTGCTTCTAAGTACACCAACTGGATTACCTCTTTGAAATGGAGATGTAAGCTGCATTCAGGTAAGAGCACTTCATCACCATCAGCATACTTATCCAGCTTAAGAAAAGTGGTTAATGTAACGTTTTTTAAGTACTCAGAAGCAATACATGAAACCCAGTGACAGACGTCTGTGGTGAAGTGCCTAGATCTAATTTCTATCTAGGGTACATCACCGGCATAGGAAGCTCTTCAGAACCGTAGAAAGATAAGAAGGTGGTCTGGATTCCACCTTCAAAATTTTTAGAAACATAAAATCAAATGTTTGAGCTCCTACCACTGCCTTAGTTAGGAGAAGGAAAATGCTACTTACCAGTATGCATCTGTTCTTGGCATGTAGAGCTGTAGAGTTGTATACTTTAGCATAGATCGCCATCTGGTGTTGGGCTCGGATGTTTGCACTTTGTTTTTGTTCTAAGAAGTCTTTGTAGTCACGAGATAGGTGACTCCTCCTTATGGTGATAGTGCGCATGGGCATCAACTCCATCTTCAAATTGTTTTTCGCCATAAAGGGTGATGGAGTTAGTAAGAGAATAGAAAAGGATGTCCATGTAATGTATCTAAATAAGATAATACTGCAACAGATAAAGGTACCCGGGGAGGTGGGTGGGCGTATACAACTCTACATGCCAAGAACAGATGCATACTGGTAAGTAGCATTTTCCGTTCGAGGCATATGAGCTGTATATTGTATACTTTAGCATAGACTATACAGCAGTTTTCCTCCCTAGCGGTGGCAACCTGTACCTGTTGCAGTGGTTTGAAAAAGTGTTCTTAGTACAGCCAGGCCCACAGTAGCTTGTTGTTTTGCTTGCACATCTACCCAATAGTGTAAAGTGAAAGTATGTGGTGTAGACCAGGTTGCTGCTTTGCAGATGTCGTCTAGGGGAATGTTCCCTAAGAATGCCATAGAAGCCCCCAGTTTGCGTGTGGAATGAGCTCTAGGGGGGAATAGTTAATGTGCGTTTAGCTTTAAGATAGCATATTTGGATGTATTTAACAATCCACCTTGCAATTCCTGTCTTTGAAATAGGATTGCCTCTGTGAGGTGGGGAGAAAGCTACAAAAAGTTGTTTTGTGTTTCTAAAGGTCTTAGTTCTTTCGATGTAGTAGAGTATCGCTCTTTTAACGTCTAGCGTGTGGAGAGCGCGTTCTGCCACTGAGTCTGGTTGAGGGAAAAATACTGGAAGTTCAACTGACTGATTAAGGTGGAAGGCAGATACTACTTTAGGCAGAAATTTTGGATTAGGCCTAAGAACCACTTTACTATGGTGTATTTGTAAAAATGGTTCTTGTATGGTTAATGCCTGGAGTTCACTAACTCTTCTAAGGGATGTGATAGCTACCAGGAAGGCTACTTTCCAAGTAAGGGACTGTGACTCGCATTTGTGCATAGGTTCAAATGGGGGATCCATGAGTCTGGTAAGGACTATATTGAGATTCCATACGTGAGAGGTTGGAACTCTAGGTGGAATTATTCTTTTAAGTCCTTCCATAAACGCTTTGATAGCGGGTACTCGAAACAAAGACAAATATCTGTTTTGGAGGTAAGTGGCGATTGCAGCAAGATGTAGCCGTATAGATGTGTATGCTAGGTTACATTGTTGTAGATGCAAAAGATAACAGATAATGTTTTGGATAGAAGCATCTAGCGGATTGATTTAGTTATTTGTACAATAAATGACAAATCGCTTCTACTTTGCTGCATAGCATGCTCTAGTGGTAGGACGTCTAGCCTCTTTAATGATGTTCATACAGTCTGGCGAAAGATTGAGGTAGCCAAACTCTAGGACTTCAGGAGCCAGATCGCAAGATTGAGTTGATTGGGATCTGGGTGCCTTATTTCTACATGGTTCTGAGTGAGGAACTTGGGGGAGAGGTGCAGCTTTTGATGAGGCACTACTGAGAGTTCCAACAGGGTTGTGAACCATGGTTGGCGTGCCCATGTTGGAGCAACTAGGATCATTGTGAGGGAGTGTTGTTTGAGCTTCCGAACCACTAACGGAATGAGCGGGAGAGGCAGAAAAGCGTATGCAAATTTTCCTGACCAGTTCATCCATAGCGCATAGCCTTTGGACAATGAGTGTGGATATCTGGAGGCGAAGCTTAGGCATTTTGCGTTCTGATGTGTGGCGAACCGATCTATGTCTGGATGACCCCACATGTGAAAGAATGGAAGAAGAACTTGAGGATGAAGTTCCCATTCGTGGATCTGCTGTGTTTGACGACTGAGCAGATCCGCGATCTGATTGTGTACTCCCGGAAGATGTTGTGCGAGGAGGTAAATGTTTTGAGGAATAGCCCATCTCCATATGCTTTGCGCTAGTCGTGAAAGCTGAAGAGAGTGTGTCCCCCCCTGTTTTTGTATGTAGTACATTGCTGTCATGTTGTCTGTACGGACTAGGACAGCTTTGCCTACTAGCAAGAGTTGAAAAGACTTTAGCGCTAGAAAGATTGCCAGTAACCCCAGGTGATTTATGTGGAGTTGTTTTTGTTGATGGGTCCATATGCCCTGAACGGTTTGGTTTGGGAGATGAGCTCCCCAGCCGGTGAGCGAAGCGTCTGTTAGCACTATCTGTGGAACCGGGTTGAAGAACGGCCGCCCTTTGGGCAGGTTTTGTGTGTTCCACCACTGCAGAGAGCGATGTGTGCGGCTGTCCACCAACACCAGATCTGTCAACTGACCTTGAGCCTGGTTCCACTGATGTGCTAAACATTCCTGTAATGGCCGCATCTGGAGTCTTGCATAAGGAACGATGAGGATGCAAGAGACCATCATTCCGATTAACTGCATAAATAATCGAGCTGGCAATGAGTGTTGAGGCTGAAATCGGGATATTAGAACCTGCATGGTGCGGATCCTGACTGGATTGGGGTATGCTAGGGCTTTTGAAGTGTCTAGAGTGGCTCCTAGATACTGTTGTATGTTGGATGGTTGTAGGTGAGACTTGGTGAGGTTTACTGTGAACCCCAAGTTGTGAAGCAATTGGATCGTTTTGTGTGTGTGTGTTGTACACAACTGTTGTGAGATTTGGCTTTTATGAGCCAGTCGTCCAGATAAGGGAAAACGTGGATGTGTTGCCTTCGTAAGTGAGCTGCCACCACTGCGAGGCATTTGGTGAAGACTCTGGGTGCAGTGGTCACACCGAATGGGAGGACTTTGAACTGATAATGTTGACCGTCCACCATGAACCCGAGGTATTTTTTGAGAGAGGGATGAATAGGAATATGAAAGTAGGCGTCCTTTAGATCCAGAGTGGAGAGAAAGTCGCCTTGTTGAAGTAGTGGGAGCACCTGTTGGAGAGTGACCATGTGGAAGTGGTCTGACTGAATGTAGAGGTTTAGGGGTCTGAGGTCCAGTATTGGCCTGAGAGAACCGTCTTTCTTTGAGATTAGAAAATAGAGGGAGTAAACCCCTGTGCCCTGATGAGGTAAACATTAAAACATTAAACTCTAAATTATCTGGCCCATCGATCCAGCCACTGGCTGAGGTGGTTCGTGCTAAACTCTTACCTACAATCACCTATGGTAGCGAGGCACAGAAAGGCAGGGATGCGAAAACACTCGACGCCACAGTAATAATGGCAAACAGGGTCATTTTTGGGTTGCCGAAATACACTTCACCCGCGCAAATTAGACTGGAGTTTGGCGTTTTAAAACAATCAATTGCCAGACAAGGGGCCTACATCACTGCATGGGACAAAGTGCGAAAAACACCTCCGGGAACGTTAAATGAACAGCTGTGGAAAGAGCTACAAACGCACACTACATCATCAGCAGCGAAATATCTTCACAGCAGTATACACAAATTAGGGCTAAACCAACTTTGGGAAACTTCGATAACTACCCTAATATTTAAAAAGACAGTGTGGAAGACGGTAAAATTACTCTCATGGCTGGAGGACAAGGCTGCACTTTCAAAGCGAGCCCATGGATGGATGACCTTGAATACATACACAAAGCCGGGCGCCCAAGCCTATTTCAACCTGGGATATGACAAACACATAAAAATTGCATTTATGAAATATAGATTTGGCCTGCTCCCCTGTGCACAGCATCTCCCACCATGGCTACGTAATAAAGCAGGCTCTGTGTGCCGATTATGCGGAACAGCTCGGGAAGACCTGCTGCACTTACTATGCTCCTGCAAAGAACTCCTCAAAGAACGAAAGAAATTGTTGAAACAACTGTTTAATCGACGAGGGATTCGAACAAGGAGGCAAGCCCTGCTGGCATGTTTTGCACCCAGCGACCCACAATTGAACTGCAGAGCAGTAAAGTTTTTGAGACTGTGCGGAAGGAAAATGCCAGAAACAGAGACATTAAGAACCCAGTCAGAAATAACATAAGCTAATGTGTAAGTCAGTCTGAAGACATTCTAAGATATAATTAAGCAGATAAAACTGACAATTCACTATGCTGCTATAGTTGTTCAAAAGCAGCAAGCTTTTTTAGCATGGTTTTAAGACGTGAGTGTTATGAAGGAATAAGTTTTATGTATGTACATGACAGATTTTTTAACTGAATATATTTTTCTTTTGTATTGCAACGGTTTTAATTAACTATGCAAATAAATTTACTTACTTACTGATGAGGTAAGGGGACTGGTTCTATTGTGTTTTTTTGTAAGAGAGAGAGAACCTCTTGTTTTAGGAGAGTCAAATGTTCCGTGGACATTGGACGGTGTTTGGGAGGGATGTGTAGGGTATTGGAGGCGAGTTCCAGGCAGTAACCATACTGGATAATTTGTCTTACCCACTTGTCTGTAGTGATGGAATTCCAGACCGGTAGGAACCGTGATAGACGTCCCCCGACAGGTGTGGAATGGTCGGGGGAAGTGGAGGGAAGTCACTGCTTGGTGTTAGGGGAGGTGCGGGTGTTGTTACCGTGCCCTCTCCCTTTATTATTGTTACCCCTGTATCCACCCCTAAAATATCCTTTGGAAAAGGAACCTTGTTTGGGGCTTTTGTAAGATGCTCTGATGTATTGGTTTTGGAGCCACCCCTATAAAAGGAGCGACGAAAGGAGCCTCTATGGGAAGGTAGTTGCAAGGCCCCCAAAGATTTAGCAGTCTCTGTGTCTTTCTTCATCTTTTCTAAAGATGTCGACTGTAGGGCCAAAGAGATGTTCTTGGTCAAAAGGCTGGTTAAGGATACTGGTTTGCACCTCCTGTTTGAAACCAGATATCTGGAGTCAAGCGTGCCTGTGTAACAAAACGCTGCTATTAACGGCACGAGAAGCGGTATCAGCGGCATCAAGAGCACATTTAATAGATGTATTTGTGATTAATTTGCCTTCCTGTATAAGGTCATTCGCGTTGTCCTTATATTGGTCAGGGAGATGTTGGAGAAGCTTCTCAAGCTCATCGTAATGAGCCCTGTCATAGCTTGCCAACAAAGCTTGGGTGTTGGCAATCCTCCAAGAATTAGCAGCTTGTGACGCAATGCATTTGCCGGATGCGTCCAAAAGTTTTGACTACTTATCAGGAGGTGGGGCGTCTCCTGTGGTTTGTGAGTTTGCCCTTTTACGTGCATTAGACACCACAAGGGAGTCTAAAGGGACCTGACCCTTGATGTATATCGGGTCGCTGGGAGCTGCTTTGTATTTTTTATCTACTCTGGGCTTAAGAACCCTGGCCCTGACAGGGTCTTTAAACACTTCCGGTGCATGTTTAAGTAAGCCCTTTAACATTGGTAGGGTATGTGAGGACTTTTGTGGCTGAGCGAAAGTCTCTAATAGGAAGTCTTCTTCCAAGGGATCTGAATGTAATTGTACCCCGTGATATTGTGCAGCCCTGGTGATTAGTTGCGCAAATCCCACATTGTCATCTGGTGGGGATGGCCGACAGGGGTATAGGTCCGGGTAATTTTGTAGATCCGGATCAGTATTATAATCCTGCCAGGGATCTGGATCTTCTGGGGTGGTATGTGTGTCATCATCATCCCCTTGTGGATGTGTGTTCCCATCCCCATCTCCACCCCCATAATCACTATCATCTGGTGGTGGAGGTGAAGATGTGGGTTGTGGGGAATGTACTGGAGAAATTGGTACATTGGGATCAGCAGGAGGAGTAGAGGGTGGGGGAGGTGAAACAGGTGGAGAGGTATTAGTGCCTATTTCTCTTTTTTCCCCTTTGCCTTATGAGGGGTTTTTGACTCTTTAGGCTTAGGTGTCGGAGTTTTCAGCTCTGAGGCTTTTTTCGGCTCCGAAGACTTTGGTTTAGATTGTTTCAGCTCCGAGGCTTGCCTGTTGGTGTTTCGGCTCCTAAGGCTCGTCTTTCGGCTGTTTCGGCGCCGAAGGTGTTTTCGGTGCCGGTGATGGGTGTAGCACATTTATGGATTTGGGCTTCGGTGCCGGAGGTGTTTTTTCGGTACCGGAGTGGGGTCGGCTCGAGCCCGAGCCTGAAGGCTTGTCTTTTGATTTCATAGCCGGGCGGCGGGGCGTCTGAAATATTTGGTCGGTGTAGACCTGGGCCCGAGGGCGAAGGTGTTACCGGAGCCTCCTGTGTGGGAGTGGGCAGGACAGGGGTCTCAGTACTCACGGACAGCTGAGCTGGAGTTACTGCGTCGTCGACGTCGGAGTCATCGGCCTCGGAGACTGAGATCTGTTCTTCCTCGGCTCCGTGTTCTGGAAGGGTATCAGGACCTGGTTCGAAGATGTCCGGAATCGAACTGCTTCCCCGGGACATTTCGTGGCGTCGAGCCCGACGGTCACGGAGAGTTTTCTTGGACCTGAAAGATGAACAGGCCTCGCAGGTGTTCTCTTCGTGCTCCGGAGAAAGGCAGGCATTACACACCTCGTGTAGGTCCGAGTGTGGGAACTTAGCACCACACTGGGGACATTTCTTGAAGGGAGTTCGTTCCATCGACTTCCGACGTGATCGGCGCGGGTAGGCCCAACGGCCCGCGTCGAAGTCTAGGTCGAGTAGCTTGATTGTAGGAGAATGCGCGTCGAAAGGGAAACGCGATCGAGACAATACCGTAGAGCGGTGAGTGATTGCGCGTCGAGGGGTTTTCGATAACGACACTGACCAGAGCGCAGCAAGTCACATCCGAACCCGATGGCGGAAAAAAACAATCTGAAGATGGAGTCGATGCCCATGCGCACTATCACCATAAGGAGGAGTCACCTATCTCGTGACTACAAAGACTTCTTTGTGCAAACATCCGAGCCCAACACCAGATGGCGATCTATGCTAAAGTATACAATCTACAGCTCATATGCCTCGAACAGTTATTTATATTGTCCTGACATCCTGGAGAGGAGGAGCAGATTTTAGAGAATGTCCTTGAGCAGATGCTCCTTCAAAAAGTCAGGAAATCACCACTGGTATGACCAGTCTGAAGTGATTAGAATCCTCTACATCATAATACTTCAGCTTTAGTAGACCTGTGCCCGATGTCATATTTGTTGAGAAGTAGCAACATCTCTGCCTGATATTTCCATCAAAGAACAAGCATTGGATAAGCCAATAGGTATCACCTTTCAATAGTGGTTGCAGAACATTTAGCTTTGTCAATGCTTTTTGCCAACTCATCAGCATAAAGGAAAAAAGGCTGATCACAGCAAGGCTAGACTATGACAATTTGCTTTATCTGGGTCTTCCTGCTCATCAGGTTAAGTAGCTCTAGACAATTCAAAATGCTGCCACATGCATAATTCTAAAAAAAATAATGCCTTTGGCTCCCGTCTCTCAGCATCTCTAACTGCTGCATTGGCTGCATATCTATAAGAGGATCCATTTCAAGGCACTTTTATTGATCCATAGACCCTTATCTATTACAGATACTAAATATCTGTGTGGTTCGTTATAGTCCTGCAAGATAGGTGCGATCCTTAGAGTCTTTCCTAGCTCTCAATCCTAGGTTCAGGCTATCCTGGAAAGGAAGACATTCCTTCTCTGTTTTGGCAGCTAGGACTTGGAACAGTCTCCCATCATCTTTGTGTCATATTAGCAATGAGATGCATTTCAGTAAACTTCTCAAATTTGGTTATTTGACTCCAGTTAATTTCTGTGTAATTCTGCCAACCAAAGTTCTTTTCAGCACCAGGACACTGCTCGGAGCAGCTGTGCGCTCTACAAATAACAGAATTCACTCATTCATTCACATTCCTAACTGCCTTTCTGTGGAAATGCTAATTGTTAGTTGGTGAGAACCCAATGTAGCTTCTCCATTCACTATTTGATTACGCTCTGCATACCTGGAAAGTGGATAACTATCTGTTGGACTTGGCACAGAAGAAAATGTTACCATTGATAACTATTTTTCTGGTATCTGGCCTATCTGGCCTATCTTTCAGCAGAATCCTCACCTTATGAATATCCTCGAGACACCAGAAAGGATCCGGAAAACTTTTCACCCAGCAACAGCTCTCCAGCACCACAAGGTGGTGTCACTCAACTCCAATTGAGGCTCCGTGAGTTCTCAATGAGACATATCAGGTTGTATACAGCACCCTCTGAAGCGCTGTTGTCAGTTCCTGTTTTTCTGCAGTTTACTGAGTCAGGTCCGGAGCCCTTCTTAGGTGTCTGTCAGTTTATTTCTTCAGTGATTTTAAGAGTAACTAAGCAAAATGTTGCCTTCTTAAGTCTCTGGAGGCCATTTAAAGTTAGCGGTGGGCATACACAGGCAGACACTGTTCAGGTCAATAACCAACATCTGCATGTGATGCATACATTACGGTTTCTAACCTAGAGTCTTTGGTTGCAAAATCCCAACCACACTGCCAAACAAACTTGATTTAAAGAAAGTAGTAGTACAAAGTTGAACAAAAAACTCAGCGGAGCAGAGCTCTCAAGGACATGGAAGCTTTCACTGCTGGTGTCACATGGCCTCGTTTTCTGGAGGTTGAGAGTGAGCTTGACAGCCTGGCTCTGCACTCTTTTAGTATGTTCCTTGGGTAGGCTAAAGTATAATGATGTAGTATTTAAGGCAATTAAGATGTGTTTTTGAAGTGACCATGTAAGAGGCAGTTCTGCTGCTGCTCCTATATTACACGGAGAGACTCTCAAAGCTGAAAGCTGTCAACACAGAGAGGTCTGACCATGCCCTCTTGATGTCTGACTACCTTTAACACTGCGGTACCCTCTATGTCCTCCAAGTTTCAACCCAACCAGGTCCTGCAAACCAAAACCTAGCAATGGAGTGGGTTTAAGTCGTTTGGGCTACTCAGAGGATGCTGGGACCCTGAGCTCGGGTTAGGCCTCATCTTCTAGGGCCTGAGAAAATGAATGGAAATGAGAAGGTAGCCGAGTGAAGCTGGTTTACTGTGCAGGAAGCAATGCTGCTCGCACAGATGATTTTTATGTGGCATAACTTATCTCCACAGGCCACTGAATACACAGAGAGTACCTTCCTGCTTGGCCCTGGGACAGGTGCGAGTAACCCAGTGATGTGGGTGGTGGATTACTGCTGCCCACAACATGCTCCTGTTTACAGCATGGGCCAGTGACGGAAAAAGACCCAGGAGACGTGCATATAGAACCTGGTCCTGCCTCACGACTGCTCTGGAATTAGAAATCCCAACTATAAAGGTGACTGGACTTCCACTTCATGGTATATACCCACTGTGGTATATAGAAGAAGTTACTGTCAGAAATGTTGATTTTTCTGGTGGATACTCCAACCACAGATTCCTCACTTTCTAGAATACCCCAGAGGTAACACTGGATCACAGATTATTCCCAGTAATTCCTTTGCGTGTCGGTAGGTGGTAACGTGCGGCTCCGCGTGTGGTCCATCCCACCCCATAAGTGACGTCGGGCCACAATATAACCGCCACCTATGTGTGTTGATGGCAATTTCTTTGATATCTGTCCAAGCCATCAAACTTGGAGCCCTAGTAATCAGATTGTGCAGATCTCTAATTGCAGTCTTTTTAATATGGACCAAAGTAGTCCATTCCACAGAATGGTGAGTAGGGTGGGTCAGTGAGGAACCGGTGGTTAAACTATCTACCAGAAGGGGCTTCACCAAAGATAAGTAACTTGTTGGATATGCCAACTGCAGATTCTTCACCTTTGAACAGATATCAAACCTCCCCAGTAAGTGGGTCTGTGGAATGGCTCAGACCAATAAATCTTGCCTGACTGAACGGGCAAAGTTTCCTTCCCGCCGAACTTGGCTGTCCAGTCAGTTATGCTTCATGAAGATGTGCTCGAACGCCCACATCACAGTCCGGCAGATGTGCAAAGCATGTCTTCCAGGGGCTGATTCTTAGCCAGACCAAATCAGATCTTAATACAAAGCACAATAAAACTGGAGATGGCTCGCTTCAGAACTGCTCTTCCCCTCTTTGCCCCAGAGAAACCCACAAAGAGCTGATCCTCCACCCAGTGATCTTTGGTGCGACTGATGTAAAAGGTAAATGCTACTTACCAGTATGCATCTGTTCTTGGCATGTAGAGCTGCAGAGTCGTACACTGTGCATGAGATCGCCATCTGGTGTTGGGCTCGGATGCTTGCACTTTGTTGTTGTGTTGGAAGAGTCTTTTGTAGTCACGAGATAGGTGACTCCTCCTTTGGACGATAGTGCGCATGGGCATCGACTCCATGGTTAGATTGTTTTTCGCCATGATGGGAAAAGATGGAGTCAGTAAGAAGAAAAAGATGTCCATGTGAATATATCTAATTAAGATTATACTGGAACGGATACAGGTTCCGGGGAGGTGGGTGGGCGTGACGACTCTGCAGCTCTACATGCCAAGAACAGATGCATACTGGTAAGTAGCATTTACCGTTCGAGGCATATGAGCTGCAGATCGTACACTGTGCATAGACTGTATAGCAGTGTCTCCCCTAGCGGTGGTCACCTGTATCAGTTGCAGTAGTCTGAAAAAGTGTTTTAAGAACAGCTTGGCCCACAGCAGCTTGCTGCTTTGCGTGTACATCAACACAGTAGTGTTTGGTAAAGGTATGTGGCGTAGACCATGTTGCTGCCTTACATATGTCATTTAGGGGATGTTCCCTAAAAATGCCATAGAAGCCCCTAGTTTACGTGTGGAATGTGCCCTAGGGGGAATTATTAAGGTGCGTTTAGCCTTTTGGTAGCAAATTTGAATGCATTTGACTATCCATCTAGCAATGCCAGCCTTTGAGATGGGATTACCTTTATGTGGTGGGGAGAAAGCTACAAATAATTGTTTTGTCTTTCTGAAAGGTTTGGTCCTGTCAATGTAGTAAAGTAGGGCTCTTCTGACATCTAGTGTGTGTAGAGCTCTTTCTGCTACAGAGTCTGGGTCTTGGAAAAAGACGGGTAACTCTATTGATTGGTTAAGGTGAAAAGCAGAAATTACTTTAGGTAGGAATTTGGGGTTTGGTCTGAGAACTACTTTATTACGATGGATTTGTAAAAAGGTTCTTGTATGGTTAAAGCCTGAATCTCACTCACTCTTCTGAGAGAGGTTATTGCAATTAGGAAGGCTACTTTCCATGTAAGAAATTGTAACTCACATTTGTGCAGAGGTTCAAATGGGGGACCCATGAGCCTGGTGAGGACAATATTTAGATTCCATGCTGGAGAGGGTGGCAATCTAGGGGGAATGATTCTTTTAAGGCCTTCCATAAAGGCTTTAATTGCAGGTACTCGAAACAGTGACAAATGCTGTCTGTTTTGTAAGTATGCGGCTAGAGCGGCAAGATGTAATCTTATGGATGAGTATGCTAGGTTACATGTTTGCAGATGCAGCAAGTAACAGATAATGTTTTGTATGGAGGCATCTAGTGGGTTGATATTGTTGTTATTGCAATAAATAGCAAACCTTTTCCATTTTGCTGCATAACAAGCCCTGGTAGTGGGACGTCTGGCTTCTTTAATGACCTGCATACACTCAGGTGGAAGGTTAAGGTAACCGAACTCTAGGACTTCAGGAGCCATATTGCCAGATTCAGTTGACCTGGATCGGGGTGTCTGATCTCTCCATGGTTCTGAGTTAAGAGGTGTGGAGAGAGGTGCAGTTTGTGGTGTGGAACTACTGAGAGTTCGAGAAGTGTTGTGAACCATGGTTGTCTTGCCCATGTGGGAGCAACTAGGATCATTGTTAGAGACTGTTGTCTGAGTTTGCGTACTACTAGGGGAATGAGTGGGAGAGGCGGAAAAGCGTATGCAAATCTGCCTGACCAGTTCATCCATATTGCATTGCCCTTGGACGACGGGTGTGGGAACCTGGCGGCGAAGGTTGGGCATTTTGTGTTTTCTTGTGTGGCGAACAGGTCTATTTGTGGATGGCCCCACATTTGGAAAAAGGTTGTAGAACTTGCGGATGCAGTTCCCATTCGTGAATCTGTTGTGTCTGTCGACTTAACAGATCCGCAATGTGATTGTGAACTCCTGGAAGGTGTTCTGCAAGGAGGTAAATGTTTTGAGGAATGGCCCATCTCCATATGGCTTGCGCCAGGCGAGACAGCTGTAGAGAGTGTGTCCCCCCTGTTTTTGTACATAGTACATTGCTGTCATGTTGTCTGTTTTGACTAAGACAGTCTTGTGAGTAAGATGCGGTTGGAATGACTTTAGCGCTAGAAATATTGCTAATAATTCTAGGTGGTTGATGTGGAGCAGTTTTTGTGACTTGGTCCAGCTGCCCTGCGTTGTGTGGGTAAGGAGGTGAGCTCCCCACCCGGTGAGAGATGCGTCTGTTGTGAGCACTATTTGTGGAACTGGCTCTAGGAACGGCCGCCCTTTGGAAATGTTTTGTATGTTCCACCATTGCAGAGAGCGATGAGTGCGGCTGTCTACCAACACCAGATCTGTAAGCTGGCCCTGAGCTTGGTTCCACTGACGTGCTAAGCATTCTTGCAGGGGCCGCATTTGAAGTCGTGCGTGAGGGACAATAAAGATGCACGAGGCCATCATTCCTACGAGTTGCATAAACACTCGAGCTGGAAGGTAGTGTTGAGGTAGGAATTTGTTGATGAGGGCTTGCATACTTGTTATCCTGGAAGGATTGGGGTATGCAAGGGCCCTGGAGGTATCGATTGTGGCTCCTAGGTACTGATGTATGTAGGAGGGATGGAGATGCGATTTGGTATGGTTTATTGTGAACCCCAAATTGTGTAGTAGCCGAACTGTTTGGAGTGTGTGCTGTACACATTGGTTGTGTGACTTGGCTTTTATTAGCCAGTCGTCTAGATACGGAAACACGTGAATGTGTTGTCTTCGTAAGTGCGCAGCTACTACTGCTAGGCACTTGGTGAAAACCCTTGGTGCTGTTGCCACCCCGAATGGGAGGACTTTGAACTGATAATGTTGTCCGTCCACTATGAACCTTAGGTATTTCCTGTGCGCAGGGTGAATGGGAATATGGAAATAGGCGTCCTTGAGATCTAGTGTGGCAAGGAAGTCGCCTTGTTGGAGTAGTGGAAGTATTTGTTGAAGAGTGATCATGTGAAAATGATCTGAGTGAATGTAATAGTTGAGGGGTCTGAGGTCCAGTATGGGCCTGAGGGAACCGTCCTTTTGGGGATTAGAAAGTATAGTGAGTAAACCCCTGTGCCCTGATGTTGTAGAGGGACTGGTTCTATTGCGTGCTTTTGGAGCATAGAGAGAACCTCTTGATTGAGGAGCGTTAGATGTTCCGTGGACATGGGACGCTGTCTGGGTGGTATGTTGGGGGAGTAGAAGTGAGTTCGAGGCAGTAACCATACTGGATAATTTGTATTACTCCACCTGTCGGTGGTGATGGAATTCCACGCAGGTAGGAACTTTGACAGTCTTCCCCGACGGGAGTGGAATGATCGGGGGAAACGGAGGGAAGTCACTGTTTGGTGGTAGGGGAGGTGCGTGTGTTAAACCCGCGTCCTCTACCCCTGTTGTTATTACCTCTGTAATTACCTCTGGAGTAACCTCTATTAGAGGAGGTTTGAGTGGTGTTTTTGTAGTTAGCAGAGGTGGTGTCTGTGGCTGTAGTTTTGGAGCCGCCTCTATATAAGGAGCGACGAAAGGAACCTCTGCTAGGTGTGGCTTGTAGAGCTCCCATAGCTTTGGCTGTGTCTGTGTCCTTCTTCATTTTTTCTAGAGAAGTGTCCACATTAGGCCCAAACAGGTGTTCCTGGTCTAAGGGTAGATTGAGGATGGTAGATTGTACCTCCTGCTTGAAGCCAGATATTCGTAGCCATGCGTGTCTGCGCAGCAAAACGCTTGAGTTTATTGTGCGTGCTGCTGTATCTGCTGCGTCAAGGGCGCACTTTATTGAGGTGTTTGTGACAATCTTGCCTTCTTGTATTAGATCATTGGCCTTGGTCTTATACTGATCTGGAAGGTGCTCAATGAGCTTTTCAAGCTCGTCGTAATGGGCTCTGTCATATCTCGCCAGTAAGGCTTGGGAATTGGCGATGCGCCACATGTTTGCTGCTTGAGACGCAACTCTTTTTCCCGATGCGTCGAGTAATTTGGACTCCTTGTCTGGTGGTGGTGTCTCACCAGTAGTCTGGGAGTTTGCCCTTTTCCGTGCATTAGCAACTACTAATGAGTCTAGAGGGAGTTGGCCTTTAATATAAGCTGGGTCAGAAGGGGCAGGTTTATATTTTTCTCGATCCTTGGGTTAAGAACCCTAGCCCTAACTGGGTCTCTGAAGACCTCAGGGGCATGTTTAATAATGCCTTTAAGCATAGGTAGAGTATGGGTAGACTTTTGAGGCTGGCTAAAAGTTTCTAGTAAAAAGTCTTCTTCCAGGGGGTCTGAGTGTAACTTGACACCATGGTATTGTGCTGCCCTGTTTATCACCTGTGAAAACCCTATAGCATCATCTGGAGGTGAGGCTTTTGATGGGTATGGTTCAGGGACAGGTATATCTGGGAGGTCATAACTGTCCCAGGGGTCTTGTGGTGGGATACTGTGAAGGTCGTCATCAGTGTAGGTGTTGTGAGGTGACTGCATGTCATCATCATGATCCTCCCTGTCTGTATCCCCTTGTGGTGAAAAACAAGGTGGAGGAGAGTGAGGCGGGGAGTGTAGAGGGCTGAGGTGTTGTGGAGGTGGAGAGAAAGACCTTATAGGTGATGTGGAAGAGTCTTTCTTCTTATGAGGTGGCTCAGGTGTGGTTGGTTCCTGTATCTTCCTCTTGTGAGGTATTACTGATTGTACCTGTCCGGTAATAGGGTCAATGTGCAGAGTTTTCTGCTTTGGGTCGATGGGAACCAAGAGTTCTTCTGAGCTGGCGTGTTTGGTCGGCATCGAAGATTTCGGCTCCGAGTGTTGTTTGGGCTTGCGAGGTTGTTTGGTGTCCTTTGGTGAAGTTTTCGACACCGAGGGTTTTTTTGTCGACTCCGAAGGTTTGGTATGCTTCGGTGTCGAGGTGTCTGGGACCTTGGACTTTGGCGCCGAAGGGTCTGTTGGTGCCGAGACCTTAGTCTTGTGTTTCGGTGCCGATGAGTGTTTTTCGGCTCCGGGACGTGGCTGGCTCGGTCCCGAGCTGCCAGAAGGCTTTAGGTGCTTGGGAGTCGAGCCGGAAGGCGGGGCTCCTGAAGCTTTGTGATGGTGCAGACCTAGGCCCGAAGGCGAAGGTGTGACCGAAGCCTTTTGTTTCTTGGGGGCAGGGGCATCGACGTCAGTACTCACAGTACGTTGGTGTGGTGTGATGAGTTGGTCGTCGGACCCTGAGTCTTCGGCTCCGGGAGGTGTCGATTTGTAAATCTCCGGTGTCCGGGTTGTCGGAGCCTGTGTCAAAGATGTCGTCCGGTGCGGGAGCGGCTGACCTGGACATTTCGTGTCGTCGGGCCCGGCGATCACGGATGGTCTTTGGACCGAAAGGAGTCACAGGCTTGGCAGTGTTGGCTCTCGTGTTCTGGAGAGAGGCAAAGATTACAGATCTCGTGGAGATCTGTGTGTGGGAATTTAGCCCCACACCTGCATTTTTAAATGGAGTCCTTTCCATATGCTGGATGATGGCGCCGACACGCCCAACGGACCAACGTCGGCGACCGGACTCGAAACAGTGTTGGAGTGGAGACGCGATGAGGGGATCGCGATCGAAAACAATACCGTCGAACGGTAGGAGGTTCTTCTGCGCGTCGAGAGGGGAACCGATCGATGTGGATCCGGAGCGCAGCAAGGTACATCCGAACCCGATGGCGGAAAAAAACAATCTAACCATGGAGTCGATGCCCATGCGCACTATCGTCCAAAGGAGGAGTCACCTATCTCGTGACTACAAAAGACTCTTCCAACACAACAACAAAGTGCAAGCATCCGAGCCCAACACCAGATGGCGATCTCATGCACAGTGTACGATCTGCAGCTCATATGCCTCGAACATAGAGATCTCTTCAGGATAGGCAATTAAATCTTCCTCCTCTTTGGATGGATGCAGAAGAGCGAAGAACGTCAGCAAAGTGATAGACTGCCCAACTGGGAAAGGCATTAAAATCTGTGGGAGGAACGCAGCCTTTGTCCTTAGCACAAGTTGTCTGGAAAGAAATTGGTGGACAGTTGCTGGAGAGAAAGCACTTGTAGCTCACTCACGCAATGAGCTGACATGACTGCGAAGAAAAACATTGCTTCATTTGTGAGCAATGCTAGAAGACAACTGTGCATTGGCTCAAATGGGTTGCACATCAAGAATCTGAGAACCATATTGAGGTCCCCCGGGGCATCACAAAGGGTTTTGGTGTGAACATACAGATCAGCCCTTTCAAAAACGAATCATAACAGGTGATTTAAACAAAGATGTCGATGAGGCAAATGTAGAAAGGCCGATAAATAACTTTTACTTGTTGCTACAGCAAGGCCTTGCTGGGCTAGAGACAAGGAGAAAACACCAGACAACTGCACTTTAATAGTTGAATATGCCGAGAAGAACACCAAACAGCAAACTTCTCCCAGCATCTTGCACAGATGATTTTGGTAGAGGGATGCCGGAATGACATTTTCTACCTCAAGAGGGAGCTCAAAAGCAGTCAACTGTCGATGCTCAATATCCAAACATGGAGGTTTAAGTTGTGCAGGTTCGGGTGCAGGACCCTGCGCTGCTGCTGTGAAAGAAGATCCGCCCAAAGAGGCAGCTGGATCAGAGGACAGATGCACATGGGCATAGACATCTAGGATGCTAGGATGGCTTGGGCCCAAGTCATTCCTAATCTTCTTCAGAACTTTGGGCAGGAGAAGTAGAGGCAGGAAGGCGTACAGGAGTTGCGAGCTCCAGTAGAAGTGAAAGACATCTCCGAGCAAGAACTACCTTGGACACTCCAACAAGAAAAAGCTTAGACACTGGGTTCTCCACATTGCTGGAAGACGCCCTGCACCAATTCTGAGTGTAGCAGCCATTCCTGTTTGGTTAGGCAACGCCATCTGAATTTGTCCGCCAAGGCATTCAATGATCCTGCCAGGTGATGTACCACCAGAGAGATTCCCTGCTGACTCCGTCAGTTCCTGAGGTGCAGAGCCTCTTGGCACTGGAACCACAACTCCATTCCACCCTGCTTGTTGTAATACCACATTGCAGTGGTGTTGTCCGTAAGGACCTGCATCTGTTATCCCTTGATGGGTGGGAGGAAGGCTTTTAGTGACAGGCGACTCACCCACAGCTCCAACAGATTGAAGTGAAGTCCTCGGATTCCCCACCTCTCCCAGATGCATCCCCAACCCAGCAGTGATGTAGCCGTCATGACCGATACCTCTGGGTGGGGAAGGGTCTGCCACAGGTCCAGTTGCGGTCCAGTAGGCACCACTGCAGATCTGTCACAGTGTCCTCCAACACCTCGATGAAATTTGAGAGATTTCCTTGGTTCTGAGCGCACAGACTTCAGATCCCAATTTAGTCCACATTTGCCATCTGAGGTGGTCCACTAGCAGGATGCAGGAGACCAAGAGGTCAAGAAGTCTCAGAGCTGCTCTCACTCAGATCCAGGTCAAAGACTGAAACATCAGGATCACACAGCCCGAATGTTCTGGACTTGTTGAAGCAGAGGGTAGGCTCGAAACAACAGTGTCCAAGACGGCTTAAATGAAAGAGAGCCTCTGCAAAGGGTCTGGTATGATTTTGGCACTTTGATGGAAAATACTAACCATCTTAATAGATTGGCCGTCCTCTAGAGAGAATTGAAGCAAGCCCACTTTTGGTAACCAATCGTCGAGACTGGGGA
Source organism: Calotriton arnoldi (assembly GCA_963921515.1). Lineage (NCBI taxonomy): Eukaryota > Metazoa > Chordata > Amphibia > Caudata > Salamandridae > Calotriton > Calotriton arnoldi. The sequence goes on from CAWUFW010003781.1 coordinate 934,773, forward strand.
ACATTAGTATTCACAAACCTCTGAAGATGGGCAGTGACCATCAATCAGGGGGTTTATAAAGCGCGCTACTCACCCGTGAGGGTCTCAAGGCGCTGGGGGGGGGAGGGGGGCAGCTCCAGATCAGTCGAAGAGCCAGGTCTTGAGGTACTTCCTGAAGGTGTGCAGGGTTGGGGAGCGTCTGATGTTTACAGGGAGCTCATTCCAGGTCTTGGCTGCGATGTAGGAGAAGGCTCTCCCGCCTGCTCTGTTCCTGCGGATGCGCGGGACCTCTGCCAGGGCGAGGTCGGCAGAGCGGAGGTTCCTCTTGGGTACGTGGAAGGAGACTCTCTCGTTGAGGTATTTGGGTCCGATGTTGTTGAGGGATTTGTAGGTGTGGGTGAGGAGTTTGTAGGTGACCCTCTTCTCGACGGGGAGCCAGTGGAGGTCTCGTAGGTGTTGGGTCATGTGTTCGTGGTGTTCCGAGGACGAGTCTGGCTGCGGCGTTCTGGATGGTTTGGAGTTTGTGTAGAAGGGTTCTGTTGATTCATCACTTTCACGAACACCGGAGAGGAACTGATAAGGCAGAAACGGAGCACCAAGAACTGAAAGTGCTTGTCGCCTACTTGAAAATGCAGGTAGAGTCTGTGGGACTTCAGGAATGTGAATGTTGAAATAGGCGTTCTGCAGATCTAAAGCCACCATTCTGTCCCTTGGATCCAGGGCAAATAGAACTTGGGCCAGAATGAACATCCTGAACTTGTCCTTAATGAGAAAGAAGTTGAGAAGGAGGAGAACTAAAAAAGGACAAGGTCCTTTGTCCTTCTTTGGCACTACAAAGTAACAGGAGTAGCAACCAGTCCAGACTGCTTATGCTGGTACCCCTCTCATAGCTTCCATCTCCAAGAGAGCTTTAATTTCTTGTCCCCTGGAGCCAGACAATGTTTCCTGGCTATTTAGCAGTTGATGGAAGGGCAAGATACTGGCTTTGCCCAGGTGCCCAAAAGCGAGTCCGTCAGTGCATTATTGAAAAGTAGAAGGGGTTCAGGAGAGTTCTGCCTTCGCTGCAGTACGTCTGTGAGCAAGTTTGTCTTTACCACTGAGGGGAACTGGAGGTGAAGTACCTCAGCTGCTCGCCTGATATCAATGGCAAATGAGGTGTACTCTTCTATGGGAGGGCCAGGTGTAGGGTTTAGGGCTGTTTCTGGTGATGTAATAAGGCCAATGGCATTTTGCATGTCAAAGATAGGTTTTAGTTGTCATATAACTGTGAGCTCTCATCTCAGTCACTGTCTTGTTGTTCGGGGTCAGAGAATCTACATTTCTGGGAGAGTGTCAGAATCAGGGTGTGAAAGAGGTTGAGCATGGATCCGCTGGTGGTAACATGACTGGAGCCTCCTCAGGTCCGTGGGGCTTAAAGGCCCTGCAGAGGGATCCGATGTGGAATCCGAAGATTCACAGCATGGCCTTCTTGAAGGCCTGGATCTGCTGCAGCATCGCAGATGGACCCAGGAATTTAGGATACATCAAGACAAGGGCTGGGATTGGTTTAGAAGGAGGAGACTGGCACTGTGACCTCGAAGTACCCTGACGTCCGGGAGACTTACATTGGTGAGATTGGGGGAAAGGGATCCTTGTTTGGACTTTTTGTGCTTCTTTTTCTTGGAGTTGATTGGGGAGTTGGAGTGCACCTATGACCTCTCAAGGGAAGGAGAACATGTCTGCTTTCTCGACTTTGTCTGGGACTGAGCCTGCCAGGCCTTCAAAATGTGCTCAGCAACGTGGAGCTTGGTCTTGTGGTCCTGTATGGCCTTCAAGATGAACCGAGCAGAGTTGCCGCACGAATTCGGGTCATAAGAAGAACTCAGACACAAGAGACCAACCTCACGAGGGTCCATCACTGATGAATGCTTGTGGCAATCCCCGTAGAATTTAAAGCACAAGTTACTACTTGTGTAACGATATATCTGTAAGAGACATTAGTTAGTGATGGATTCCTTACCTTAGAATATCCCCAGGCGTCAGACTGGATCCGGAAAGTTTTTCGTCAGCAGTACCCCTGCGAGTCGGTAGGTGGCGTCGTGCGGCTCCGCGTTCGTCGCTGGCGTAGTTAGCGCCGAGATGACGTCACGGAGACTACTTAGGCGCCACCCATGCGCGCTGACGTCAGTTCTGTACACGAATTTCCGCGCCAGGAACGCAGAGCCATGCAAGAAACTGACCACTGGTGCCATGAAACTAGGGCCCTGAAAGGGATGACCTTAACCCTAGAATCAGTTTGCAGAATGGGGAGGATGGGTGGGGCGGTAAGGAATCTATCACTAACTAATGTCTCTTACAGATATATCGTTACACAAGTAGTAACTTGTGCATCTGAAAGAGATATGTTAGTGATAGATTCCTTACCTTAGAATAGATACCCCAGCAATACCAACCCCGGTGGTGGGTCTGCGAATAGATTACTCCAGAAAGTCACGGAGAACAGAACGGCCAAAGAAGCCGTCTCTCCGGACTTGACTGTCAAGGCAGTAATGCTTGGTAAATGTGTGCAGCGAGGCCCACGTGGCTGCCTGACAAATATCCTGCAAGGGAACGCCGCGTCCCAAGGCAGTAGTGGCTGCTGTCGCCCTGGTAGAATGGGCACGCAGCCCTACAGGAGGCTCCTTTTTAGCCAACGAGTAACACGCTTTGATGCACAGAACGACCCACCGAGAGATGGTGCGTTTGTGCACGGCCAGACCTTTTTTGGCGCCCACGTAGCCAACAAAGAGCTGGTCATCCACCCGGAACTGTTGTGTGCGCCTCAGATAGAACGAGAGAGCACGTTTTGGGTCCAGACGATGGAGCCTCTCTTCCTCTTTTGAAGGATGCGGAGGCGGAAAGAAGGTGGGCAAAGTGATGGTCTGCCCGATGTGGAAGGGCGTGACAACCTTTGGCAAGAAACAAGGACGGGTCCTTAACACCACCTTGTCCGGATGAACCGAAAGGAAAGGAAGTTTAGAAGAAAGAGCCTGGAGCTCACTCACTCTTCTGGCAGAGGTGATAGGTACCAGGAAAGCCGTCTTTAGAGTAAGAGGACGTAAAGGACAGTTATGAAGGGGCTCAAAAGGAGCGCACATCAGATAGGTCAAGACGAGATTTAAGTCCCATTGAGGCATTATGAAAGGCACGGGAGGAAACGTGTGTGTAATGCCTTTTAGGAAACAGTTAACAACCGGGGACTTAAAGAGAGAAGGCTGATCTGGAAGCCGGAGAAAGGCGGAGATGGCCGAAAGATAACCTTTGATAGTGCCCAGAGCAGAGCCCTGCTGGGCCAAGGATAGTAGGAACAGAAGGACCTCAGAAAGAGGGGCAGAGAGGGGATCCACAGACTTTGCTGTGCACCATGCCACAAACTTGTTCCACCTGCAGGCGTATACCGTCTCAGTGGAGGAACGCCTGGCTGCCAGAATGACATCACAGACTTCGGGAGGAAGATGGAAAGCTGTCAACTGTCGCCGCTCAATCTCCACGCATGGAGGTGGAGGCTGGACAGGTTCGGGTGGAGGACCGTCCCCTGCTGCTGCGACAGAAGATCCTCCCGAAGAGGCAGTCGGATCGGGGGGTCGATCGCCATGTTGAGTAGCTCGGGATACCAGTATCTTCGTGCCCAATCCGGAGCCACAAGGATGACTTGGGCCCGGTCGCGCCGAATCTTCTTCAGCACTCTGGGCAGAAGTGGTATAGGCGGAAAGGCGTACAACAGACCGCAACTCCACTCGTGACGAAAAGCGTCGCCGAGCGAGTGCCGCCTTGGAAATTCCAACGCGCAGAACTGATGACATTACGCGTTCTCTTCGGTGGCGAATAGATCTAACCAAGGCTCTCCCCACTGCAGAAAGAGAACTTGCGCCACGTCCGAGTTCAGACGCCATTCGTGATCCATCAAGCACCGGCGGCTGAGTTCGTCCGCCCTGGCGTTCGGAGAACCTGCCAGGTGTTGAACCACCAAGGTAATGCCTTGATGTTCCAGCCATGTCCAGAGGCGCAGAGCCTCCTGACAGAGTCCACGACCCCACCCCGCCCTGTTTGTTGCAATACCACATGGCGGTGGTGTTGTCCGTGAACACCTGCACTACACTGCCCCGGACAGAGGGAAGGAATGCTTTCAGTGCAAGTCGGATCGCCCGAAGCTCCAAAAGATTGATATGGAGCCGGGACTCCGCCGGAGACCAGAGGCCTCTGATCTCCGCCTCTCCCAAGTGGCCACCCTAGCCCTGGAGGGACGCATCTGTCACCACCGTGTGCTCCGGTTGGGGGAGGGAGAGGGATCTGCCATTGACCCAAGCGCAATTCGTGAGCCACCACCGCAATTGTCGTGCAGCGCCCTCCGAGATCTGGACATGATCGGACAGGTTGCCCTGATGCTGCGCCCACTGGAACTTCAGGTCCCACTGCAGAGCCCGCATATGCCATCTGGCATGTTGCACTAGCAGAATGCAGGAGGCCTTCAGGCCCAGGAGCCGGAGGGTCATCCTGACCGAAACCCAGGATAGAGGCTGAAAGATCGGAATCATAGCCTGAATATCCCGGACTCGCTGCTCGGGAGGATAAACCCGAAACTGCGTCGAATCCAGAACCGCTCCGATGAAGGGGAGCTTCTGAGAGGGACTCAGGTGCGACGTCGGCACGTTGATGGAGAACCCCAGCGAATGCAGGAGGTCGGCCGTAGTCTGGAGGTGGGAGACGACTGCCTGGGGTGAGCCCGCCTTCAACAGCCAGTAGTCGAGATAGGGGAAGACTGAAACCCCTGATCTGCACAGATGAGCTGCGACCACCGCCATCACTTTCGTGAACACCCGAGGGGCGCTTGTAAGGCCAAAGGGGAGCACAGTAAACTGAAAATGCTCCTGGCCTACCGTGAACCGCAGGTAACGCCGGTGGGCCGGCAGGACGGGAATGTGAAAATATGCGTCCTGCAAGTCCAACGCTACCATCCAGTCTCCAGGGTCGAGAGCAGCCAAGACCTGAGCCAGAGTCAACATCTTGAACTTCTCCTTCCGGAGGAAGCGATTGATGTTCCGGAGGTCCAAGATGGGGCGCAAGCCCCCTTTGTCCTTCTTGGGGACCAGAAAGTAGTGGGAATAACCACCATGTCCTACTTCTGGCCCAGGAACGCGCTAGATGGCCCCCTTGGCCAAGAGGGCCGTGACTTCCTGTTGGAGAAGCGCTAAGTGATCCCCCGAAATGCGGTGGAACTGAGGTGGCATGGACGGGGGGCAGACTCGAAGGGGAGGGAGTAGCCCCTTCGGACGATTTGCAGCACCCAGCTGTCCGAAGTGACAGCACGCCAGTGGGGGAGGTGATGTTGAATCCTGCCGCCCACTGGCGTGGGGTGCACCCCAAAGCGCAGACTAGGAAGGCTTTGAGGCGGATGCTGCGGGAGCGGAGGTGGGCTGACCCGCACGCTGGCCCCCTGTGCCGTCACCACGCCCGCGGCCGCGCTGAGGCTGGTTCTGCGCAGGCCCCTGGTGGGAACGGACGTGTAGGGGCGCCCCTTCCGCGGCCACGAAAGGAACAAAAGGTAGACGTGGCCGGGCGGGTGGAGAGACCCAAGGACTTGGCTGTAGCCCGAGAGTCCTTAAAACGCTCCAGCGCACTGTCTGCCTTATCGCCAAATAGGCGAGTACCATCAAAAGGCATGTCCATGAGGGAACTCTGGACATCCCCTGAAAACCCCGTGGACCGCAGCCAGGCATGTTGCCGCAAGGCCACCGTTGTGGAGATGGCTCTTCCCAAAGAGTCCGCGGTGTCCAACGCACACCGAATGGCGAACTTCGCGGCATCCTTCCCCTCTGCAACAGCTTGGGAAAGCACAGCCCGAACCTCTTCCGGGCACTGGGGCAGAGTTTGCGCCAACGTGTCCCACACAGCGTGAGAATAGCGGCCCAAGAGGCATGCGGTGTTGACCGACCTCAGCCCCAGGCTGGCAGAGGAAAACAACCGTTTGCCAAGCTGCTCCAGCTTTTTTGATTCCTTATCCAGCGGAGCGGTAGGGAATGCTGTTTGGGAAGCGGAAGCCTGAATGACCAGGCTCTCCGGTGTCAGATGAGTTGTCAAAAAGGCAGGGTCACCCGGTGCCGGGCGGTGACGCCTGGCCACGCTTTTATCCACAGGAACCCCTGTGGCTGGCCTAGACCAGGTACCCATCAAAACATCCGTTAAGGCCTCATTAAACAGAAGCAGAGGTTCTATAGAACTTGCAGCCGGCTGAAGCAGTTCAGTAAGGAGGTTAGTCTGGAGGGTAACAGTAGGCAATTCAAGGCCAAGAGCCTCAGCTGCTCTACGGAGCACCACAGTGTATGTTGCGCCTTCCTCCATGATAGTGGGAGGAGACACAAACCCAGGCTCAGAGGAGAGGTCAAGGTCACTTGCATCCTCAGTCTTCTGCCCACTCCTGTTCGGAGTCACACTGCCGTGCAAGAGGGTCCTCCGACCCCTCCCGGTCCTCCCCTTCCACAACAGCCCGAGGCACAGGCTGCAGCGGCAAGGGAGGCACAGGGGAAAACAAATGCTCCAACGGCGCCGAGAACGGCGCCGGTCGACGCCGCTCCGGCTCCAAGGCCCAATCGGGGTCCCAAGCTGGAAACGCGGGAAAGGGCGGAGGTGGGACGAACGGCACCCAGGGCGGCGCCGGGAAGGGAGCCGCAGGGGGCGCCGGAGCCGCCGGAGGAGGACCCTGCGGTGCCGGGGCCGGAGCTGCCGCGTGCGGAGCCGGCGGCAACCAAGGGCCCCAACAGGGACCGCGGGGCCCGAAGGCGTACCGGCGGGAACCCTAGGCCTGAAAAGGCGGTCCATGGCAGCAAGAAACTCTTGCACCTGGGCTGGAGTCGCCAACGGACCCGGGTATGGCGGGTAGGCCGCGGGACTGACAGGCTCCAACGGAGCCGCGGGGGAAAGACCCCGGGCCCCCTCGTCCACGTCCGAAGACCGACGGGGGGAGGTCGGAGAGCGTACGCGCTTCGACTTCTTTTTGTGACGTCGCTTACCCGAATCAGAGGGTGAGAACTTGGACCCAGAGGAGCGATGATGACGACTCCGCGGCCGGTCCCTCGAGCGACCCCTGGACCTGGAACGGCGCGGAGACAACTGTCGGGCCTCCAGCAGCTTTCGGGACCGCTCCCGCAAAGCCTTCGGAGCCATGGTCAGACAGTCGGAACATGACCGGGAGTCATGGTCGCGCTCCAGACAGTAGAGACAAACGCCATGGGGGTCGGCCACCGACATCGTACGGCGGCAGGCCCCGCAGGATTTAAACCCAGGCATCCCTACGTGGCACCAGGAGTCAAAGACTCAAAAGAAGTAGAGACAAAGTCCCCAAAAAAGAATTAGTCAAAAAGTAACTAGGGTACGTGCTCTAACCGGATCTGCGCTTGCTGGCGCGGAAAAAGAACGAACTGACATCAGCGCGCATGGGTGGCGCCTAAGTAGTCTCCGTGACGTCATCTCGGCGCTTACGACGCCAGCGACGAAAGCGGAGCCGCACGAAGCCACATACCGACGCGCAGGGGTACTGCTGACGAAAAAAACTTTCCAGATCCAGTCTGACGCCTGGGGATAGTCTAAGGTAAGGAATCTATCACTAACGTGTCTCTTTCAGATACCTGTTTTAGGGGGAGACATGAGTCTTGCACAATGGAACTTTTTTGAAAATGTAAGACTGTCAGGTGTTCGAGATTGAGGGAGCGAGCTCTGGATCTGCACTGGAAGGCACAGAAAGAAAGGAACTGACGTTGACGCGCAGAGGTGGAGGTTATATTGTGGCCCCTCACTTCTGCAGATCAAGTCTGGCGCCTGGGCTATTTCACAAGGTGAGGAAAGTGTGTTTAGAAGTAGCCATAAGAAATGGTGCTTATGCTGATAAAATCAGATGAAGGTGCCAAACACAGAGCTAAGAAGGTCTGAAAAACTCCAAGACTTAACCGAATGACAAACGTAGACAACACATAGTGAGGGGAGTTTAGAGGACAAGCAAACGACAAACCCATTGGTAAAACAGACAATAGAGGAAATCCTATAATCAATACATCAGAGCCTAATGAAGATGGAGAGCGAGGTTCAGTAGGGTGGTGTCTAGAGTAAGTAGCTTCAAGTCAATGGTGTGGACAGTAGTGGCCAGCCAGCTGGAAGATGCAGTACGGCTGGAAAATATGACATGCTGAGGAAGTCTCAAGATTCCCAGAGGGAACTGTTAAAAAAAGGCGCTGCTGTCACAGACAGTACCCTAAGTGACAATATGGAAAGGCTTATAAGTGCAGGATTAAAAAGGAAGTCGAAAAACTAAGGTGAAAAACCTGGTGATTGCACAGCTAAGAAATCCTACTGAAATGGAGGTTATACTCTTCACTATTATTCAACAGGATAAAGTTGAAATGGAGGGAAAACAACCCTTAATTTAATCAGATTACAATATGGCAACCATAAGGCAACACAGTTACAGCTGGTTAAGAAATACTTGATTGCTGTAAAACTTAAACCGTCACTCTGGCATACAGAGAGACTGAAGATTAACCAGGTGGTGCTCAATGAGACCCAACACTATGGTCACTGGCTCATACTGAGCAGGGTTGATGTATCAGGTATGCTGAGGAAGTTGATTTTGTGTGTAGGAAATCAGAATTTGGCATGCAGTGTCCTTGTCAACTCTTCCCCCACTACCCACCTCCTTGCCCTCCCTATCTGTTTGGTGTTCAGAGCTATAGTTGATATTCTGGAGGTGATCAGAGATGGAAAAATGCATTGTACAAAATAAAGCATCGATTTAAGAGTCTGAAAGTTTAATACTACTGATTTCTCATGAGAGTTGCAATGGCAGCAGTAATCGCATTCAAAGTTATGTTTAAGTATTTTCCTTTTCTCAATAAAAAGCATAGAACCTAAAACCCCAGCAATGGCTTTCCAAGTTTTCAAACATAAGCACCTTGCTTGTTTGCAAACAGAATGAAGCTTGACAGAGAAGACAATAGAAAAAGATCAACAGATTCTACCCATTACAAAATAATCCTGTCAAAAACTACCCTCAGAACTTAAAATGTCAGTGAGTGAAAAAGATTATGAGTCGGAAAGATCAAAAATAAACTTTACTTCTAGAAAAAAATGATTTTAAACTAAAGATAGACATTAAAAATATTAAATGATGTACTCAGCTAGATCACTTGGTATGCAAAAATTAAGATGATGTAAGATCAATATGCGAAGAGGCTAGTGTTTAAAAGCTTCACTCCACATAGCAGACACTTTGACTGACTCCTAGAGTGCTATGCATTCTGGGATCGTGAATCACTTGAATTCCTTGAAGGGGTAGTATTAATATTCATTTTAGGCCTTTGTAATAAATTAAGTTAAAAACAGGATACTAATCTTATTTTATTTATTAAAAACAAAATGTTGACACCTAAAGGCCCGATTTCTTTTGGAGTTCCTTAGTAAGTCCCCAACTACTCTAAACGTGCTTCTTACTGGCATTAGTATTCCATTTTTCCAGTATTTTATTTAGGGAATTTTACACTTGTTGAGGGTAGGGCCTAAAACCTCTCTTTCGTGAATATATTTTATTAGAGTGTGTTATTTCCGATATATTCGAAGTATGTTTCCAAGTCATGCAAAACAAAGGTATTAATTGAACAAACAGTTTTATTTTCCTTTTTATCAGTATTACGGATATCTTCAGTAATACTTCATATAAGTATCCAAACATTATATTTTTCTTAAATATATATAATAAAGTTCTAAAAACATCAATTGGTATATATCTTTAAGTTTTTCAATTAATATCTTATTGGTGAAATATCTTTGTTCTGCATGACTTGGGAACATACTGAGAATATATTGGGAATAACACTTTATTTAACACAAATGATTTCATTATGGACTTTTTTTTTTTTTTAAACTGAATATCATAAAAGCGATCTATAATGGAGAACCAGGTGTATATGTGAATGAACAGATTTTGGCAGCTCGGAAACCCTGTGCTGCACTACCCGATGTAGTCACTATGTTTACGAAGCAAAACAGTTGCCCACCTCCAACGACCACCCGCCATTTTTTTTTTGTTTAAATCTGTTTTTATTTGTTTGACATGAATAACATAGGTATGACAGACAACATACATTCGGTTTTCTGCTGTGTACACAGTTCTCTGTTGTGTGTTGGCATACAGGTCACAAGACTATATTAATTTAAAGCATTTCACAGTTTCAATATCTATGTCGTTTTTAGCCCGTCGACCCAGTAGATCCATCTATTCAGTGTCATCTAATTGATCAGAGGTCGTACATTAGTTCAGACATTTTTGCCGACGTATCGTTGTGTATAGTTCTTATAGTTCATACCGTATGAGCTGTGAAACAGTTGTTAAAGTTGATACAACGTTAAAACAATATTGCAACATTAACAGCAGCCATATTGTGGACCGACACAGTCCCCTCGCTTCTATTAAGTGTTTCCCCTCTCGAGCACCTCAATTGGAAATATCCCTCCAGTTATATTTCTTCGCATTTTTAGCCATCTCATCTTTGTCCCCTGTTATGTGTGTATATGTGGAACCCTACGGTATGGTCTGCACAGGGTATCGATCTCCGGTCACTATTCCTGTCTCTCCTGTTCGGATTGACTCTCCATATTGTCCCCATCCCCATTTTGTAAGCTGTGGTATAGTCCCTCCCATCTATCTGCTATGGGTTCCCTTCGTAGTCCCAGTGTTTCTTCCCTCCGGATTGCAATTCCCTCTGCCTTGGCCCATGCTAGTAGGGAGTAGCGCCAGGCCTGTATGTGCGGTGCGTCCCTTGCTTTCCAGCGTTTAGTCAAAAGCCGTTTAGCTACAACAAGTCCCAGATCGAGGAACCGGGATGTAACTTTTGTGGCTGGGGTTCTCCTGAAGTGGTGGAGCAGGGCTACAGTCCATTCAGGGGGTAAGTCGCGGCCTGTACATTGTTGTAGGGTGTCCCTGATTTCGCGCCAATATGTGTGTATGTTGGGGCAGCTCCACAGCATATGTATCAATCCTGCCCCCAGTGCATCGCATCTAGGGCACGCTGCATCGTTTCGGTTGAAGTATTTATTTATCAGCTCAGGTGTGAGGTACGCTCTATGGACAATGAATAGTTGTATTTGTCTGAATCTCATATTCCTGGGTATGCACACTGGGCTTCTGAGGATCTTCTCCCATTCCTTATCTGCTAGTTGTCGCCCCAAATCCAGTTCCCACTTTCTGCGGAGCGGATCTAGGCTGATCGCTACGTGTATTCGGAGTGACGATGCAAACCATCGAACCAGGTGTCTTCCCCGCCCCATAACATGAAGATATTGTATTGTGAGGTGCTGCTGCGGTTCCTCGGTTATGTCCCCCAGCTAGCTACCAACGTCGCCAGTAATGAGCGGTGCATGAGGAACTGCCCTGGCGGCAACCCTTCCTCCGTCACCAAAGATTCATATGGTATTAGCGCCCCGTCTCTGTACAAGTCCCCCAAGGTCTGCACCTCCGCTGCCCCCACTCCGCTAGGGCATTGGCGGAGAGCGCCCCCAGCCCGCTAGGGAGCCCTCCAAGGGTATTGCAGGCGCATACGGGATAATGTGCCTAGTAAGATATAAACACCTGCGGTAGCACCTGTATGCCACTGCCAACAGCAGCGGCTTTGGCCTTGTTTGTCGGGCAGCAGGGTGGAAAAGGTTACTTATTTGTTCCAATGTGTGCGGCGGTAGTGTGGTCGCCGTGTCATCTCTGTCCCTGTCAGCGAGCCATCTGGCAATCCACTGTAGTTGAGCAGCGAGATAGTAATGCTCGAAACAGGGCACCGCCAGGCCTCCCTTGTCGGTCGGTAGGCACAGCTTTGCCAGTGCTACTCTGTGTCGCGCAGCCCCCCATATAAAATCTCTGAGCGTTTTAGTGAACGCAGTGAAGAAGGCAGCCGGCACATAGAGGGGCAGATTTACAAAATAGTACAAAAGTCTGGGAAGGATCACCATCTTGGTCAGGGCTACTCTGCCTGTTACCGTCAATGGGAGCGTCCCCAGAACTTCATTTGCGACCGGACCGCCGTCACTGCTCTCCCCAAATTACCATCTAGCAGGTCTTGTGATTGGCGATATACCTGGATCCCCAGGTAGCGGAAGGTGTCCTCTTGCCACTTTACCCTCACGCCGCCTAGCTCGTAATCTGGATCGTGTAGTCCTTCCCGGAACGCGTAGAGACAGGATTTATCTACATTGACCCGGAGCCCCGAAATGTCTGCGAATTCCTGTAGGATGTCCGCCAGTTGCGGCGGTATGTTATATACGTCTCGTATATAAACCAGTAGGTCGTCCGCATAGAGGGATACATGGTGCACCGCATCTCCCAGAGGTATACCCTCCCCCACCATGGCTCGCAGTCTCATCGCCAACGGTTCCATGGCCAGCACAAACAGTAAGGGCGACAGGGGGCAACCCTGCCTGGTACCCCTGCACACTGGCACAGCATCGGAGACATACGGCCCCAGTAGTACACGGACCACAGGAGATCTGTAGAGCAAGTCGACCATCCGGAGGAAGTCAGGGCCCAGTTCGTATTGGAGGAGAACCCCCGCCAGGTATCCCCATTCGAGGCTATCAAATGCCTTTTCCAGGTCCAGCACTAGGCATCCGGCCCTGGGCCAGTTCCGCTCGCTATCTGTGGCCACTCTGAAGAACCGTCTAAGGTTTAGCGACGTGGACCGGTTGGGGACAAAACCATTTTGATCAGGGTGCACCAATGTCGGGACCACTGGTGCCAAGCGTTCCGCCAGGATTTTGGCGAGGATTTTACAATCCACGTTAAGCAGCGCCAGGGGTCTATACGATCCTAGGGATGTGGGGTCACGGCCCGGTTTTAACAGGGACACCAGATACGCTTCTCGCATTGAGGGAGGCAGCGCGCGTTCCTCCAACGCTTGGGTGTACAATTTATGCAGGGGCTGCACCAAGGACTCGCGGTAGGCTTTATAGTATTCGGCCGGTAGTCCGTCTGGGCCTGGTGTTTTCCCGGATGCCATCTTTCCTATCGCGTCTCCAATCTCCTCTAGTGTAAGAGGGTCATTAAGTGCGCCCTGTTCGGTAGCTGTGACCACGGGCAGCTGGGTCGATTCTAGGAACCTCTCCAGGTCGGTACCGGAGCACTGTCCTCGGGAGCGGTACAATCGCGTATAGTGGGCCGTCATTGCCTTGTGTATTTCGCTTTGTGTGTGTACTAAGGTGTCATCTGGCAGTCGTATGGCGCTAATTGGTATCCGCTTCTCCTCCTGGGCTAACAGCCAAGCAAGCAAGCGACCCGCCCGGTCCGCCGAGGAGTGAGTGCGTGCCGTGTGAGCCGTATAATTGTGACACCGCAGCCGTTCCAACAGTTCCGCATGTTGGGTGCGTATCTCCGCTAGTTGAGGTGGGCACTCACCCCCTTCCACCATCCCGCCCTCGCACTGCAGCAGCTGTGTTTCTAGACGGACAAGAGAGAGCGACAGCTGTCTGCGTATATTCCATGTGGCCCCTAGGCAGTGTCCGCGAACTATTACCTTAAGAGCATCCCACTCCACGAGAGGACTACTCGCCGTATCTTCGTTGAGTTCTAGATATGCGAGTATAGCCGTCCCTAGTGAGGCGCGAAATTCTGGGTCTTCTAGCGCGGCTACTTGAAGCCGCCATGTGGGTATAGGGGGCCGGTCAGCTTTCCAACCTAGTTGGATCCGTAGTGGATTATGATCCGAGTGTGTCCGCCCCATGTATTCTGCCTGCATGACTAGTGGGAGTAAGGACTGGGACCCCACCACCCTGTCCAACCGCACATGAAGATCATGTACCGCCGAGTAGTGAGAGTATATGCACGTGTCAGGGTGTAAACGCGCCATATATCCAACAGTGCCCAGTGTGCTAGCCAGTCGGTGAGTGTTTGCGCATTGGAGGTAGCAGGCGTCTTGTGGAGGGGAGGGTAAGACCTATCTAGGTTCACGTTGAGTACCGAATTAAAGTCTCCTCCCAATAGCCATGGGATCCCAGTATATGGAGTCAGGGCCAGTGACAATCTTGTCAAGAAGGATGTCTGATCGACGTTCGGGGCATATATCGACCCTATCAGTATTGGTTGACCATTTAGTGTCCCCCGAACCAGAGTATACCTTCCTTCCTGGTCAATTACTGTGTACGTCGCTGACAAAGGGACCCCCGCCTTCACCCAGACCAGTGTGCCTCTCGCATGCGCGGAATAGGTTGTGCCATATATCTGCCCTCTCCAGCGTCTACGGAGCCTCTCAAGTTCTGTCTGTGTCATATGTGTTTCTTGCAATAGGGCTATGTGGGAGGAGTGTCTTTGGAGGTATGCATATATGGAGTATCGCCTCGAGGGAGTGTGCATCCCCCGTATGTTCCACGTAACTACGTTAGCTGTTGTCATCGCTAGGGCGGTAGGGTCGTCGCATCAACCAGCATGTAATATTTGTCAGCGTGTCTTGGACTGGGGTATAAAAAAAAGGTGTCGGTCAGCTGCAACCAGACCTGTGGGTCAACTTTAAACATTTAACTCGTGGGGCGAACTTCACAAGGAAGTCCGTCCAAACTTAGCACTACTTAACAAGTATGAACTATTACTATATACTGCCTGGTGGGGTCGTGTATTTGAACAGTGTAGCAGTTTGATTACCCCCCTTTGCTGCATATAGTGAGAGCGCCATCCAATTAATTGCTCGGGGTAACGTGTTGAGTCCGCTCTAGGCGTGGGCCTGGGCCTCCTCCCCCCATGGTCCGATTGTGGCGCTACAGGAGCCTCCGCAGCGCGGTCACACATTATTTGTTACCTTCTGGGTAGTCATCTATAAATGTCTGCCGACCTCCAGCACTCAGCGGCCTCCCCCCTCCCCCCAAGCGCCCCACAGAGACAGTTCAGTTCATGAGCCTCATTGTACTTGCGTGGGCGCCCCTCAGCGTTTTCCAGCTTCCCATCAGATGATCCCATCAGCGGTCTGTGGGGTTACCACTGGCAGGCCAGCATCGTCTGATATCACGGTGGAGGGCGATGACGCCCCGCTGGCCACCGAGGAGTCTCGTCTGCTTGCTCCCAGATGCTCTTTACCATGTGGCGTTCCGAGTGTCGCAACCGCTTCCAGTACCTCCCGTCTCTCCATTCTGCTTCTCTCAGGGCTTGGGGCCGCCGCTCCCGGTTTAGCGCAGCGTGGTGTTCCGCGTCGTCCCCGTCGTCGCGGCCTTCTGTTTGTGGGTCCTTCGCCGTCTGATCCCGCTGGTCTTTTCCCGTCCATAGGCCCGACCCCTCGAGCCAATCCCATGCCTCTGCGGGGTGTCAAAGAATCGGGTCTCTCCACGTGCAACCACTCTCAGCCGAGCTGGGAAGAGAAGGGAGTATGGTAGCTCCAGTGCTCGTAATTGGCGCTTTACTGCCATGTAGTTGCTTCTGCGACGCTGTACCTGGGATGTATAATCGGGGAACATCATGACTCTGGTGCCATTTACTTTGAGATCCTCCAGCTTTCTGGTTTCACGTAACACCGCATCCCGGTCTCGGTAGTTGAGGAGTCTAAAGAGGAGTGGGCGAGGCCTAGCGCCCGGTTGTGGTCTCTGTGTTGGCACCCGATGTGCCCTCTCCACAACAAACTGCTGTGACAGTGTTCCTGGGGGCATCAGTCCCCTCAGCCAGGTCTCAACATGCTGCTCCGGGTTCCTCCCTTCCTCGCCCTCCGGCAGGCCCACCACGTGGATATTGTTGCGTCGGGAGCGTCCCTCCGCGTCTTCGATTCTATCTTCCAAGGCATGCATGCGATCCATCATGTCTTGCAGCGCCGCAGCATGGCTATGGGTGACTGGTTGGAGTTCTCTGATTGCCTGTTCGTGAGTGGCCACCGTTTCCGTCAGCTTCCGGTGGTCCGCGTGTAGGAGCGTGAAGTCAGATGTCACTTTGTCTATTCGGGATTCCAGGGATGTCCTGGTGTTGTCGAGCGCGTCCCGATTCTTTCTACTGCGGCGAGCACCGTGTCTAACTTGGCGGCCATCGCCGCGGCCGTTGGCTCCGTCACACCGTCTTCGCGTATCCTGTCGGCTTCCATCCCCCCTGTTCGTAGTGGCCCCTGCTGGATTTTCGCCCGCATTCGGCCCATCACAAGCTGTTGCGCCGTTAGCATCCGCCTTCGGATCAATGCTGTCTAATCTTCTTCCGGGCGGAAGCGTTATTCCTTGAGCCCCAGCGGTGTATCACCCCACGGTTTACAGAGGTTTACCCAGCCTCGTCGTCAGGCTGCAGTCGCTGTTCTTCGGGTGGCCACCACTCAGTTAGCCGCGATGAGTTTCCACTCCCTTGCAGCCCCCGCGTAGGCGCCCAGTTTTAGTGATTCAACCCAGAAGTGGCATCCTGTGTCAGTTCCTGGGACTGGCTGTCTGTGTCTTCTCTAGGGCACCTCGGATGTCCTCAGATGCTCTCTAGTTCCCCCGCTGGCAATGCTTGACAGAGAGCTGGTCTGCAGGCCTTCCCCTCATCAGGCGCCCGTTTCACTATCTGTGGGGTGACGCGCCCTCTGTCATCCAGTGTGCCTTCACTGTATGCTGCACAGTCTCTCACGGTATCAGCATCCCGGTCTTCTGCCACACTATCTTCTCCCCGCGGCGCAAGAGAGGGGGGGGGTAACCTGTCCCCGGGGTCCTTATGCTCCTTGCTGCTCGTTTCTCGACAGCGACGCGGTGATCCGTTTTGCGCCTTCCAAGCGTGGCGGGGCTTTGATCAGCGTCCAGGCCCCTCAGTGTTCATATCGGCCCTATAGCCGCTCCACAACCTGGCCGTCTCCCAGCACCAACAGGGGTCAGCGGGCGGCAGGGCGCCCGGTGGGCCTTACCTCGCGGCTCCCCTCCACGGGTCCAGCGCTAGTCCGGGTAGCCGCAGGTGACTCGCGCAGCAGGCTCACCTTCCGTGCGCGCTTCCCCAGTCCAGCGCAATCGGAGCTCAGCTAGGCCCAGCCTCCGCCGTCTCCCGGGGGGCCCCCGAGCCGGTCACAACGTAGTCCGCACCGCCGTCTCCTGCCGGGTCGCAGCGCGATCTCACCATAGGTAGGGCAGTCGCATAGCAAGCTGGGGTATCGTGTCTGGTGCCAGCTATTTACTCATCACCGCCATCCCAGTGGTAGGAGGCCTCCTCACATCCACGCCGGTCGCATCCCGTTGTCGGCCACTTCAGGCAGGGCCCAGTAGGCGGCGGACGTCGCGCGATTCCCTGACAGCGGCCCCCGTTCGCAGCTGTACCTGGGGGTATGACAGCAGGGGGTCCGATCTTCGCCTCAATCCGCTAGCGCTGCCGCGATCTCGCTCCGCGGGTTTATTCATGTGCGTGCGACCTCCGTCGCCCGATCGGGTCCGGATTCCGCCCGGGTGCAGCGCGGCAGTAGGCGGGCCGCACTTCGCCTCTCAGCAGTTACGGAAGTCGGAGGCACGAACACGGTGATTTTCGTGTTCCCTCCGTCGCGGTGTCACCTCGCTGTCTCGGACCCTCGATATAGCTCCGAGGATGGCGCTCGTCAGGAGAAATGCGGCGGATAACCAGGGGTTATATGCCGGAGCGCTACAGACTCGCGTCCGCCATGTTGGCTGGTTAGCCACGCCCCCAACGACCACCCGCCATTTAATCGAACATTAGAATCATAATCGAGAGGCAACCAAAATAAGTGTAAAAACATAGGGCCTGATTATGATGGCGGTTGGACGAGCGTCAAATCGACATCCTGTCGGGATAGCGACCGACCAACAGGGAGTCTGCGGTCCAGCCATGCAAATTAGGATCCTACCGCTGTGGAGGCGGTCGGAAAAATGCCTCTTAGCATTGAGGCTTGTGCTGCGGCCTGAAAAAGGGCTGCAGCACAAGCCTCACTGCTAAGAGGCATGTTCGTGAACATCCCTGAACCATGTGGCAGGCACCGTGCGGGTACTGCCACACGGTGCTGGGATGTTTAGGGGGGCACCATAGGTGCCCCCCAGAACCCATACCAGAGGGCCAGGGGGTGAGGGGGTCCCGCTAGGGGCCCCCAAAGTCACTTTCCCCCTGCCTTTTCATGGCGGGTTAACCGCCATGAAACGCCCGTCGGAAAGGGACCTTGTAATCCCTATGGCAGTGCCTGAACAGGCACCACCACTATGTTAGGGATTGCAGTCCCTGTGACGGTCCGTTTGGGCTCCTTGAGCCCGTCAGATCCGTGGCGGTCGGTCTCTCCGCCCGCCCACCATCCGTCCGCCATCCTAATGCGGCGGATGGACCTGCAGAGTCCGATGGCGGTGGGACCTCCACAGACAGCGGCGGTCTCACTGCCATCGTAATCAGGCCCATAGTTGCAATATGGGCCAATATAAACAATACAAATCAATCCTCTTTTTGCGTGTACTCTTTTTATTCGTGCTTTTCTTCACAAGTGAGCAGAAAACACGCAGCCAACGCGTTTTGCCAGTACAAGGCTTCTTCAGGGATGCAAACATGCCAAGAACGCCAATATAAATACATAAAATAACAATTGTCTTTCAAAAAAACGCCATTCCAAACCACTCTAAATGTTTCTTATAAAGGCAGAGAATCTTGAACCATTAGGACAACCCAAAATACATTTTAAAAACATGTAATTACACAACAGAAACATATTCACATACAAAAAGGAAAAAGCTACTTACCCAGTATGCATCTGTTCTTGGCATATAGAGCTGTAGAATCATATGCTTTTGCATAGATCGCCATCTAGTGTTGGGTCCGGATGTTTGCACTTTGTTTTTCTTCGAAGAAGTCTTTCCAGTCACGAGGTAGGGGACTCCTCCTTTCGGTGATAGTGCGCATGGGCATCGACTCCATTGTTAATTGCTTTCCCGCAGAGGGTGATAATGGAGTTAGTAAGAGTAGTAAGAAGGAGATGTCCATGAATGAATATATCTAAGTAAGATGTTACTGCAACAGGTATAGGTACCCGGGGAGGCGGGCGGGCGCATATGATTCAACAGCTCTATATGCCAAGAACAGATGCATACTGGGTAAGTAGATTTTCCGTTCGAGGCATATGAGCTGTAGATCATATGCTTTTGCATAGACTACATAGCAGTTATCTCCCAAAGCGGTGGCTAACCTGTAGCTGTTGCAGTGGTCTGAAATAGTGTACGTAATACTGCCTGGCCTACCCTAGCTTGCTGTGCTGCTAACACATCCACAGAATAGTGTTTTGTGAATGTGTGAGGTGTAGACCATGTTGCAGCTTTGCATATGTCATCTATGGGTATATTTCCTAAGAATGCAATAGAAGCCCCCAGTTTGCGTGTAGAGTGTGCTCTAGGGGGAACTGTTAATGTCCGTTTAGCTTTTGCATAGCACATTTGAATGCATTTGACCATCCACCTTGCAATACCTGATTTTGAAATAGAATTGCCTGTGTGTGGTCGGGAACAAAAGCGAAAAAAGCTGATTTGTATTATGGAAAGGTTTTGTCCTTTCAATGTAGTAAAACAATGCTCTTTTCACATCTAATGTGTGTAGTGCACGTTCTGCCACTGAATCTGGTTGAGGGAAGAACACGGGTAACTCCAGATTGATTGATGTGAAAAGCAGAAATGACTTTAGGAAGGAATTTAGGATTAGTCCGAAGAACCACTTTATTTTGGTGCATTTGTAAAAAAAGGTTCTTCTATAGTCAATGCCTGAAGTTCACCCACTCTTCTGAGTAATGTGATAGCAACTAGGAAAGCAACTTTCCATGTGAGAAATTGCAGTTCACATCTGTGCATGGTTCAAAGGGTGGACCCATTAGTCTGGTGAAAACAATGTTGAGATTCCACACTGGAGCAGGTGGACATCTCGGGAGAATAACTTTTGAGTCCTTCCATAAACGCTTTAATGACAGGTACTCTAAAAAGAGATAGATGCTGTCTATTTTGGAGGTATGCAGCTATAGCAGCTAGATGTAAACATATGGACGTGTATGCTAGATTTGAACGTTGTAGATGTAACAAATAGCATATAATGTTTTGGACAGAAGCGTCAAGCGGGTTGATGTGGTTGTTATTACAGTAAATCACAAACCGCTTCCACTTTGCAGCATAGCAGGCTCTTGTGGTAGGACGTCTAGCTTCTTTGATAATATCCATACAGTCTGGCGGTAGATTAAGATAGCCAAACTCTAGGACTTCAGTTGCCAGATTGAGTTGACTGGGGCCTGGGTGTCTTATGACTCCATGGCTCTGTTTGAGGAAATTGGGTGTAACACGTAGTTTTTGATGAGGAACTACCGAGAGTTCCAATAGGCTTGTGAACCATGGTTGACGTGCCCATGTGGGAGCAACTAGGATTAGTGTCAGGGACGCTTGTTTGAGTTTCCGAGCCACTAATGGAATGAGTGGGGGAGGCAGAAAAGCGTAAACAAATATCCCTGACCAGTTCATCCATAGTGCATTGCCTTTGGACATTGGGTGTGGATACCTGTACGCGAAGTTTGGGCATTTTGCGTTTAGGTGAGTGGCGAACAGGTCTATGTCTGGGAAGCCCCACATTTGAAAGAATGAGAGGAGAACTTGAGGGTGTAGTTCCCATTCGTGGATTTGCTGTGTCTGACGACTTAGCAGATCTGCCATCTGATTGTCTACTCCTGGGAGGTGTTGTGCTAGGAGATAGATTCTGTGATGAATGGCCCACCTCCAGATGTCCTGGGCTAGGTGGGACAGTTGAAGGGAGTGTTCCCCCCCCCCCCCCCTCACCCCTGTTTTTGAATGTAGTACATGGCTGTCATGTTGTCTGTACGAATCAGCACAGTCTTGCGTACTAGCTGAGCTTGAAAAGCTTTCAAAGCCAGAAAAATCGCTAACAGTTCTAGATGATTTATATGAAGCTGATTTTGTTGCAAACTCCACATACCTTGAATTGTGTGGGTTTGGAGATGCGCTCCCCAACCTGTCAGTGATGCATCTGCTGTCAGTACTATCTGTGGAACCGGGTCGCTGAAGGGCTGCCCTTTTAAAAGGTTTTGTGTGTTCCACCACTGCAGAGAGCGATGGGTGCGGCCGTCTACCAACACTAGATCTGATAATTGACCTTGAGCCTGGTTCCACTGACGTGCTAAGCATTCCTGTAGGGGGCGCATCTGAAGTCTTGCGTAGGGAATTATGAAAATGCAAGACGCCATCATTCCCAGTAACTGCATGAACAGTCGAGCTGGTAAGGAGTGTTGAGGCGGGAACTGAGAGATCAGGTTTTGAATATTCCTGATTCTGGCTGGAGTTGGGTATGCTAGAGCTTTTTGTGTGTCTATAGTAGCTCCTAGATAGTCTTGAGACATGGATGGTTGGAGATGGGATTTGGTCTGATTTACTGTGAATCCTAGTTGGTGAAGCAGTTGAACAGTCTTTTGTGTGTGGCGTAGACAGCTGTTGTGCGAGCTGGCCTTTATGAGCCAGTCGTCTAAGTATGGGAAGACGTGAACATGTTGTCTTCTCAGATGGGCTGCGACTACTGCCAGACATTTTGTGAAAACCCTGGGAGCAGTTGTTACTCTGAAGGGAAGGACTTTGAATTGATAATGTTGGCCTGCTACCACAAACCTGACGTATTTGCGGTGCGCAGTGTGTATTGGAATATGAAAGTAAGCGTCCTTTAAATCCAGAGTGGATAGAAAGTCCCCTTGCTGAAGAAGAGGAAGCATTTGTTGGAGTGTTACCATATGAAAATGGTCCGACTGGATATATAGATTTAGTTCTCCGAGGTCCAATATAGGCCTCAGAGAGCCGTCCTTTTTGGGAATTAGGAAGTAGAGGGAGTACACTCCTGTTCCTTGGTATTGTAAAGGGACTGGTTCTATTGCACCTTTTTGCAACAAAGAAAGAATCTTTTGCTTTAAAAGGGTGAGATGTTCTTGTGACATGAGGTGTGACCTTGGAGGAATATTCGGTGGAGTGCTTGTAATTTCCAGGCAATAACCAGATTGGATAAATTGTAATACCCATTAATCTGATGTAATCGTATACCAAATGGGTAGAAATTGTGAAAGACGTCCCCCGACAGGAGTGGAATGATCGGGGGTATGAGAAATAAGTCACTGGCCCAACGACCTGCTGGACCTTGATCCACGTCTCCTGCTGGAAAGGCTACCGTGATTGCTTGGGCCCCCCTCCCATCTGCCTTTCACAATGCTTGCATCTCAGGCGGAGGTGGAGTTTGCTGTAGTGCCTGTCCCCAAGATGGCGACTGGGGCCACTCCTGCCTACCGCCGCGGGGGACTCCTGAGGCACTGGGGAACTCCCAAACCGACCCTGCTCCTGCTCACTCTCCATGTCATTTGACTCGGAGATCTTTCCATCGGCAGCTGAGACCTTGACATTTTGACTGACGCCCGGTGGAGCTACCTCGCGAGCTAAAGTGGAGATGGGCTATGGATTTCCCTCCTTGACCATCACCTACCCAGCCGGTCTTTGGGCAAACTCTCCTGCGTCTCTCTACTGGACTTTTCTCCCTTCTCCTCTTCTCCATACCCCCTACCCCCCTCCTCTCTACTCTTCTCCTCTTTCCTGCCACTGTCCTTTGCCCTCACCTGTCCTTGCCCATAGTCCCCACCCTGTTTATCTGTGAACCTTTTCCCTCGCCACTTGAGACCTAGCTATTTTGACTGATGCCCGATGGAGTTACCTTGTTTAGCTAAAGGGGAGACGGGCCGTGGATTCCCTCCTTGGACGTCACCTACCCAGTCGGTCTTTAGACAGACTTCCTTTCGTCTCTTCCCTCATCCTCCCTCTTCTCACCTCCCCTTTACCCCTCCACTATTTTTTTTTCTTTCTCTCCTTTCTCTCCTCTTTCAATGTATTGCTTATTTTTTGACGTAATGTGTAATTGTGATCATTTTCTGTTACATTGTGGAACCTAATGTGAAGCGCTCTGATACCTTCGGGTCTAGCCAGCGCTATATAAAAAACTCTTTAAATAAATAAACTGCTTGTTGTTTGCAGGGGAGGTGCGTGTTGAATTACCTCTGCTTCTTCCCTTGCCATTGTTTCCTCTATATCCTCCTCTAAAGTAACCTCTTGAGGAGGGCGACTGATTGTTGCCCTTGTAAGAGGAGGAGGGATTCTCTGTAGATACATTTTTGGAGCCGCCCCTATAGAATGAGCGACGAAAGGAACCCCTATTAGAAGGTGATTGTAAGGCCCCCATGGACTTAGCAACTCCTGTATCTTTTTTCATCTTTTCTAGTGACACATCAACAGCTGGGCCAAAGAGATGTTCTTTATCAAAAGGTTGATTAAGAATAGAGGCTTGTACTTCAGGCTTGAACCCTGAAAGCCTTAGCCAAGCATGTCTACGGAGTAGTACACTAGTGTTTACTGCCCGAGCTGCTGTATCTGCCTGATCTAACGCACACCTGATAGAGGTATTAGTTATTAATTTACCTTCTTGAATAAGGTCACTGGCTTTAGTCTTATGCTCATCCGGTAAAAATTCAATGAGCTTTTCGAGTTCGTCATAATGAGCTCTATCATACCTTGCCAACAGTGCTTGGGCATTAGCAATGCGCCAATTATTAGCCGCTTGTGAGGCTATCCTTTTTCCCGAAGCATCTAATAATTTGGACTCATCAGGAGGAGGGGCGTCCCCTGTTTGAGAGTTAGCTCTCTTTCGAGCATTGGAAACGACCAGAGAGTCTAAGGGTAACTGGCCTCTGATATACACAGGGTCATTAGGTGCAGCTTTGTATTTTTTCTCTACCCTGGGAGTGATGATCCTAGCTCTTAGAGGGTCTTTAAAGATATCCTCAGTGTGTTTGAGCATCGCCTTTAACATTGGCAATGTTAGTGTAGCCCTTTGAGATGAACTCAGTGTTTCCAGCAAAAAATCCTCATCTAAACTTTCTTTATGAAGCTCTACCCCATGATATTGTGCGGCCCTATTAAGGAGCTCAATGTACCCAATGTTGTCATCTGGGGGCAAAGGCCTGGATGGATAAAGGTCAGGGTCATTATCTGGTTGAGGGACATTATAATGATCCCATGGATCAGGATCCTGTGGTGGATCTTGTGGTTGATAGTCATCCATATCCCCATCCCCTGTATCTTGTGGGTCAGGTGATGGTGGTGTAGGGGAATGTGTAGGTGTAATTAGTAAATTTGGATCAGTGGGTGAAGAAGGTGGGATATATGGTGGAGAAGGATTAGTGTCCACATTTTTCTTCTTCAGAGGAATGTGGTAGTCCTCTGGTAGGCCCATTTTCCTTTTCTCTGGAAGTTTGGCATGAATATGTCCAGTTTGTGGGTTAATAACGATCTCCTTCTGTTTCGGATCCGAAGGTGGATTATAGGTCCGAGGCTCTTACGTTGCAGTACTTTCTTTTGATGCCGGTTTTGGCGTGGAACGTTTCGGCTCAGAAGGATTCGGCTCCGAAGATTTAGGTTTATGCAACGGTGGCACGGAAACCAGAAGGTGTTTTGTTTTCGACGCCGAAGGTTTCGGGTCGGCACCGGCATGCGGACAGGTAGAGCCCGAGCCGGAAGGCTGTTGTTTATGTTTCGGCGCCGAGCTCGAAGGCGGGGCGCTCGAAACCTTTTCTTGGTGCCGACCTTGGCCCGAAGGCAGAGGAGGGACCGGAGCCTTTTTATGAAGGAGATGGTATGGGAAGGAAGTCTTTACTCACGATCCGTTGTCCCGGTGTGAGGTCTTTGGCATCGGAGTCAGCTTCGGACACAGAGATGCGTTCTTCTCCCATTTCGGCTTCCTGCGCTTGCGTTTCTTCGTGTTCGGACTAGTCATCGAGAAGGTCCGGCGCAGCGCCGCTTTGTTGGTACATTTCGTGACGTCGAGCCCGACGATCACGGAGGGTTTTCTTCGATCAGAACGACCGACACGCTTCGCAGTCTTTCTAGTCGTGTTCCAGGGATAGGCAGAGGTTGCACACCTCGTGCAAGTCGGTGCGCGGAAACTCAGCGCGACACCCTGGACATAACTTGAATAGAGTCTGTTCCATCAGCTGCTACCGATTCTGGCGCGGGTAGGCCCAACGGCCTCCCACGAATATTCCGATCGAAGGTTTTCGAGAGTAAACTATACGCGGAGAATGGGAAACGCAATCGATAAACAATACCGTTGAGGGTAGTGGATTGCGCGTTTAAGGGGGCCCGAAGAAACGGTGCCGAACCGGAGTGCAACAATTCACATCCGAACCCGATGGCGGAAAAAAACAATCTAACAATGGAGTCGATGACCATGCGCACTATCACCAAAAGGAGGAGTCACCTACCTCGTGACTGGAAAGACTTCTTCGAAGAAAAACAAAGTGCAAACATCCGGACCCAACACTAGATGGCGATCTATGCAAAAGCATATGATCTACAGCTAATATGCCTCGAACATAAAACTTTGTGATAGACCAGAAACTTATGTACATTTTAGTAAAAATTACGCCAAAACCCCGGAAACAAGGGGAAAGATCAATCAAATACAAAATTTACATCTGAGCCCTGGTCAACACACTCACGAACATGACACATGCTATAAATATGAAACCCACCAGAGAATGTGTGTAAACAATAATAAACAGACAAACTTAATATAAAAAAGACATAGAGTGCACTTATTAAGATAGTAATATATCAATGAAAGCATAACTCCAAACGTGCATAGTGCATCATGAAAATCCCAAGAAATAAAACGCAACCAAAATACTGTGCAACAGATGTGCAAAAGGCCATAGTCCAGAGTGTCCAAAAGTGTGCAGTATTGCATTCTTACCCAAGAAGAGTATATTGCAATGGTCACCAATTTTAGTTCACGTCACAGAGAACAATCCAATTATCCAAAATTATCTATACTATAAGGTGAAAACACCATAAGCAAAATGTGTTATTCAGCTATATTTCCTAACCTCAAATCAAAAACCAAAGTAGGGGGGAAAAGTAATAGAGTAAGGATATAAAAAGCACCCCCCCAGGGCATAAAAGAACAGAATACATCGTAGCTCGAAAATGTTCCCACAAATGGACTGGCAGGGGATCTAAATGAAGCCATATATAGTACCTGATGGTAAAGATGTGTAGTTCATGTAGCCAATCTCATTTCAAATCTTCAAAGCAGGAATCCAACAAAAACGTATTTTAACTAGAGCGGAATAAAACACGAGGCAGTATGTCAAATGGGTGAGTGCACCGACATATGGTCAAAAAGTACTCGCACCATAAGAAACCTTTGGACAGTGAGGCACTTCAAAACATACCATTTGCACCAAAATCAAAAATTTCCCAAAGGGACTAATGTTTATGATCCACAATTAACACCTGTGTACGACAACATCCGTTGCCTGTGTATTTAAATGCGGTCATGTCACACCGCCACAAGATAATAAATCCGATAGGCATGTGCATGCAGACACAAACAAGCGTATAGTAGTCGTACCATACATGCCCTTTTGTGGTCAATATAGTAAATCCAATAGGCATGTGCATGCAGACGCATAAACAAGCGTATTACACTCGCACCATACTGGCCCTTATGTGGTCAAACACTTCGGAACACAACATAAAAAAACCCCGTAAAGGGCTAGTATCTGCGGTCTATAATTACCAAATGTAGGCGGTATCCTCACTCACCCATGTTCTTAAATACGGTTGTGTAATTCAGAAAGCAGGAATTGCTTCGGGCATTTAGCAATAGAGTATCTAAGCTAGATCAAAAAACGACAGTAAATAGCCAAGCACCCAAAACCGCATGGATGCTCCGTTCCAGCATATTGTCAAGTCAATTCATGCAGCTAAATAACAACAAAACATCTCAATCCGATATTTTAAAAAGCAGAATAAGGCTTTGCACCATGCATGTGCATACAAATGAGCATGAGGAAACTCACCATGGACAGGGAAACAATATCACACTCATTTCAAAGATTTTATACGTAAGCAACAACTGAAAACAGTGCCGCCACTTACCCTTGTTCGGTAGGGTCTGTCGAGTAACATAATAAGTGCAATCTTTCTGTCTTTAGGTCGGTCTATTATTGTTTACACACATTCTTTGGTGGGTGTTATATATATGTAATGCACGTGTCATGTTCGTGAGTGTGTTGACCTGGGCTCAGATGTAAATTTTGTATTTGATTGATCTGTCCATTTGGGTGTGGGGTTTTGGAGTAATTTTTATTAAAATGTACATAAGTCTCTGGTCCGTCACAAAAATAGATTTTTGTTTGTGAATGTGTTTCTGTTGTGTTATTACATGTTTTTAAAATGTATATTATTGGGTTGCCCTAATGGTTTTAGATTCTCTGCTTTTTTTAAAAACATTTGGAGTGGTTTGGAATAGTCTTAGTTTTGATACACAATTGTTATTTTATGTATTTATATTGGTGTTCTTGGCATGTTTGCAGCCCTGAAGAAGCCTTGTACTGGCGAAATGCATTGGCTGTGTGTTTTCTCATCACGAATAAAAACAGTACACACAACAGAGGATTCATTTGTATTGTTTATATTGACCCATATTGCAATTATGTTTTAACACTTGTTTTGGTTGCCTCTCGATTATGTGTAAATGTAAATGAGAACTGCATTACTTCAGAATACTCTTACAAACATATCAAGAACCACAAACCAGCCACACCCTTGCTTACCATACTACTGCAGAGTGCACCAGCTGTATGGCCCAAGCAAACCTCACCTCTCAAACTAGAGTATGCTATGCTCCATTTCGAAGTAAAATAACGGCCTTTAAATTCAATGTTATTTGGTACCTACTCTTTAAAACTGGATGCTACCATATAGTAAAAGAATTCCAACCAGGGTTTTCATCGCAGACATGTAATCCGAGAGGAAAGGAAAATGCTACTTACCAGTATGCATCTGTTCTTGGCATGTAGAGCTGCAGAGTCGTACACTGTGCATTAGATCGCCATCTGGTGTTGGGCTCGGATGCTTGCACTTTGTTGTTGTCTTGGAAGAGTCTTTTGTAGTCACGAGATAGGTGACTCCTCCTTTGGACGATAGTGCGCATGGGCATCGACTCCATGGTTAGATTGTTTTTCGCCATGATGGGAAAAGATGGAGTCAGTAAGAAGAAATAGATGTCCATGTGAATGTATCTAATTAAGATAATACTGGAACAGGTACAGGTTCCGGGGAGGCGGGTGGGCGTGTACGACTCTGCAGCTCTACATGCCAAGAACAGATGCATACTGGTAAGTAGCATTTTCCGTTCGAGGCATATGAGCTGCAGATCGTACACTGTGCATAGACTGTATAGCAGTGTCTCCCCTAGCGGTGGTCACCTGTATCCGTTGCAGTAGTTTGAAAAAGTGTTTTAAGAACAGCTTGGCCCACAGCAGCTTGTTGCTTTGCGTGTACGTCAACACAATAGTGTTTGGTAAAGGTATGTGGTGTAGACCATGTTGCTGCCTTACATATGTCATTTAGGGGAATGTTCCCTAAAAATGCCATAGAAGCCCCTAGTTTACGTGTGGAATGTGCTCTAGGGGGAATTATTAATTTGCGTTTAGCCTTTTGGTAGCATATTTGAATGCATTTGACTATCCATCTAGCAATGCCAGCTTTTGAGATGGGATTACCTTTATGTGGTGGGGAGAAAGCTACAAATAATTGTTTTGTCTTTCTGAAAGGTTTGGTCCTGTCAATGTAATAAAGTAGAGCTCTTCTGACATCTAGTGTGTGTAGAGCTCTTTCTGCTACAGAGTCTGGGTCTTGGAAAAAGACAGGTAACTCTATTGATTGGTTAAGGTGAAAAGCAGAAATTACTTTAGGTAGGAATTTGGGGTTTGGTCTGAGAACCACTTTATTACGATGGATTTGTAAAAATGGTTCTTGTATGGTTAGAGCCTGAATCTCACTGACTCTTCTGAGAGAGGTGATTGCAATTAGGAAGGCTACTTTCCATGTAAGAAATTGTAACTCACATTTGTGTAGAGGTTCAAATGGGGGACCCATGAGCCTGGTGAGGACAATATTTAGATTCCATGCTGGAGAGGGTGGCAATCTAGGGGGAATGATCCTTTTAAGGCCTTCCATAAAGGCTTTAATTGCAGGTACTCTAAACAGTGACAAGTGCTGTCTGTTTTGTAAGTATGCGGCTAGAGCAGCAAGATGTAATCTTATGGATGAGTATGCTAGGTTACATTTTTGTAGATGCAGCAAATAACAGATAATGTTTTGTATGGAGGCATCTAGTGGGTTGATATTGTTGTTATTACAATAAATAACAAACCTCTTCCATTTTGCTGCATAACAAGCCCTGGTAGTGGGACGTCTGGCTTCTTTAATGACATGCATACAGTCCGGTGGAAGGTTAAGGTAACCGAACTCTAGGACTTCAGGAGCCATATTGCCAGATTCAGTTGACCTGGATCGGGGTGTCTGATCTCTCCATGGTTCTGAGTTAAGAGGTGTGGAGAGAGGTGCAGTTTGTGGTGTGGAACCACCGAGAGTTCGAGAAGCGTTGTGAACCATGGTTGTCTTGCCCATGTGGGAGCAACTAGGATCATTGTTAGAGACTGCTGTCTGAGTTTGCGTACCACTAGGGGAATGAGTGGGAGAGGCGGAAAAGCGTGTGCAAATCTGCCTGACCAATTCATCCATATTGCATTGCCCTTGGACGACGGGTGTGGGAACCTGGCGGCGAAGGTTGGGCATTTTGTGTTTTCTTGTGTGGAGAACAGGTCTATTTGTGGATGACCCCACATTTGGAAAAAAGGTTGCAGAACTTGCGGATGCAGTTCCCATTCGTGAATCTGTTGTGTCTGTCGACTTAACAGATCCGCAATGTGATTGTGAACTCCTGGAAGATGTTCTGCAAGGAGGTATATGCCTTGAGGAATGGCCCATCTCCATATGTCTTGCGCTAGTTGAGATAGCTGCAGAGAGTGTGTGTCCCCCTGTTTTTGTATATAGTACATTGCTGTCATGTTGTCTGTTTTGACTAAGACAGTCTTGTGAGTAAGATGCGGTTGGAATGACTTTAGCGCTAGAAATATTGCTAATAATTCTAGGTGGTTGATGTGGAGCAGTTTTTGTGTATTGGTCCAGTTGCCCTGCGTTGTGTGGGTAAGGAGGTGAGCTCCCCACCCAGTGAGAGATGCGTCTGTTGTGAGCACTATCTGTGGAACTGGCTCTAGGAACGGCCGCCCCTTGGAAAGGTTTTGTATATTCCACCATTGCAGAGAGCGATGAGTGCGGCTGTCTACCAACACCAGATCTGTAAGCTGGCCTTGAGCTTGGTTCCACTGACGTGCTAAGCATTCTTGCAGGGGACGCATTTGAAGTCGTGCGTGAGGGACAATAAAGATGCACGAGGCCATCATTCCTACTAGCTGCATAAACACTCGAGCTGGAAGGGAGTGTTGAGGTAGGAATTTTTTGATGAGGGCTTGCATACTGTTTATCCTGGAATGATTGGGGTATGCTAGAGCTCTGGAGGTATCTATTGTGGCCCCTAGGTACTGATGTATGTAGGAGGGATGGAGATGAGATTTGGTATGGTTTATTGTGAACCCCAAATTGTGTAGTAACAGAACTGTTTGGAATGTGTGCTGTACACACTGATTGTGTGACTTGGCTTTTATTAGCCAGTCGTCTAGATACGGAAACACGTGAATGTGTTGTCTTCGCAAGTGCGCAGCTACTACTGCTAGGCACTTTGTGAAAACCCTTGGTGCTGTTGCCACTCCGAATGGCAGGACTTTGAACTGATAATGTTGTCCGTCCACTGTGAACCTTAGGTATTTCCTGTGCGCAGGGTGTATGGGAATATGGAAATAGGCGTCCTTGAGATCTAGTGTGGCAAGGAAGTCACCTTGTTGGAGGAGTGGAAGTATTTGTTGAAGAGTGATCATGTGAAAATGATCTGAGTGAATGTAATAGTTGAGGGGTCTGAGGTCCAGTATTGGCCTGAGGGAACCGTCCTTTTTGGGGATTAGAAAATACAGTGAGTAAACCCCCTGTGCCCTGATGATCTAGAGGGACTGGTTCTATTGCTTGCTTTTGTAGCATGGAGAGAACCTCTTGTTTGAGGAGCGTTAGATGTTCTGTGGACATGGGACGCTGTCTGGGTGGTATGTTGGGGGGAGTAGAAGTGAGTTCCAGGCAGTAACCATACTGGATAATTTGTCTTACCCACCTGTCGGTGGTGATGGAATTCCACGCAGGTAGGAACTGTGATAGTCTTCCCCCGACTGGAGTGGAATGATCGGGGGGAAACGGAGGGAAGTCACTTTGGTGGTAGGGGAGGTGCGTGTGTTAAACCCGCGTCCTCTACCCCTGTTGTTGTTACCTCTGTAATTACCTCTGGAGTAACCTCTATTAGAGGAGGTTTGGGTGGTATTTTTATAATGTGCAGAGGTGGTGTCTGTGGCAGTAGTTTTGGAGCCGCCTCTATATGAGGAGCGACGAAAGGAACCTCTACTAGTTGTCGCTTGTAGAGCCCCCATAGCTTTGGCTGTGTCTGTGTCCTTCTTCATTTTCTCCAGAGAAGTGTCCACATTAGGCCCAAACAGGTGTTCCTGGTCTAAGGGTTGATTCAGGATGGTAGATTGTACCTCCTGCTTAAAGCCTGATATGCGTAACCACGCGTGTCTGCGCAGCAAAACGCTTGAATTTATTGTGCGTGATGCTGTATCTGCTGCGTCAAGGGCGCACTTTATTGAGGTGTTTGTAACCAGCTTGCCCTCCTGTATCAGATCATTTGCCTTGGTCTTATGCTGATCTGGAAGGTACTGAATGAGCTTTTCTAGCTCATCGTAATGGGCCCTGTCATATCTCGCCAGTAAGGCTTGTGAATTGGCGATGCGCCACATGTTTGCTGCTTGAGACGCAACCCTCTTGCCAGATGCGTCGAGCAATTTGGACTCTTTGTCTGGTGGTGGTGCCTCGCCAGTAGTTTGTGAATTTGCCCTTTTACGTGCATTAGCAACTACTAAGGAGTCAAGAGGGAGTTGACCTTTAATATAAGTTGGGTCAGATGGGGCAGGCTTATATTTTTTCTCAATTCTTGGGTTAAGAACCCTAGCTCTAACTGGGTCTTTGAAGACCTCAGGGGCATGTTTAATAATGCCTTTAAGCATAGGGAGAGTATGTGTAGACTTTTGAGGCTGGCTAAAAGTCTCTAATAAAAAGTCCTCTTCCAGTGGGTCTGAGTGTAACTTGTCTCCATGGAATTGTGCTGCCCTGTTTATGACCTGTGCAAACCCTATAGTATCATCTGGGGGGGATGGTTTGGATGGGTATGGCTCAGGGGCGGGTATATCTGGGAGATCATAATTGTCCCAGGGGTCCTGGGGTGGGATACTGTGAAGGTCGTCATCAGTATCTGTGTTGTGAGGTGACTGCATGTCATCATCATGATCATCCCCGTCTGTATCCCCTTGTGGTGAAGAAAAAGGTGGAGGAGAGTGAGGCGGGGAGAGTATAGGGCTGAAAGGTTGTGGAGGTGGAGAGAAAGACCTTATAGGTGATGTAGAAGAGTCTTTCTTCTTGGGAGGTGGTTCAGGTGTGTTTGGTTCCTGTAGCTTCCTCTTGTGAGGTGTTACGGATTGGACTTGTCCGGTAATGGGGTCAATATGCAGAGTTTTCTGCTTCGGATCGATGGGAGCAGAAAGTTCTGAGAACTAGTGTCTTTTCTCGGCACCGAAGATTTCGGTTCCGAGTGCTGTTTATGCTTGCGAGGTTGTTTGGTGTCCTTCGGAGGTGGTGAAGTTTTCGACACCGAAGGTTTCTTTGTCGACTCCGAAGGTTTGGTAGGCTTCGGTGTCGAGGTGTCGGAGACCTTGGGCTTCGGCGCCGAAGGATCTGTTAGTAACGGGACCTTAGTTTTGTGCTTCGATGCCGATGGGTGTTTTTCGGCACCGGGATGTGGCTGGCTCGATCCCGAGCTGCCAGAAGGCTTTGGATGCTTCGGAGCCGAGCCGGAAAGCGGGGCTCCTGAAGCTTTGTCTTGGTGCAGACCTAGGCCCGAAGGTGAAGGTGTGACCGAAGCCTTTTGTTTCTTCGGGACAGGGGCATCGACGTCAGTACTCACAGTACGTTGACCCGGCGTGATGGTTTGGTCGTCGGACCCGGAGTCGTCGGCTCCGGAGGTGTCGATTTGTAGATCTCCGGTGTCTGGGTTGTCGGAGCCTGTGTCGAAGATGTCGTCCGGAGCGGGAGCGGTTGACCTGGACATTTCGTGTCGTCGGGCCCGGCGATCACGTATAGTCTTTTTGGACCTGAAGGAGTCACAGGCCTGGCAGTGTCGACTCTCGTGTTCTGGCGAGAGGCAAAGATTACAGACCTCGTGGAGATCTGTGTGTGGGAATTTAGCCCCACACTTGCATTTTTTAAATGGAGTCCTTTCCATATGCTGGTTGATGGCGCCGATCCGCCCAACGGTCCACGTCGGCGACCGGACTCGAAACTGTCTTGGAGTGGAGACGCGATGAGGGGATCGCGATCGAAACAATACCGTCGAACGGTGGGAGTTTTCTGCGCGTCGAGAGGGGAACCGATCGATGTCGACCCGGAGCGCAGCAAATTACATCCGAACCCGATGGCGGAAAAAAACAATCTAACCATGGAGTCGATGCCCATGCGCACTATCGTCCAAAGGAGGAGTCACCTATCTCGTGACTACAAAAGACTCTTCCAAGACAACAACAAAGTGCAAGCATCCGAGCCCAACACCAGATGGCGATCTAATGCACAGTGTACGATCTGCAGCTCATATGCCTCGAACAATGGAATTTAGGATTCCCAAAAAATAGTTCACACAAGAATGGTAACAACTGATACAAAGAATTCGAGGCCATGACAAACTGGACAACAAAACAAGCCTTCATAGCCAGAGAGAGATTGCTGGATAAAACCAATCAGTCCCTCACAAGCATGCTACCATATGTTCACAAGGATTCTAGGGCCCAGCCAGACTGACAATCCCAGGCATACATGCTGCTGATGAATCATGCCTAACCAGCCGTTCCATCCCATGCATGTGACCATATAAATTAAATGATTCCAAAACTCAACAACCACAACCCCCACCCTAGGCATGCTAACAGGCTGGTAGAGAAAATACAGGGCTCAGACTATCTGTCCCTTCCATGGATACCTTAGTTGAAACCCATATTTACGTATTCTTCACAGAGTATGCCTCTCACTAAATCTCACCCGGGGCAGCTGGTCCCAGTGTTCCTTGCTCCTCATCTCCTCCTGCATTTCGTGGATCCTCTTCAGAGATTCCAGGCTCTCATCCAGGAGAAACGTTGTGTCGTTGATTAGCATGTTTATGTAGCGGACAAACTGCTTCCCGGAGCTGCAAGAAGGGAAGATTTTCACCTCTGTGCCAGGAAACGTAAAATGCAGGCAATAGGGGAGGGTGAAAGCACAGGCTAGCACACAGCTCTTAGTGGGGGCAGGTAGACTGGCACAGCAAGATTAGAGGAGGAGAGCGTGAAGAGGAAGGCAGGAAAGCTTAGTAGGATTTGAGAACTGGCAAAGACAGCAAGAACAAGCATTGGCATAGCCAATAGGTCTCGCCTTTGGGACCTTATATGTGTTTAAACAGAGGTTAAATCAGGGGCATTGTTGGAGGATGTTAGTGGGGGAATCGGTGAAGTAGAAGGTCAATCGGGACATCGAGGACAGGCGCCTCAAAAGATTGTTTCACTGGGCACTGTCACTGCTAAAGCCAGCCCTGCATTCACTGCTACCAGTTGACAGGCAAGTCTCCGGAGGGGGTGGGTGGGGGGGGGGGCGGTTTGTGGGAGTAGTGGGAATAGTGGGTACTGCTTCCCCTTTAAGGGGTTGCTAGTTCAATCTATTTGTAGGACAACTACCTGGTCTTCGGTTCTTTCTTTGATGTGGAGGACTGCAGTCAGCCACAATTTAGTAAAGCGATGCTACAACCCTCCTTTTATGGTTACCCAGGCAAAAGCTGAAATGCACAAGTTACTAACTTGTGTAACGATATATCTGTAAGAGACAGTAGTTAGTGACAGATTCCTTACCTTAGAATATCCCCAGGCGTCAGGCTGGATCCGGAAAGTTTTTGCGTAGCAGTACCCTTGCGCGTCGGTAGGCGGCGTCGTGTGGCTCCGCGTCCGTTGTCGGCGTCGTGATCGCCGGGATGACGTCGCGGGCAGTACTTAAGACGCCGCCCCTGCGCGCTGACGTCAGTTCTGTACACGACTTTCCGCGCCAGGAACGCAGAGCCATGCAAGAAGCTGACATAGGTGTCTGAAAAATACTAGGGCCCTGAAAGGGATGTCCTTAACCCTAGAAATCAGTTCGCAGAACGGGAGGATGGGTGGGGCGGTAGGAATCTGTCACTAACTACTGTCTCTTACAGATATATCGTTACACAAGTTAGTAACTTGTGCATCTGAAAGAGACACGTTAGTGACAGATTCCTTACCTTAGAATAGATACCCCAGCAATACCAACCCCGGTGGTGGGTCTGCGAACAAAGATCAGACAAGGAAGTCCTGGAGGACAGAACGGCCAAAGAAGCCGTCCCTCCGGACCTGACTGTCAAGGCAGTAATGCTTTGTAAACGTGTGCAGCGAGGCCCACGTAGCTGCCTGACAGATAACCGGCAGCGGAACACCGCGGCCCAAGGCCGTGGTAGCAGCCGTTGCCCTGGTGGAATGGGCACGCAGCCCAACAGGAGGCTCCTTCTTAGCCAAAGAATAGCAGGTCTCGATGCACAAGGTAACCCAGCGGGAGATGGTCCTCTTGTGCACCGCCCGACCTTTTTTGGCGCCCACGTAGCCAACAAAGAGCTGGTCATCCACTCGGAAGTGTTTTGTGCGGTCGATATAGGAGGAGAGCGCACGTTTTGGGTCCAGACGGTGGAGCCTCTCTTCCTCTCTGGAAGGATGCGGAGGCGGAAAGAAGGTGGGCAAAGTGATGGTCTGCCCAATGTGGAAAGCAGTAACCACCTTTGGCAAGAAGGACGGACGCGTCCGAAGAACAACCTTGTCTGGATGAACAGACAGAAAGGGAGGTTTGCAAGATAGAGCCTGGAGCTCACTCACCCGCCGAGCGGAGGTGATGGCCACCAGAAAGGCTGTCTTCAGAGTCAGAAGACGAAGAGGACAGTTATGTAGAGGCTCAAAGGGAGCGCACATTAAAAAGGTAAGAACCAAGTTCAAGTCCCACTGAGGCATCACAAACGGAACAGGAGGGAAGAGGTGTGTAACGCCTTTTAAGAACCTGTTAACAACAGGGGACTTGAAAAGGGAGGGCTGATCAGGGAGCATGAGGAAGGCCGAGATAGCACAGAGATAACCCTTGATGGTACCCAGGGCAGAACCCTGTTGGGCCATAGAAAGAAGGAACAGAAGGACCTCAGAAAGAGGGGCAGAAAGGGGATTCACAGCCTTTGCTGTGCACCATGCCACAAATTTGTTCCACCTGCAGGCGTATACCACCTTAGTGGAGGGACGCCTGGCTGCCAGAATCACATCACAAACTTCGGGAGGCAAGTCGAAAGGAATCAACTGCCGCCGCTCAATCTCCACGCAAGCAGGTGTAGACTGGACAGGTTCGGGTGGAGGACCGTCCCCTGCTGCTGCGACAGAAGATCCTCCCGAAAAGGGCGACGGATCGGGGGATCTACGCTCATATTGAGTAGCTCGGGATACCAAACTCTTCGAGCCCAGTCCGGAGCCACAAGAATGACTTGGGCCCGGTCGTGCCGAATCTTCTTCAACACTCTGGGTAGAAGTGGTATAGGCGGAAAGGCGTACAATAGACCGCAACTCCACTCGTGACGAAAAGCGTCGCCGAGCGAGTGCCGCCTTGGAAATTCCAACGCGCAGAACTGATTACATTGCGCGTTCTCTTCGGTGGCGAATAGATCTAACCAAGGCTCTCCCCACTGTAGAAAGAGTCCTTGCGCCACTTCCGAGTGAAGACGCCATTCGTGATCCATCATGCACCTGCGGCTGAGTTCGTCCACCCTGGCGTTCAGGGAACCTGCCAGGTGTTGAACCATCAGGAACATACCCTGATGTTCCAGCCATGTCCAGAGGCGCAGAGCCTCCTGACAAAGGGTCCAAGACCCCACCCCGCCTTGTTTGTTGCAGTACCACATGGCGGTGGTGTTGTCTGTGAACACCTTCACTACCTTCCCTTTGACAGAGGGAAGGAATGCCTTGAGTGCAAGTCGGATCGCCCGGAGCTCCAGAAGGTTGATATGGAGCCGGGACTCCGCCGGAGACCAGAGGCCTCTGATCTCCGCCTCTCCCATGTGACCGCCCCATCCCAGAAGGGACGCGTCCGTCACAACTGTGTGCTCTGGCTGGGGAAGGGAGAGGGATCTGCCCATGACCCATTGCCGGTTCGAAAGCCACCACTGCAACTGTTTTGCAGTCCCCTCCGAGATCTGGACGTGATCGGACAGGTTGTCCTGGTGCTGCGCCCACTGGAACTTCAGGTCCCACTGCAGAGCCCGCATATGCCATCTGGCATGATTGACCAGCAGGATGCAGGAGGCCATGAGGCCCAGCAGCCTCAGGGTCATCCGTACCGAAACCCAGGATAAAGGCTGAAAGATCAGAATCATAGCCTGAATATCCCGGACTCGCCGTTCGGGAGGATAGGCCCGAAACTGCGTCGTTTCCAGAACTGCTCCGATGAAAAGGAGCTGTGGAGAAGGAATCAGATGCGACTTCGGCACATTGATGGAGAACCCCAGCGAGTGCAGGAGTTCGGCCGTAGTCTGGAGGTGGGAGACGACTGCCTGGGACGAGCCCGCCTTCAGCAGCCAGTCGTCGAGGTAGGGGAAGACTGAAACCCCTGCCCGGCGCAGATGAGCTGCGACCACCGCCATCACTTTCGTGAACACCCGAGGGGCACTGGTAAGGCCAAAGGGGAGCACGGTGAACTGAAAATGCTCGAGGCCTACCGTGAACCGAAGGTAACGCCGGTGGGCCGGCAGGACGGGGATGTGGAAATTGGCGTCCTGCAAGTCCAACGCTACCAACCAGTCTCCAGGGTCGAGGGCAGTCAAGACCTGAGCTAGGGTGAGCATCTTGAACTTCTCCTTCCGGAGGAAGCGATTGACGTTCCGGAGGTCCAAGATAGGACGCATGTCCTCCTTGTCCTTTTTGGGCACCAGAAAGTAGTGGGAGTAGCAACCACGCCCTACTTCTGGGGTCGGAACATGCTCGATGGCCCTCTTGGCCAAGAGGGCAGTGACTTCCTTCTGCAGAAGTACCAAGTGATCCCCGGACATGCAGTGGAATTGAGGTGGCATGGCTGGGGGGGTGGTCTCGAAGGGGAGGGAGTAGCCCCTTCGGACAATGTCCAAGACCCACCTGTCCGAGGTGATGGGACGCCAGTGGTGAAGGTGATGGCGGACCCTGCCCCCTACTGGCGTGCTGTGCACCTGAAAGGAGGGACTAGGAGGGCTTGGAGGCCGCAGACGGGTTAGAGGTGGTGGCCTGACCCGCACGCTGGTTGCCCGAACCGCCACGGCGGTATCCACGTCCTCGGCCACGCGAAGACGCCTGCTGCGCGGGCCGGTGGCTGGGCTGCTGACGTGACTGGGCGCCCCTTCCGTGGCCACGATAGGGGCGAAAAGCAGAAGTTAGCGGAGGGCGTGTAGCAGAAAGGCCCAGGGACTTGGCAGTAGCCCGTGAGTCCTTAAAGCGCTCCAACGCATGGTCTGCTTTGGACCCAAAAAGACCGACTCCATCAAAGGGCATGTCCATGAGAGTATTCTGGACATCCCCTGAAAAACCAGTGGTTCTCAGCCAGGCGTGGTGACGCAGCGCCACCGTCGTTGCAATAGACCTGCCCAGCGAGTCGGCGGTATCAAGGCCACATCGTATTGTGTATTTGGCTGCATCCCTTCCTTCCGCAATGGCGAGGGAAAGCAGTGTCTGGACCTCCTCAGAACACTGGGGCAAAACAGTTGCCACCGAATCCCACAAGGAGTGGGTATATCGGCCCAAAAGACAAGCGGTGTTGATGGACCGCAAGCCAGCACTGGAGGAAGAAAAACCCTTCTTCCCAAATTGATCCAGGCGTTTGGATTCCCTATCCGGAGGGGCGGTAGGGAAGGCGGTTTGGGAAGCGGAGGCTTGGACAACCAAGCTCTCAGGAGTGGGGTGGACAGAGAGAAATAGGGGGTCGCCCGGAGCTGGGCGATGACGTCGGGACACGTTCCTATCCACAGGAGCCCCTGTGTTGGGCTTGGACCAGGCGCCCAAAAGAACGTCAGTGAGGGCATCGTTAAACGGCAGCACAGTCTCCGTAGAGGAGGCTGCCGGCTGAAGCACCTCTGTCAAGAGATTAGTCTTGACCGCCACAGTAGGGAGTTGGAGATGTAAGGCTCCAGCCGCCCTTCGCAACACCGTTGCAAAATTGGCTCCCTCCTCCGTAGCCACGGGAGGAGACAGCATGCCAGTGTCAGGGGAAGTATCTAGACCACTGGCATGCCCTAGACCCTCTGTCCAGTCCTCATCGTACTGACACTGTTGTGCCAGAGGATCATCAGACCCCTCCCAGACCTCCTGGTCCTCCTCTGGTTCAAAATAAGGAGGAGGAGGGACATTTGGGACCCAAGGTCTCATCGGCGCCGGAACCGGCGTCGAGCGACGTCGGTCCGGGTCCATATCCGGAGCCGGAAGGAACTGGGGGACGACGCCGCCCGGAGCCCCAGGCGGCGTCGAGAACGGCACCGGAGACATCGGCGGAGGCGTGGTTAGGTCGACCGGCGTCGATGGGGGTTGCGGAGCCGGGATCGAGGCCGGGGCCGGGATCGAGGCTGGAGGCACGGGCGACGCCGGAGCCGTCGGCGACGCCGGGGCAACCCCATCAGGGCCCGCGGGGCCCGAAGGCGCACGGAGGGACCTTGAGGCCCGAAGAGGCGGGCCATGGCCGACAGGAATTCCTGTATTTGGGCCGGATCCGCCCCCGAACCCGGGAAGGACGGGTATTGCGGGGGCGACTCCACAGGCATGTCCGGGGCCGCGGGGCGGGGACGGTGCCGGGAGGGGCCTCAGCCGAGTCGCGAGACCGGCGAGGCGAAGTCCTAGAGCGACGATGCTTTTTGGACTTTTTGTGCTTGGACTTACCGGACGACGAAGACTTCGATGCCGACGACCGGTGAGGACTCCGCGACCGACCCCTCGACCTCTCACGCGACCGGGGCTTGGTGTGGCGCGGAGCCGAATGCCGGGCCTCGAGGAGCTTTCGAGACCGCTCTCGCAAAGCTTTCGGGTTGAGGGCCGGCAGTCGGAACACGACTCCGTGTCGTGGCCTCGGCCGAGGCAGAAGAGACACTCCCGATGCGGGTCTGTGATGGACATCATCCGAGCACAGGTGCCGCAACGTTTAAAGCCGGGCATCCCTACGACACCTTGAAGTCGATTCGAAGAAACAGTGAAAAATTCACCAAAAAAGTTAGTCAAAAAATGACTAGGGCACTGCTCTTCCCGGATCTGCGCTTGCTGGCGCGGAAAAAGAAGAAACACGCCCTCTGCCCCCATCACACACACAACCCAAGATCTTTATTCTAAACTTGCTGTTCCTCAGAAGCCGCGCAGTGAAGGAGAAGCAGGTGGCTCTGTTTACTCACACCACAACTAATACAGGCCCCCCCCACTGATCTGCTTTCTTGCTCAGAAGCAACTGCTCACCCAGCATGAAAAGAGTCACCCAATCTCCGTGCCCGGCAGCCCTGGTCCTTGAAGCGTGGCCTGGCCTAGAGTTGCCCGAGGCTGAGGAAGCTGAGCCCCGCTTCTTGTCATGCGGTGGCCGCTGGCGGCTGCTCGCGTCTTTCACTGGGCGCCATCACTCGACCTCTTTAATGCCGCTCAAATATTATTGTGCGAGAGAGCCGCTCATGTGAGCCGTGTGAGCATGGAAAGACAATATTGGTCGAGCCGGTTGCTGTTTGTACAGCTATAGCGCTTAAGCTCCAGCCCCGAGAGCGGGGCGCCCAGCTCCACGGCTGAGCCTTTCATACCAGCATGAAAAGCGCCTCTGCCTTGTTCACTATTGTTTTTCCGATGGTAATTTATTTAGCGGAACTCTCAGAAGGCACTTCCTGTCCATTAGCGGATGTCATCGCCGTGCTGACTGCCTATGGGTGGAAACTGAAAAGGCTGGCTGCCTTCAGTATCACCAGAAGCAGACACTTAGCAAAAGAAAGTCGGGGCTACCCTCTCACTCGTTTGCAGAGCATCCTGAAACTCCCAGAAGGCATTTGCATTTCAAACAAGCGCAGACAAGCGCGGTCGCGAAAGTGAAAGCGACCGCGCTGGGTTAATTAGTAACCAGATCCTGGAATGCAGCTGGCACACTGCGCGCCGCTGCTCGCTCCGCTCGCTCCCGAGACCCATAGGCCATGGGAGTGAACGTTTTCAGAAAAGGCGGGACATACCCCCGCCTTTGGCCATTTGCATGCTTTCATTTTTGAAAGCCACAAGCAGAGGCCAATGGAATATGTGGGAGGAGTCCGACCCACACGGAGAAGTCTCTTGGAAGTCTGGAGTGATTCCAAGAGGCCCTCTCCTAGAGCAGCGCATGCGCGCTGCGCTAGGCTCGACCTAAAAACGGTAGAACTGCAGGGACAGGGGAAGAAGCATAGCAGATGTAGTTTAAGTTTAGGGATGTAAGCAGAACAGGAGACAGCATATCTGCTGGAGCCAGTCTGGGGGTGTAGGTTGCAAGGTGCATGGTTTTAAACTCACTTGAACTCTTCCATGAAGGTGCCATGGTGTGCGATATTCTGCCAGAGGCTCTTGAAAATGGTGCTGATATGGTAGCGGATTGTAAACTTGTCGTAGAATTCACTGGTGGCTCCGGTGTGTTCAACATCTAAAAATAACAGGATACCAAGATCATGAGGAGCAGAAGACCTACACAAATCCTCGAAGAGTATTAATTACATAGGACAACCTGCCTTAAAATCACACACTGCACCTTTAGGAATTATAGACTTATAGTGTGGGCAAAATATTTTTCATTTTTTATCACAGGTGCATTCCATAATCAAAGCACATATGTAACAAGAATTTAACATGGCTAGTCTCTTATTTTTTTAAACAATATTTATGGCTTGTCACTTATAATAACTTACTACAACCTATTTGTGATTCTGGAGCTACAGTTCCAAATTTGGCCAGTACATCAAACTCTATGGTTCAGCAACATATAGTTTGTTTTGGCTTTGACTACTTGTATTGAATAATGTACACCAACATTATGAGGATAATCCCCTCAGATTAATGCTCATGTAACAATTCCTGCCTTGTGCCTTCATATGGTCTTGAAGATCCTCTGTAGCTTGCAACTTCATTATAAGGTACAACTCGTGATATATTATCATTTATATTGCAACAGAAGCATAGTATGTCCAAGGGACTGGTCAGTATATGAACAGTGGTACAGCACTTTAGGTGTTAAATGACTAACTTAATACCAGACACTACAACGGGGAAGAATGAGGCCCACCCGAACAATTAGCTAATTTTGCAACTGGAAAGCTTTCCCTACTATGATTAGCAAGTACTGCCATCAGTCACGGTCAATTTACTTGCTAAAGGTTCAGTGTCAAAGTCTGAAGTATCAGTGGGAGGGGTAACATTTAAAAAAAATAATTATAGAGCTTTTCCCAAAAATCTGCACAGGCATTGTTTTGTTATAACAGGTACAACAAATAAAGATTTGACTGCTTTAATGGACATTGCATCTGAGCTTTAACAAGTATAGCTATCACCATAATCAGTTACTTGTGGTTTAACTACTATGTTTGCATCATTGCACCGAATATTTACTCAGTTCTGTACAGTGAAATGCAAAATAATTCCACAGCACAAGGTAACGTACAATTCAAAGTAATGGAAAAAGCATAGTAAAAGATGCATTGTATCTGGGAACCGTGTCCCCATTTCTTCCAGAGCTTAATATGCAGAGGAATTATTTTTTTTATTCTCTCCAATAGATCCTTTATAGTGACTCGTCAATTTAGCAAAATTGATTTTTTTATTTTACAGAGTTTTATATAGCGCGAACTTGACCCGAATCGGGTATCAGAGCGCTTTACATAGCACCAGTTGCATTACATGAGTACACGTTAATTTTTGTTAGGCACGGGGAGATTAAGTGATTGGCCCAGAATCACAGGATGTTCAGCGTCATTGCCGAGACTCGAACCCAGTTCCCCAGATTCGAGGTCGACCGCCCTAGCCGGTAGGCCAACTCCTCTCCCCCATTCTAAAAAAAGCATGCTAGCTGGACGTGAGATCTAAGAAATCAACAATAAATTATCAAATATATTACCTTCTTAAAAATGGTTAAATGCAATTTTGAACAGCATTACTGAAAAAGCAAGTTCAGATATGCAGCAACAGAGAATGCATGGTTAAAATTCAAATGTTCTTGCAATTCCAGCAGCTCACAATAGGCCAAAAAGTGAAAGTTTCATATTGAGCTCAAAAATATGCAACTTGGGTGTTTTCTGATTTTTGGCACTTCATCTACGTGACTGGAGCACTGTAGTCTTTCATTTGGGGCATCTGGTGCATAGACCAAAAGCAGTGGACCGTAAACAATATATGAGACTTCACTTTTAAGATTTGATATTGCCAGCCACTCTTAAGCTTTTTAATATCTATGTTGCATTCTAGAAACTTTGTCTTGCCTTTAGATTTTTGCTGATGACACACCCAGCCTGAATGAATGCCAATTTAATGAACCTCAATTCGGACACGAGAAAAATTCTCATCTTTGGTACTTCTTCTGGGAACTTAGACTGGTGGCCCAATGAGTTGGTACACCATCCAAATCTGATCATTTTTTAGGCATTACATTTAACTGAGACGGTTACTTGTTTTGAGAAAAAAACATTCCTTTGTATCCATCTGATTAGTTTAATACATATGTCCAGTTGATTCTTTTTTAACCAGATGGCTGTAATTCTTTGCTTCTCAACCTCCATAGAATTTTCAACTTTGAAGCCAATGCATTTAGAACATTTGGCAACTCATCCAGGAAAGGGACTCCGCAAACACCTATATTTCCTCTCATCTTAAAACTTTACACTGTCTGCTTATTCATAAGCGCAGGTGCAGCTTATTTAAGGCCTTAGCTTCATTGATGCATTGCTCCCCTTATACATGCAAAAACTGTTTACTTGTTATTCAGCTTAGAGGGTCTTGCATTTCAAGTTGCTCACTTTCTTCCAGTTTCTAAAATTTGTAGAGCCAGGTTTGGCATAAAAAATTAGCAATTCTCTACCCACTGTTATAAAGGCAAGTGGATGTTACCAGACAGGTGTTCATTTGGGCACGGTAGGATTGGTGTGGGCGCTCAAACTTGATGAGTTTGACTATAGGAGGCCCCACCCAGAACAGATCATGAGGCAAAAGGCCCCCTGCCATTAGGTATTAGTCCCTGGTGACTGTTTGAAGACAGGGAGGTCCTATCACTATTTACCACAGTACCCTTCACTATAAATAATAAAGTCTAGGGATACATACCTTTAGCCCTGGTGAATGCCCCAGACCTCTTTTAGGCTCTATTAGAAGGCAGAAGAAACATGTTGGCATAACAACTCAGAGGTACGCAAGGGTCATAGTAACGCAAGGGTCAGAGGTACGCAAGGGTCCTTTGAGACTACCTTATGGTAGAAATGGGGGGTCCCTAGTTGCCAGGTTGTTACCCTGTCCAAGTAGGGACCCTTCTTCATAGTCACACCCTTGGTAGCTTGGCACGAGCAGTCGGGCTTATCTCAAAGGCAGTGTGTAAAGCATTTGCACATATCCAACAGTAATACAGTGAAAACACTACAAAAGGACACCACACCAGGTTTAGAAAAATATCTAATATTTTATCTGTGCAACCAAGAACGATAAAAAAATCCACCATACAGTTCTCAGCAATCTTAATCAAAAATAGACTTAAAATACAATTCCTTGAAGTCGATGGCTCCATCCGGGGCTATCATGGCGTTGTGAACAACAAATCCAAACAGTTCTGGCTGACCGCGACGTCGTGGGCCATCTATG
The DNA here is from genome assembly GCA_963921515.1 of Calotriton arnoldi. Classification (NCBI taxonomy): domain Eukaryota; kingdom Metazoa; phylum Chordata; class Amphibia; order Caudata; family Salamandridae; genus Calotriton; species Calotriton arnoldi. The sequence goes on from CAWUFW010003781.1 coordinate 979,763, forward strand.
GCGTCGGGGAGACCCTCAAAACAGTACTTTAGAAATGCAGGGCGTCGGCGACCTCTTGTTGAGCCCAGAAGAGCCGGCGTCGTCAGGTGTCTGTTCCGGAGGTCGGTGCAGGAGTCGTCGGGCCCTTGAAGTCACACACATTGCAGATCGAACTCCTTGTGGTCTGGAGCACTGGTAGGCATCGGTACGAAGTGCAACTTTGTGGTGTGGTGCCCTCAGGTCGCGTTGCAGGCAGCGGCTCGGTGACGGTCGTCTTGCAGTGGCGGTGAGACCAGGGCTGCGGTGCGAAGTGATGCGGTGCTTGTCGCGGCGCTGGCAGGTCACTGTGCAAGCAGCGGCGTTGTCATTGCAGAAGCGAGGTCATCAGCTGACGAACTGGAGTCGATGGCGCTGGCGTCCGTAGGCCAAGGCTGAGGTGCGGGATGAGGACGGTGCGTCGTGCAACTTACGAGCAGTGCCCTCGAATAACAGTGCAAGCAGGGGCTTCGATATCGGCTTGGAGTGGCGGCGTTGGGGATACCATGGCGGAGGCGTGAAGCGAGGCGGTGCGAAGTGCGTTGCCCACAGGTTGCAGTGCAAGCAGCGTCTCAGTGGCAGCGGCGGATGGTGTCGTCGGTGAGACCAGAGATGCGGTGCGAAGTGCGGCAGTGCCCTCTGCGGTGCCTTCAGGACACTGAGTCGGCAGCAGCGTCGTTGACGGCGTCAGGTTGCTTTTTTGTTCTGTTGCAGCACAAAACGGTTACTTACCAGTAGGAGTAGTTTTGCAGCTTGAAGAGTGTTTTGGATTCACATGCTGTGCATCATTCCGCCATCTAGTGGCTGGGTCCGGAATTGTCTGTTTTTTTTCCCTCCTGTTTTGGTTGCTGTCGACCACCATTTGGTGTCATGTACGTCCCCTGTATGACGTCAGACGGCATCCTGGAGGTCGACGTGCGTGGTGGCCATCTTCGGATTCTTTTTTTCTGTCTTTATGCTGTTTAATCCTTGTGATGGTCCTTATTTATAGTTCTTAACGTTGCACTTTGCTTCCCCACCTGTTTGTGTTCCTTCTAGGGGAAGGCTGGGTGGGTCGCATGTGAATCCAGAAAACTCTTAAAGCTGCAAAACTACTCCTACTGGTAAGTAACCATTTCGTTTTGCAGCGTGAATCCTTTTCTGGATTCACATGCTGTGCATCAGATTATGTAGCGGAGTCTGTGGTGAGAGGAAGACCTAGCAAACAGGTGTTGAAGCACCCTTTGTCCAATTTGAGCTTTCTTATTCATCTGTATATCCACACAATAATGCTTTGTAAATGTGTCTGGTGATGCCCATGTTGCTGCTGCGCAGATGGCATCGATGGGTACATTTGCCATGAAAGCCAGCGTTGCTCCCTTCTTTCTAGTGGAGTGAGCTGTTGGTTGTATTGTTAGTTCTTTTTTGGCATTGGTATAGATTAGTTGCATAGCTTGCATTATCCATCTTGCAATGGTTGCTTTAGTGACAGCTGATCCTGTATTGGTATGTGAGTAAGCCACAAACAACTGTTTTGTTTTCCTTACTTGTTCCGTTTTTTGCAGGTAGTATAGTAGAGCTCTCCTTACATCGAGGGTATGGAGGCTTCTTTCTGCCTTAGTTTTTGGTTCCTTGAAGAAAACTGGCAAGATGATGTTTTGATTCAGGTGATACTTAGTTACCACCTTCGGTAAAAACTGTGGGTTAGTTTTTAAGATTACCTTATCCTTGTGGATTTGTAAATATGGCTCTTGTACCGTTAATGCTTGTAGTTCACTTACTCTCCGTAGTGATGTTATTGCAATGAGAAATGCTGTCTTAAGAGTGATATGTTCGATATCCGCTGTATGCATTGGTTCAAACGGTTTTCCCATTAGCTGAGACAGCACTGTATTTAAACTCCAAGTTGGTACAGGAGCAGTTCTTGGAGGAGCCACTCTTTTGCTCCTTCCAAAAATCTTTTGATGAGTGGTCTAGTAAAGAAACTTTTGCATGTTTTTCCTCTTGTGTATGACACTAAGGCCGCGAGGTGTACCTTTAGGCTTGAAAAATTGATGTTGCTGTCTAAGAGGTAGGTAAGATATGTGACTACTGTTTCCTGTGTATTTATTGTAGTAGTTTTGTTGTTAGCGGTGCAACATGTGGTATATCGCTTCCATTTAGCTGTATAGCATTTCCTTGTTGACTGTTTTCTTGCCTCCTTTAGAATCTCCATGGTTCTGGACGGCAGTTTGAGGTGTCCAAATTCTATGTATTCAGGCGCCAGGCTGCTAATTGTAGTGTTGCTGGTTCTGGGTGAGAGATTTGACCCTGTTGCATTGTTAGCAGGTCCTTGTCTGCTTTGATCCTGATCATCTCTCCTTTGGAGAGTTCTAGGAGAGTTGAGTACCATGTCTGTCTTGGCCAACGGGGGGCAATCAGAATCATATTTGTTCCTGGTTCGCTTGCTTTTTGTAGTACTCTTTGTATCAGGGGAATTGGCGGAAAAGCATAGACAAATGTCTGAGACCAATTGAGTGAAAGTGCATTTCCCCTTGACAGGTGGTGTGGAAACCTGGATGCAAAGTTCCGGCATTTCTTGTTCTGCATTGTTGCAAAGAGATCCAACACTGGCGTTCCCCAGATGTTGAACAGGTATTGTACTGTTGTTTGCTTTAGCTCCCATTCGTGCGAGCAACTGTTTTGTCTGCTTAGCCGGTCTGCTGTGATGTTGTCTACCCCTGGTAGATGTACTGTTTGCAGATTGATTTGCTGTGGTATTGCCCATTGCCAGATTTCTTGCGCCAGTTTGCTTAGGGGAAAGGATTTTGTTCTACCCTGTTTGATCAGGTAAAACATTGTCGTTGTGTTGTCTGTTTGTATCAGGATGGTTTTCCCCTGAATCTGTTTCTGGAATGCTTTGAGTGCCAGAAGAACAGTTTATTTCTAAGAAGTTGATGTGTTTTATGGAGTCCTCTTCGCTCCATCGCCCATGAATCTGTAGTTGGTTCAGATGTGCTCCCCAACCGTTGAGGGATGCATCTGTGGTGATTGTCACAGATGGAGTTGTGTTCTTGAAAGGTCTCCCCTGTGCTATGTTGTTGGATGCCCACCATTGTGTCTCGGTCTGTATCCTTTGTGTAACAACCACTAGATCTTCCCAACTCCCTGTGGCTTGTGACCAGCTGTTGGCGATCCATTCTTGGAATGGTCGCATGTGTAGGCGAGCGTGAGGGATGAGTGGGATGCATGATGCCATCATGCCCATAAGTTTCATTACCTTCCTCACTGTCAGAGTCTGTCCCTTGTGGTAGAGGGCTGTTTCCTTGTAGATAGCTTGTATCCTGTTTTGTGTGGGGTACGCCCTTGTGTTCTTTGTATTTAGTGTTGCCCCCAGAAAGGTTTTTTCCCTTTGTGGGTTTGTTGATGATTTTTTGTGGTTTATTGAGAAACCTAGGTCTTGAAGTGTTTGGATAGTTTACTGAACCCGTTTGTGGCATATTTGTCTTGTGCATCCCCTTATTTGCCAATCGTCCAAATAGAGGTATACATGGATCTTTTCTCTTCTTAGGTAGGCGGCCACTGCAGCCAGACACTTTCTGAACACCTGTGGAGCTGATTTTATTCCGAACTGGAGTACCTTGAATTGGTAGTGTGTTCCGTTGTGTAGGAATCTTAGGTACTTTCTGTGTGTCTTGTTCATTGGAATATGTAAATAGGCGTCTTTGAGGTCTATTGTTGCTAGGAAATCTCCTTTTTGGATTTGTGGGATTATTTCTTGAAGGGTACACATTTTGAAGTGTTGTGTCCGTATGAACTTGTTTATGAATCTTAAGTCCAAGATTGGTCTCAGGGTTAAGTCATGTTTTGGTACTAGGAAGTATGGTGAGTAGTTTCCTTTGTGCCGTTCCTCTTTTGGTACTGTTTCTATTGCCTGTTTTAGACACAGTTCCTTGATTTCTGCGTTTAGCAGTGTTTGTTCTTTTTGGATAGTTTTCTTATCCTTGGTGGATTTGCAAGTGGTGTCCTTGTTAGCTCTATGCAATATCCATATTGTACCAAATTTAATATCCATTCGTCCGTTGTAATCCTTTCCCACTGGTTGTGGAAGAAGGATATTCTTCCCCCCACTGGTGTTTTGTGTGGGTCCTTTTTTGTGTGGAAGTCAGTTAGAGGTATTACCCCTTCCTCTGGAGGTTTGGCCTCTTCCTCTGCCGTTTCCACGCCCTCGAAAGGGCTGCTTCTGTTGTTGCCAGCCCTGGTAACCAGATTGTTGACCCATTTGTTGGCTTGTGTTTTGCCCCTGCGATTGTTGCGGCATCTGCTGGTTTTGGCTGAAGTTGCCTCTTCCTGTGGTCTTTGTTAGAGAAACCTCCTCTCTTGAAAGATCCTCTTTGCTGTAGGGCCCCCATTGCCCTGGCTGTTTCATTATCCTTCTTGATCTGCTGAAGGGATTCACCTACTTCCTTGCCAAATAACTCTTGTCCGTTAAGAGGTCTGTTGATAATTGATGTCTGGACTTCTTGTTTGAATCCAGAGATCCTGAGCCAGGCATGTCTTCGGAGTATGGTTCCTGTGCACATTTGCCTGCTTGCAGTGTCTGCTGCATCTAGTGCAGATTTGAGGCAGGTATTAACTACATTTTGTCCCTCTTGGACCACCGCTCTTGCTCTCTTCTTGTCCTCCTCTGGGAGTTTGTTTATAAACTCCTCCATCTCATCCCACTGTTGGTGGCCGTATCTGTTCAGCAGGGCATTTGAGTTGGCAATGCGCCACTGCGTTGCTGCCTCTTTCTCCATTCTTCTGCCCACTGAGTCCATCCTTTTACTCTCCTTTTCTGGAGGAGGTCCTGTATTGGAGACTGCGTTAGCTCTCCTTCTGGCCGTTGTTACGATGATGGAATCTGGTGTAACGTTTCCCTTTATATATTTTGGGTCCTTTGTAGAGGGTTTATATTTTTTCTCCACTCTAGGAGTTACCCCTCTGTTAGATGCTGGCTCCTTGAAGGCTTCCTTGCCTTGGTCCAGAATACTTGGCAACATGGGAAGATATTGTGTTCCTTTAGTTGCAGGTGCCAGGGTTTCCAACAGGAAACATGCATCCCCCTTCTCTTCCTCTAGGGGCACCCCAAACTGGTTTGCAGCCCTTTTAACAGTTTCATTGTAGGAGGCAATGTCATCTGGGGGAGATGGCTTTGAAGGATAGTTGCAGATCTCTTCCTCCGGACTCTCAGTGTCGAGATCGTTCCATTCGTCCTCAAAGTTTCCTTCGTTTTCCGCCTCCTCCGGTACGGTAGGGATTTGATACTCCCTTAGTGAGTCGTCGAACTCCTTTTTCTTTTGCAATAGCGCAGCCATTTCTTCCTCGAGTCTTCTTTTCGACTTCGAGGGCCCTTTCGGCGTCGGATGCCGGGGGCTTCCTTTGCTTTTCGACGTTCGTCCTCGGCGTCGATGCCTTTTTAGCCGGTTTGGTGTCGTCGACCCTTGGCTTAGGAGCCTTGTGCGACTTCCCCTCTTCGGCAACCTTTGGGTGGGTGCCGTGGGTTTCTTTCGGTCGCAGCTGACCTTCGATCGCCTTTTTGTTTGGCGTCGGGGCTGCCTTGGCTGTTTTTGGTTCGTGGCCTTTCGGTTCCGACGGATCTTTGGTTCTTACCTAGTCCGTCTTTTTCTTCGATTCCTTCGCCTTCTTTTCGGCGCGTCTTTTCTCTGTGTCCTTTTCTATAACTTCGACGTCCGATCCTTCATGTGTGGATTCCGCAGGAGCTGAGTGTTCCTCTTCGTCGCTCGAGAAACCCAACTCGCTCATGGAAGGTATTTTCGCTGGCATTGACATCGTGGCGTAGTGGGCCTGTCTCTGATTTTGGCATGTCCTGAGAGTTTTCGGCAGGAACGCTGCACAGGCCTCACAGTCTTTATCCTGGTGATCCTTGGGTAGGCAGAGGTTGCACACGGTGTGTGGATCCCGCTGTGCGTATTTGTGATGGCACTTGGGGCAGAATTTAAAAGGTGTCTTCTTCATGGCCCCTACCTCACCATTTGTGGCCCGGAGTGGTCCTCTGGTGCGGGCCGCTGTGTGTCTACGACTCTGCGTCGATGATCGGTCTCTTCTCGTTGATCCTATCGACGACGATCTTCTTTTCTTGAAGTTTTTCGGGAAAAACAAACTTTTCTTCGGAGCTTCCCGTCTTGCTTCCAGACCCAACAGCGGAAAAAAGAATCTGAAAATGGCCACCACGCACGTCGACCTCCAGGATGCCGTCTGCAAAGTGGTAGTTCCGCCTCACAGCTTCTCCAGCTCTTCTTCTTGGCAGGTTCCTTGGTCCAAAAGAGTTCTAAAGTTCTGGGGTCTAGGCCCCAATATTTATACCACATTTCCCTTTGCTCTCTTGGGGCAGAGAGTGTCTGTGCTCAGTCCAACCCAGTTCTGTCCTCTCTGGTCCAGCTTCCTGGCAGGAGGTGGAGACAGCATTGTTCAAGGCAGACCAGGCCTATTCAGGTGCAAGGAAATCTCCTCCCACTACTCTAAATGCAGCCCAGGTCTATTCAGCCCAGCCCTGACTCAACCAGGAGTTGAACGTCAGTTCAACACTATATTTGGAACAAAACTTATAACATTGGCTCCTATGGGAGGAAAGAAGGTTATCGGTGTGCAGGTAAGTAAACGACCTGCAAGAATAGCTTTTGGGGGTTACAACCAAGGTTTCCCAAGGTTCAGGTAGACACTCAAATTGCACCACCAGTGGCACTAGTGCTGCCAAATGCAGAGTGCAGGGGCCCAATGTTAGCCAATGGGGCTAGTGGGGCCTTCGGTCAGGGGCTACTTAATAGCAGGCCACTCGGTTGTGGGAGCAAAGCTCCTGGGGCTAGGATCAGCACTGCGGGGGCCAACAATCAGCACAGGAGCTGCACCACCAGCGGCACGGAGGCGGCCGGATTGAGAGTGCCAGGAAGACGTTGGGAGCCCTGTGGTTTGAAATAGAGATCTCTGGTTCGGAAAATATACTGCAGGCTCGGTCAAAGGGGCTTCCTTAGGGCGACCACCGGCAGGAGAGGTAAGTTGTAGTCTTGGGGGATGCCTGGACAACGCGAGTTGGGCCACCCAAGGCCGTGAGGCGTCTGGTGCAGGGGTGTCTTTCGGCATCGGATCTTCTTACCAGCTCCGGTCGCAGTCAGGGGGACCCCTCAGGTTGAGGCTGCAGGCGTCTGCTTGAAGCTTGTGGTAGGTCAGGGATCACCAGATCCGAGGTCAGGATCGCTGGGGAGTCCTCCTCGTGTTGTTGGGCCACTCAAACTCAGGCCGTGGGCGTCGGGTGGAGAGTGTTGCAGAACAGTGCAGCCGTCTGCATCCGGGTTCTGTGTTGGAGTCTTTGGTTGAGCAAATCCGGTGCTTACGGGAGACAGAGTCTTTAAGATGAAGGCAAGGCAGGTCCTCCGGGTTCTGGGGGGCTGCTGGACACGCCGGGGTTTCGCTGCAGGCAGGACAGGGCGGTACGGCTGGGGCCAAAGCAGTTGGTGTCCTCTACTTCCTGGGTCAGCAAGGCTCTTTGGTCCTCTTTGGTTTTTCTTCCTCGCATCTGAAGAGACAAGGTTCAGGGCCGCCCCTAAATACTACATTTAGGGGCGTTTACAGGAGTGACCAATAGGTCCCTTCCTTGGGGTGAGTACACCTCCTAGCATGCCACCCTCCAGTGGAAGGGGGGCATGAGCATCTATCTAATTGGCTGGGTCCCCTACTCTTCAAAATGGAGGGGACTGAGATGTGTGCTTCACCTCCCCTCCCCCACCTAAGGGGTGGGGTTGGCAAAGGTGGGCACACCTCTCCTCCTAACTCTGTTTTCCCACTGATTCTCCAGCTCAAAGTGGGGGTCAGAATCGGTGGCAGTTGCTGGGGGCAGCAAAAGGCAGGGACAGATTACAAAGGTGGCAGGCCTTTGAAGCTTCTGTAGGAAGCTGGCTCTGTATATACTATACCAAAGTAAGGTATAGTGTGCACAGAGTACAGTGGATCCCCAAAGGCTTACAGAGGTAAAAGTAGTAATTCCTTACTCTCTAATTGTGGCAGTATGGGCGAGCAGAAAGGCATTATCAGAGGGTAGTGTTAAGCATTTATTGTACATACTCAGGCAAGAAATTATCGCACACACTTAAAGACTGAACTCCGACCAATTGTTTGTGTAAAAATACTTCTTTTGTGGTATTTTATTTTTAGAACCAAGCAGGACTTGGCACAGGTAAGTAAAGTAGTACTGTTCAAGGGAGGTTGAACAACACAAGCAAGCTGAATGAAAATGACTTTGTTACAGGTTTGTAAAATCTTTAAATACAGTTGAAATTACTTTTGAATTACTTTAGATTACTTTTGGATAACTTTGTAGAATACTTTTTCTACTCAGTGTGATATGCCTAGATATCACACTGGGACATTTCCTAGATAAAAGGTAAGTAAAACAGTTTTGCAATAAAACACAGTTACTTATGTTTCCATAAAAAAACCCTAAACACATAGAAGTTTTTTCATAGGAAAACAGTCCATGCAATCCTATGGAGAAAAGGAAAATGGTACTTACCCAGTATGAATCTGTTCTTGGCATATAGAGCTGGAGAATCATATGCTTTTCCATAGATCGCCATCTAGTGTTGGGTCCGGATGTTTGCACTTTGTTTTTCTTCTAAGAAGTCTTTACAGTCACGAGGTAGGTGACTCCTCCTTTCGGTGATAGTGCGCATGGGCATCGACTCCATTGTTAGATTGTTTTGCCGCAGAGGGTGCTAATGGAGATAGTAAGAGTAGTAAGAAGGAGATGTCCATGAATGCATGTATCTAAGTAAGATGTTACTGCAACAGGTATAGGTACCCGGGGAGGCGGGCGGGCGCATATGATTCTACAGCTCTATATGCCAAGAACAGATGCATATTGGGTAAGTAGCATTTTCCGTTCAAGGCATATGAGCTGTAGATCATATGCTTTTGCATAGACTACATAGCAGTTATCTCCCAAAGCGGTGGCTAACCTGTAGCTGTTGCAGTGGTCTGAAATAGTGTACGTAAAACTGCCTGGCCTACCCTAGCTTGCTGTGCTGCTAACACATCCACAGAATAGTGTTTTGTGAACGTGTGAGGTGTAGACCATGTTGCAGCTTTGCATATGTCATCTATGGATATATTTCCTAAGAATGCCATAGAAGCCCCCAGTTTGCGTGTAGAGTGTGCTCTAGGGGGAACTGTTAATGTCCGTTTAGCTTTTGCAAAGCATATTTGAATGCATTTGACTATCCACCCTGCAATACCTGATTTTGAAATAGGATTGCCTTTGTGTGTCGGAGCAAAAGCGACAAAAAGCTGATTTGTATAATGGAAAGGTTTTGTCCTTTCAATGTAGTAAAGCAATGCTCTTTTTACATCTAATGTGTGTAGTGCACGTTCTGCCACAGAATCTGGTTGAGGGAAGAACACGGGTAACTCAACAGATTGATGTGAAAAGCAGAAATAACTTTAGGAAGGAATTTAGGATTAGTCCGAAGAACCACTTTATTTTGGTGCATTTGTAAAAAAAGGTTCTTCTATAGTCAATGCCTGAAGTTCACCCACTCTTCTGAGTGATGTGATAGCAACTAGGAAAGCAACTTTCCATTTGAGAAATTGCAGTTCACATCTGTGCAATGGTTCAAAGGGTGGACCCATTAGTCTGGTGAGAACAATGTTGAGATTCCACACTGGAGCAGGTGGACGTCTCGGGGGAATAACTCTTTTGAGTCCTTCCATAAACGCTTTAATGACAGGTACTCTAAAAAGAGATAGATGCGGTCTATTTTGGAGGTATGCAGCTATAGCAGCTAGATGTAAACGTATGGACGTGTATGCTAGATTGGAACGTTGTAGATGTAACAAATAGCATATAATGTTTTGGACAGAAGCATCAAGCGGGTTGATGTGGTTATTACAGTAAATCACAAACCGCTTCCACTTAGCAGCATAGCAGGCTCTTGTGGTAGGACGTCTAGCTTCTTTGATAATATTCATACAGTCAGGCGGTAGATTAAGATAGCCAAACTCTAGGACTTCAGGTGCCAGATTGAGTTGACAGGGCTGTGTGTGAGGAGATTGGGTGTAAGACGTAGTTTTTGATGAGGAACTACCGAGAGTTCCAATAGGGTTGTGAACCATGGTTGACGTGCCCATGTGGGAGCAACTAGGATTAGTGTCAGGGACGCTTGTTTGAGTTTCCGAACAACTAATGGAATGAGTGGGAGAGGCGGAAAAGCGTAAACAAATATCCCTGACCAGTTCATCCATAGTGCATTGCCTTTGGACAATGGGTGTGGATACCTGGACGCGAAGTTTGGGCATTTTGCATTTAGGTGAGTGGCGAACAGGTCTATGTCTGGGAAGCCCCACATTTGAAAGAATGGGAGGAGAACTTGAGGGTGTAGTTCCCATTCGTGGATTTGCTGTGTCTGACGACTTAGCAGATCTGCCATCTGATTGTCTACTCCTGGGAGGTGTTGTGCTAGGAGATAGATTCTGTGATGAATGGCCCACCGCTAGGTGGGACAGTTGGAGGAGTGTTCCCCCCCCCCACCCCTGTTTTTGAATGTAGTACATGGCTGTCATGTTGTCTGTACGAATCAGCACAGTCTTGCGTACTAGCTGAGCTTGAAAAGCTTTCAAAGCCAGAAAAATCGCTAACAGTTCTAGATGATTTATATGAAGCTGTTTTTGTTGCAAACTCCACATACCTTGAATTGTGTGGGTTTGGAGATGCGCTCCCCAACCTGTCAGTGATGCGTCTGCTGTCAGTACTATCTGTGGAACCAGGTCGCTGAAGGGCCGCCCTTTCAAAAGGTTTTGTGTGTTCCACCACTGCAGAGAGCGATGGGTGCGGCCGTCTACCAACACTAGATCTGATAATTGACCTTGAGCCTGGTTCCACTGACGTGCTAAGCATTCCTGTAGGGGGCGCATCTGAAGTCTTGTGTAGGGATCTATGAAAATGCAAGACGCCATCATTCCCAGTAACTGCATGAACAGTCGAGCTGGTAAGGAGTGTTGAGGCTGAAACTGAGAGATCAGGTTTTGAATATTCCTGATTCTGGCTGGAGTTGGGTATGCTAGATATTTTTGTGCGACTATAGTAGCTCCTAGATAGTCTTGAGACATGGATGGTTGGAGATGGGATTTGGTCTGATTTACTGTGAATCCTAGTTAGTGAAGCAGTTGCACAGTCTTTTGTGTGTGGCGTAGACAGCTGTTGTGCGAGCTGGCCTTTATGAGCCAGTCGTCTAAGTATGGGAAGACGTGAACATGTCTTCTCAGATGGGCTGCGACTACTGCCAGACATTTTGTGAAAACCCTGAGAGCAGTTGTTACTCCGAAGGAAAGGACTTTGAATTGATAATGTTGGCCTGCTACCACAAACCTCAGGTATTTGCAGTGCGCAGTGTGTATTGGAATATGAAAGTAAGCGTTCTTTAAATCCAGAGTGGATAGAAAGTCGCCTTGCTGAAGAAGAGGAAGCACTTGTTGGAGTGTTACCATATGAAAATGGTCCGACTGGATGTATAGATTTAGTTCACTCAGAGAGCCGTCCTTTTTGGGAATTAGGAAGTAGAGGGAGTACACTCCTGTTCCTTGGTATTGTAAAGGGACTGGCTCTATTGCACCTTTTTGCAACAAAGAAAGAATCTCTTGCTTTAAAAGGGTGAGATGTTCTTGTGACATGAGGTGTGACCTTGGAGGAATATTCGGTGGAGTGCTTGTAAGTTCCAGGCAATAACCAGATTGGATAATTTGTAAAACCCATTTGTCTGATGTAATCGTATACCAAATGGGTAGAAATTGTGCAAGACGTCCCCCGACAGGAGTGGAATGATCGGGGGGTATGAGAAATAAGTCACTGCTTGTTGTTTGCAGGGGAGGTGCGTGTTGAATTACCTCTGCCTCTTCCCTTGCCATTGTTTCCTCTATATCCTCCTCTAAAGTAACCTCTTGAGGAGGGCGACTTATTGTTGCCCTTGTAAGAGGAGGAGGGATTCTCTGTAGATACATTTTTGGAGCCGCCCCTATAGAATGAGTGACGAAAGGAACCCCTATTAGAAGGTGATTGTAAGGCCCACAGGGACTTAGCAACTCCTGTATCTTTTTTCATCTTTTCTAGTGACACATCAACAGCTGGGCCAAAGAGATGTTCTTTATCAAAAGGTTGATTAAGAATAGAGGCTTGTACTTCAGGCTTGAACAACTGAAATCCTTAGCCAAGTATGTCTACTGAGTAGTACACTAGTGTTTACTGCCCGAGCTGATGTATCTGCCTGATCTAACGCACACCTGATAGAGGTATTAGTTATTAATTTACCTTCTTGAATATGGTCACTGGCTTTAGTCTTATGCTCATCCAGTAAAAATTCAATGAGCTTTTCGAGTTAGTCATAATGAGCTCTATTATACCTTGCCAACAGTGCTTGGGCATTAGCAATGCGCCAATTATTAGCCGCTTGTGAGGCTATCCTTTTTCCTGAAGCATCTAATAATTTGGACTCATCAGGAAGAGGGGCGTCCCCTGTTTGAGAGTTAGCTCTCTTTCGAGCATTGGAAACGACCACAGAGTCTAAGGGTAACTGGCCTCTGATATACACAGGGTCATTAGGTGCAGCTTTGTATTTTTTCTCTACCCTGGGAGTGATGATCCTAGCTCTTACAGGGTCTTTAAAGATATCCTCAGTGTGTTTGATCATCGCCTTTAACATTGGCAATGTTTGTGTAGCTTTTTGAGATGAACTCAGTGTTTCCAGCAAAAAATCCTCATCTAAACTTTCTTTATGAAGCTCTACCCCATGATATTGTGCGGCCCTATTAAGGAGCTCAATGTACCCAATGTTGTCATCTGGGGGAGAAGGCCTGGATGAATATAGGCAAAAACAACAGTTGATGGACAGAATGCAGAACAATGTCATACATTCACCCCAGTACAGAGATCTGGGCCTAAATCCATCGTTTGTTTGCTCACCATGCCATTCCAGTTTGAACCCAGCCATATGCAAATCAGTCTTGACCCTGTGCCTCATGGGAACAGTCCAGCCCGAACTGCCAAGCCAGGTCCTCCCTGGACTGGAAACAAGCAGACTGGAATGGCATGGTGAGCAAAAAAACGATGGATTTAGGCCCAGATCTCTGTACTGGGGTGAATGTACGACATTGTTCTGCATTCTGTCCATCAATTGTTGTTTTTGCATTTGTCACCCCGAGTGGGACGGGTATGCCCAGACGTGGGTCCCGTGCTCTCCATGCCACTGGAGTCAAGCTATCCTGGCTGATGAGGGCTGAAAGCCCGAAACCGGTCCTAGGATGCTTGTTTCCAGTCCAGGGAGGACCTGGCCTGGCAGTTCGGGCTGGACTGTTCCCATTGGGCGCAGGGTCAAGACGGATTTGCATATGGCTGGGTCCAAACTGGAATGGCATGGTGAGCAAAAAAACGATGGATTTAGGCCCAGATCTCTGTACTGGGGTGAATGTACGACATTGTTCTGCATTCTGTCCATCAATTGTTGTTTTTGGATGGATATAGGTCAGGTCATTATCTGGTTGAGGGACATTATAATGATCCCATGGATCAGGATCCTGTGGTGCATCTTGTGGTTGATAGTCATCCATATCCCCATCCCCTGTATCTTGTGGGTCAGGTGATGGTGGTGTAGGGGAATGTGTAGGTGTAATTAGTAAATTTGGATCAGTGGGTGAAGAAGGTGGGATATATGGTGGAGAAGGGTTAGTGCCCACATTTTTCTTCTTCAGAGGAATGTGGTAGTCCTCTGGTAGGCCCATTTTCCTTTTCTCTGGAAGTTTGGCATTAATATGTCCAGTTTGTGGGTTAATAACGATCTCCTTCTGTTTCGGATCCGAAGGTGGATTATCGGTCCGAGTCTCTTTCGTTGCAGTACTTTCTTTTGATGCCGGTTTTGGCGTGGAACGTTTCGGCTCCGAATGTTTCGGCTCCGAAGATTTAGGTTTATGCAACGGTGGCACGGAAACCAGAAGGTGTTTTGTTTTCGACGCCGAAGGTTTCGGGTCGGCACCGGCATGGGGACGGGTAGAGCCCGAGCCAGAAGTCTGTTGTTTATGTTTCGGCGCCGAGCTCGAAGGCAGGGCGCTCGAAACCTTTTCTTGGTGCCGACCTTGGCCCGAAGGTAGAGGAGGGACCAGAGCCTTTTTATGAAGGAGATGGTATGGGAAGGAAGTCTCTTTACTCACGATCCGTTGTCCCGGGTGAGGCATTCGGCATCAGAGTCAGCTTCAGACACGGAGATGTGTTCTTCTCCCATTTCGGCTTCCTGCGCTTGCGTTTCTTCGTGTTCGGTCTCATCATCGAGGAGGTCCGGCGCAGCGCCGCTTTGTTGGTACATTTCGGGACGTCGAGCCCGACGATCACGGAGGGTTTTCTTCGATCGGAACGACCAACACGCTTCGCAGTCTCTCGTCGTGTTCTCGTGCAAGTCGGTGCGCGGAATCTTAGCGCGACACCCTGGACATAACTTGAATGGAGTCCGTTCCATCAGCTGCTACAGATTCCGGCGCGGGTAGGCCCAACGGCCTTCCACGAATATTCCGATCGAAGGTTTGAGAGTAAACGATACGCGGAGAATGGGAAACGCGATCGATAAACAATACCGTCGAGGGTAGTGGATTGCGGGTTGAAGGGGGCCCGAAGAAACGGTGCCGAACCGGAGCGCAACAATTCACATCCGAACCCAATGGCGGAAAAAAACAATCTAACAATGGAGTCGATGACCATGCGCACTATCACCGAAAGGAGGAGTCACCTACCTCGTGACTGGAAAGACTTCTTCAAAGAAAAACAAAGTGCAAAGACCCGGACCCAACACTAGATGGCGATCTATGCAAAAGCATATGACCTACAGCTCATATGCCTCGAACATTAGGTTATCGGTTTGCAGGTAATTAAAGAGTCTTTAGGGTTGAGTCTCTGGGGCTAGAACAAGGGTTCCCCCAGAGTGAAGGATGCACTCAAAAAGCACCCTCAGCGGCACTAGAGCGGCCGGGTGCAGAGTGCTGAGGCCCAAAGTTAGCCAATGAGGCTAGGGGGCCGTCGGTTGCTCCCTGCTCTCGGGTAAGCCACAGGGTTGAGGGAGCAAAGCTCCTAGGGTTAAGCTCAGGGCAAAGGGGGATCCAAGTTAGCACACAAGGTGCACCCACAACGGCACAGGGGAGGCCGGTTGCAGAGTGCTGGTTTGGCGTCGGGTGTCCTGTTTTCAATCGGAGTTGCCGGTTTTGGGATTTTGGCGGCAGGCTCGGTCCAGGAAGTTTTCCGGGAGGAACCAACAGCTGGGCAGGTAAGTTGGAGGGCTTGGGGGCACCGCAGGTCCTTTTGTCCATGGCTTAGGGCGGCTGGATGCAGGTGTGCCTTTTGAGGTCTGATTTCACCTTACCGGGCCATTTGCAGTGGGGGGGGGACTCCGTGCAGCGACTGCAGGCAACGTTGGGGAGTCCTGGAGGGGTCAACCCATGGTGGACTCGGACTCTGGAGCACCTGGGGACCTCGCTGGGACCTGGGGACCTCGCTGGGACCGGTGGGCCACTCTGACTCGGGCCGCATGCATCGGGTGCAGTGGTGGTTCCAGGCGTCGGGTTTCTTTGTCTTCAGCAGGCTCGGAGTCTTTCTTTGGAGATTCTTTTGAACAGAGCTGCTGTTCACCTGAGATGCAGTGTTTGTTGAAGGCAGTCAGTCATTTCAGGGGTTCTGGAGGCCGCTGGCTGCAGGACAAGGTGACTTTTGGCGCAGGTTCTCTGGAAACTTCAGAAAGGCCGGTAGGGCTGGGGCCAAGTCAGTTCTTCTCTGCAGTCTCCGGTGTTGGGCGTCTTCCTGCGTCCTCCTTCATTGGTTGTGGGAATCTGCCTTCTGGGTTCAGGGCTACCCCCTAAATATTGTATTTTGGGGGCGTTTTAGGGGTCTCGAGGTAGTAGCCAATGGGCTACTGACCGTAGGGTGACTGCACCCTTGGTGTGCTCACCTCACGGGGGAGTGGGCACAATGCCTAATCCTGATTGGAGAGTGCCTGCCATCTGCAAGATGGCTGGCACTGAAGAGTGGCCTTCACCTCGCCTCCCCCACCTGAGGGGTGGGGTTGGCAGAGGTGGGCACACCTTCTGGGCTGCTCTAATTTTTCCCGCCTGTCTTCCTGCCAAAAAGGGGGTGAGACAGGAAGGGGGCCTGCTCCTGATAGCAGGAGAGGCTGGGGGTCTTGTTACAAAGACGGCAAGACCTTTCAAGCTCCCCTGCCACAGATGGCTCTTCCTGACCTGGGGGAGGTGTGAACACCTCCGCCCATGAACGGCTTTGTTTCTGGGCCCTGCGAGCGAAGGCTCCCACCCCATGGGTCAAGAAACATGTCTCGTGGTGGCAGGCTGGTGTTTACCAGTCAGGGAACCCACCAGAGGCTTGTCGTTTTTCAGGGGGCATCTCTATGAAGCCCTCTGAGTGCATTGTATAATAAATCCCAACACTGGCATCTGTGTGGGTTTATTATGCTGAGACGTTTGCTACCAAACTTCCCAGAATACAGTAAAGCCATTATGGTGCTCTGGAGTTCGTAATGACAAACTCCCAGCCCATATACTCTTTTATGGCTTTACTGCACTTATGATGTCTAAGAATGGACTTAGCAAACACAAGGAGATGATGGTTGGAGCGCTGAAACTTTTCAGACACTCACCCCCAGTCACAGATCTGGGTTGAATCCATCATCATTCTTTAGCTCACTTCGCCACCTCAGTTCAGACCCAGCTATATGCAAATCAGTCTTGACCCTGTGCCTCATGGGAACAGTCCAGCCCGAACTGCCACGTTGGATTTAGGTCCAGATCTCTGTACTGGGGTGAATGTATGACATTGCTCTGCATTCTGTCTATCAATTGTTCTTTTAGCTTTTAAGAATGGACTTAGACAGTGTAGGAGTACAGTGCTCATGCAACTGTACCCTCACCAGTGGTACAGTGCACCCAGCTAGAGGGGTGTCTTAACTATACCATAGGCAGTGGGTTGCAGGCATGGCACACAGGTATGTGTGCCATGTCGACTCTTCACTTTTCTCTGCACTAAAACACGCAGCCTGCAGAGAGGGGGGGAGGAGGGGGGGGTGGTGTGTGTGTGTGTGTGTGTGTGTGTGTGTGTGTGTGTGTGTGGTGTGTGGTGTGTGGTGTGTGGTGTGTGGTGTGTGGTGTGTGGTGTGTGGTGTTTTTTTCTAAGGGTGGCACAACATGTGCTGGAGCCCTTAGAGGCCGTACCTGGTCACAGTGTCCTTGGCACTGATGGGAGCTTTTACAAGGGACTTGCATGTGGCCAGATAGGTTCCAATTGGGAGTACAAAGGTACAGTTTTGGAAAAGAACAGTCCCTGGGAACCTGAGTGGCAGGGACTAGGGCACATCAAGTCAAAGTGCATCAGAAATTTGGCAAAAAGTAGGGGGGAAGGGGTTACTGCAACAGAAGAACAAGTTACTTACCTTCGGTAACGATATATCTGTAAGAGACAGATTAGTTATAGATTCCTTACCTTGTGAATTACCCCCAGACTGGATCCGGAGAATTTTGTGTCAGCAGTAGCCCTGCGCGTCAAAAGGTGGCGCTGATGTCAGTTCTTTTACACGACATTCCACGCCAGAAGCGCAGAGCCATGCAAGACACTGACCACTGGTGCACAAAACTAGGGCCCTGAAAGGGATTCCCTGACCCTAGAAGTCAGTTCGCAGAACGGGGAAGATGGGTGGGGCGGTAAGGAATCTATAACTAATCTATGTCTCTTACAGATATATCTTTACCGAAGGTAAGTAACTTGTTCATCTGAAAGACAATTAGTTATAGATTCCTTACCTTAGAATAGATACCCCAGCAATACCAACCCCGGAGGTGGGTCTGCGAACCACGTTCACACCAGAAAGTCCTGGAGAACAGAACGGCTAAAGAAGCCGTCTCTCCGGACTTGGCTGTCCAGGCAGTTTTGTTTTGTTTTGTGAACGTGTGCATAGATGCCCACATAGCTGCCTAACAGATGTCATTGAGGGGGATTCCCCATCCCAAAGCAGTGGTAGCTGCCGTCGCCCTGGTGGAATGGGCGCGCAGTCCCACTGGAGGCTCCTTCTTTGCCATAGAGTAGCAAGCTTTAATGCACAAAACGACCCACCTAGAAATGGTCCATTTGTGCACGGCCCAACCTTTTTTGGCACCCACGTAGCCAACAAAGAGCTGGTCGTCCACCCGGAATTGCTTGGAGCAATCCAAATAAAATGAAAGTGCACATTTTGGATCCAGACGGTGGAGCCTCTCTTCCTCCTTAGAAGGATGCGGAGGCGGAAAGAAGGTGGGCTAAGTGATGGTTTGACCAATGTGGAAAGAAGTAACCACCTTGGGAAGAAAGGAAGGTCTGGTCCTGAGGGCGACCTTGTCCGGATGAACAGCCAGAAAAGGAGGCTTTGAAGAAAGAGCTTGGAGCTCACCTCACCCTGCGAGCAGAGGTGATGGCAACCAGAAAGACAGTCTTTAAAGTAAGAAGTCTGAGAGGATAGTTATGAAGCGGCTCAAAGGGAGCGCACATAAGGTAAGTACCAAGTTCAAGTCCCACTGAGGCATTACGAAGGGGACAGGAGGAAAAAGATGAGTAATGCCCTTAAGGAAGCGATTTACAACAGGGGACTTGAAAAGAGAAGGCTGATCAGGAAGCCTAAGAAAGGCTGAAATGGCCGAGAGGTAGCCCTTCAGAGTGCCCAGAGCAGAGCCCTGCTGGGTAAAAGACAAGAGGAACAAGAGAACCTCGGAAAGAAGGGCAGAAAGGGGATCCACAGCCTCTGCTGCGCACCATGCCACAAATTTGTTCCATCTGCAGGCGTATACTGTCTTAGTGGAGGTCCGCCTAGCCGCCAAGATAACATCACAGACCTCGGGAGGAAGGTCAGAGGCCGTCAACTGTCGCCGCTCAATCTCCACGCAAGGAGGTGGAGACTGGACAGGTTCGGGTGGAGGACCGTCCCCTGCTGCTGCGACAGAAGATCCTCCTGAAGATGCAGTCGGATCGGAGGATCGATGGCCATGTGTAACAGCTCCGGATACCAGACTCTTCGTGCCCAATCCGGAGCCACAAGAATGACTTGGGCCCGGTCGCGCTTGATCTTCTTCAGCACTCTGGGCAGAAGTGGTATAGGCGGAAAGGCGTATAGAAGACCGCAACTCCACTCGCGACGAAAAGCGTCGCCTAGCGAGTTCCGCCTTGGAAATTCCAACAAACAGAATTGCTGACATTGCGCGTTCTCTTTGGTGACGAATAGATCTAACCAAGGCTCTCCCCACTGCTGAAAGAGACCTTGCACCACCTCCGCGTGAAGACGCCATTCGTGATCCATCAATCAATCAATCAGGGAATTGTAAGCGCGATACTCACCCGTGAGGGTCTCAAGGCGCTGAGGGGGGGTCCGCAGATCTGTTTAGCCGAAGAGCCAGGTCTTGAGGGTCTTCCTGAAGGTGTTCAGGGAGGGTGCGCGTCTGATGTCTGCCGGTAGCTCATTCCAGGTCTTGGCTGCAATGTGAGAGAAGGATCTTCCGCCTGCTCTGGCTCTGTGGATGCGCGGGGTTTCGGCCAGTGAGAAGTTGGAAGATCGGAGGTTTCTTTTGGGTACGTGGAAGTTGATTCTGTCGTTGAGGTATTTGGGTCCGTTGTTGTGTAGGCATTTGTAGGCGCGAGTGAGGATTTTGAAAGTGACTCTTTTCTCCACGGGGAGCCAGTGGAGACTTCTTAGGTGTTGGCTGATGTGTTCGTGTCGGGGGATGCCGAGGACGAGTCTGGCGGCGGTGCTCTGTATTGTCTGGAGTTTGTGGAATAGGGACTTGTTGATGCTGGCGTAGAGTGCGTTTCCATAGTCCAGTCTGCTGGTGATGAGTGCGTGGGTGACTGTCTTCCTTGACTCGGGGGTGATCCACTTGAAGGTCTTGCGGAGGATGCGGTGGGTGTTGAAGCAGCTGGAGGTGACGGCGTTGACCTGTCGGTTCATGGTGAGTGATGAGTCGAGTGCGAGGCCGAGGTTCTTGGCGTGGTCTGAGTGGGTAGGTGGGCTTCCGAGGGCGGTAGGCCACCAGGTGCTGTCCCATGCAGAAGGGGGTGGTACCGAGGACGAGGACTTCTGTCTTCTCGGCGTTGAGCTTCAGGCAGCTGTTGGTCATCCAGACTGCGACGTCTTGCATTCCTTTCTGGAAGTTGAGTTTGGCAGTGGTGGGGTCTTTGGTGAGGGAGAGGATGAGCTGGGTGTCATCGGCGTAGGATATGATGTTGAGGCCGTGTTGTCGGACGATGGCTGCGAGGGGGGCCATGTAGATGTTGAAGAGGGTGGGGCTCAGTGATTAACCCTGTGGGACTCCGCAGGTGATTTTCGTGGGGTCGGAGAGGAAGGGTGGGAGTCTGATCCTTTGGCTTCTTCTGGTGAGGAATGATCGGATCCAGTCCAGGGCTGTTCCTTGTATGCCTGCGTCGTGTAGTCTGGCGACTAGTGTGCGGTGGGAGACGGTGTCGAAGGCCGCTGATAGGTCGAGAAGGATGAGGGCTGCGGAGTGGCCTTGGTCCAGGAGGGTGCGGATGTCGTCTGTGGCGGCGAGTAGGGTGGTCTCTGTGCTGTGGTTGCTTCGGAATCCGGATTGGGACGGATCGAGGACGGCGTTCTCTTCAATGAATCATGTCAGTTTCCTGTTGACTGTTTTCTCTGCAACTTTGGCTGCAAAGGGGAGGAGCGAGATGGGCCAATAGTTCTTGAGGTCGGTGGGGTCAGCTGTGGGCTTCTTGAGCAGGGGTCTGACTTCTGCGAGCTACCAGTCGTCTGGGAAGGTGCCTGTTTTGAAGGTGGTGTTGATGGTGCGTTGTAGTTCGGGAGCGATGGCGGCCGCGGCTCTGTGGTAGATGTGAGGGGGGCAGGGGTCGGTGGGGGCCCCCGAGTGGATGCTTTTCATGGTCGAGGCGGTGTCTTTGGCCGTGATCGGTGTCCAGTTGGAGATGGTGGGCTGGCTGGTGTTTCTGGGGGGCCGTCTGTGGCGCCTGGTGGATGGTCGATGAAGTTGTCGTAGAGGTTTTTGATCTTGAGGTGGAAATAGGTTCCAAGCTTGTCGCAGAGGTCTTGGGATGGGGTGATGTCTGTGGCTTCGCTGCGTGGGTTGGTGAATTCTTGAATGACACTGAAAAGTTCCTTGGAGTTGGTGGAGTTGGCCAGGATTTTGTTGTGGATGAAGTTCCTCTTGGTGGCTCTGATCTGGTTGTGGTAGTCCGTCATGGCGTCCTTGTAGGTGGTGTGGTTTTCGGTTGTCTTGGTGTTTCTCCAGTTCTTCTCCAGGCGTCTGCAGGTGCGTCTGGCTTCTTGAAGAGCGGTGGTGAACCAGGCGGCTTTCCTGGGACGTTGTCTGTCGGGGTTGCGTAGCGGGGCGAGCTAGTCTGCGCAGTTGAAGATCCAGGTGCTTCGTTTGCGTAGGGTGCCCAGGTGTGGTTGTCTCAGGTGAGGGTGGAGTTAAGTTGCTCGTCCTGGGTGGTTGGGGCGGTCTTTCCTCTGGATCTTGTATCCGTCTGGGATGGCGGTGCTGAGGATGCGTTGGTCCAGGTCTCTGTAAAGAAGGCGATGTCTGGCGAGAGAGAGTCGAGTAGGTTCCAGATTTCCATGGCGTGTTTGTGTACGGAGCGTACGTTGAGGAGGATGCATTTTAGGGTGTCCCCGGTGCTGGCGTCGGCGGTGTTGGAGGCCGGGGTGGCGGTGAGGGTCTGGCGCAGTGTAGGCAGGAGAACTGGCCGTTCGTCGAGGCCTGATGGCATTCTCTAAGTCTTCCAGGGTTGAGTGCGAGGAGGGTGGTGGTGTTGTAGCGATGGGTAGTGGGAGGTCCAGGGTTCCTGGCACTGGCCTCGGTCGGGTCGCGGACGGGCGCAGACGAGCTTGCCTTTGGCGCGTCCGCTGCGCAACTGCGCAGCGGCCGCCATTAAATAGGGGAGGTGGGAGGGAGGAGAGGCTGGGAGGCGGGAGCGGGGGAATTCCGGAGGGGAATTCCGGGGGGGCAGGGGCCGCAGGGGCAGCAGCGGCGAAAGGAACACGCAGGCACGAGAAAATAAAAACAGTGGTGGAATTAGAGCAAGACACAGATGGGCACAATAACAGTGGCACAACAGGGAAAAATTAAGAAAAAAACGGCTGAGAAAGGTTACGGTGGTTGCAGGCAGTCTGGTCCCAGTTGGAGCGGGCAGCAGGCGCAGGAGCGGGCAGCAGCCTCGAACCTCCCAGGGAGGAGGTCGGGGTCTGGAGGCAAGAGACGGCACAGCAGAGCTGCGGGGAGTGAGTGGACCTAGACCGAGGGTCGGAGGTCTTACTCGCGCTCCCCCACAGCGGCCGCCATTAAGTAGGGGAGGTGGGAGGGAGGAGAGGCTGGGAGGCGGGAGCGGGAGAATTCCGGAGGGGAATTCCGGGGGGGAGGGTCCGCAGGGGCAGCAGCGGCGAAAGGAACAGGCAGGCACGAGAAAATAAAAACAGTGGTGGAATTAGAGCAAGGCACAATAACAGTGACACAACAGGGAAAAATTAAGAAAAAAACGTCTGAGAAAGGTTACAGTGGTTGCAGGCAGTCTGGTCCCAGTTGGAGCGGGCAGCAGGAGCGGGCAGCAGCCTCGAACGTCCCAAGAAGGAGGTCGGGGTCTGGAGGCAAGAGACGGCACAGCGGAGCTGCGGGGAGAGAGTGGACCTAGACCTGCGGCTGAGTTCGTCCGCCCTGGCGTTCAGTGAACCCGCCAGGTGTTGAACCACCAGGGATATGCCCTGATGTTCCAGCCATGTCCAGAGACGAAGAGCCTCTTGACATTGGGTCTACGACCCCACCACACCCTGTTTGTTGCAGTACCACATGGCGGTGGTGTTGTCTGTGAACACCTGCACCACTCTTCCCCGGACAGAGGGAAAGAATGCTTTCAGTGCAAGACGGATCACCCGAAGCTCCAGAAGGTTGATGTGAAGCCCAGACTCCGCTGGAGACCAGAGGCCTCTGATCTCCGCCTCTCCCATGTGGCCGGCCCACCCTAGAAGTGATGTATCTGTCACCACTGCGTACTCCGGTTGGGGAAGGAAGAGGGATCTCCCGTTGACCCTATCCTGGTTCGTTAGCCACCACTGCAATTGACGTGCAGTGCCCTCCGAGATCTGAACGAAATCGGACAGATTCCCCTGATGCTGTGCCCACTGGAACTTGAGGTCCCACTGCAGAGCCCGCATATGCCACCTGGCATGATCCACCAGCAGGATGCAGGAGGCCATGAGGCCCAGCAGCCTCAGGGTCATCCTGACCGAAACCCGGTATAGGGGCTGAAGGATCGGAATCATAGCCCGAATATCCCAGACTCGCTGCTCGGGAGGATAAGCCCGAAACTGCGTCGTGTCCAGAACCGCTCCGATGAAAAGGAGCTTCTGAGAGGGAATCAGGTGTGACTTCGGCACATTTATAGTGAACCCCAGCGAGTGCTAGAGGTCCGCCTTCAACAGCCAGTCGTCGAGATAGGGGAAGACTGGAACCCCTGATCTGCGCAGATGAGCTGCGACCACCGCCATCACTTTCGTGAACACCTGAGGGGCGCTGGTAAGGCCAAAGGGGAGCACGATAAACTGAAAGTGCTCGTGGCCTACCATGACCCGCAGGTAACGCCGGTGGGCAGGCAGGACAGGGATGTGAAAGTAAGCGTCCTGCAAGTCCAATGCTACCATCCAGTCTCCAGGGTCGAGGACAGATAGGACCTGAGCTAGCGTCAACATTCTGAACTTCTCCTTCCGGAGGAAGCGGTTGACGTTCCTGAGATCCAAGATAGGACGCAGGCCTTTGTCCTTCTTGGACACCAGAAAGTAGTGGGAATAGCAACCACGACCTACTTCTGGGGCAGGAACTCGCTCGATGGCTCCCTTGGCCAAGAGAGTCGAAACTTCCTGTTGGAGAAGGGCCAGATGATCCTCAGACATGCGATGGTACTGAGGTGGCATGGCTGGGGGGGTAGTCTCGAAGAGGAGGGAGTAGCCCCTTCGGACTATCTGCAAAACACACCTGTCCGACGTGATGGTGCGCCAGGGGGGGAGGTGATGGCGAATCTGGCCGCCCACTGGCGATCGGTGGCCTTGAAAGGTCAGACTAGGAGGGTTTGGAGGCTGCTGCAGAGGGGGCTGTGGTGGACTGGCCGGCGCGCTGGCCCCCAGACCCACGGCAGTGGTTTCCACATACCCGGCCGCGCAGGGGCTTAACAGCTTGCGCCGGCCTGTGGCTCTGGGTGGAACTTTGCGGGGCACCCCTTCCTTAGCCACGAAAGGGGTGAAAGGCAGACTGCGCAGGGCGGGTAGTGGAGAGGCCCAAGGACTTGGCTGTAGCCCGAGTCTCCTTAAAGCGCTCTAGCGCGTTGTCTGCCTTGTCGCAGAACAGGCGACGGCCATCAAAAGGCATGTCCATAAGGGTAGCTTGGACATCCCCTGAAAAACCAGTCGACCTCAGCCAGGCGTAGCGTCGAAGGGCTACCGACGTGGAAATCGTCCTACCTAGCGAGTCGGCGGTGTCCAGTCCACAGCAAATGGTAAACTTGGCTGCGTCTCTCCCCTCGGCAACTGCACAGGAGAGTACGGCCCGGGCCTCCTCCAGGCACTGGGGCAGCACATGCGCCACCGTATCCCACACGGAGTGGGTGTAATGGCCCAATAGACATGCAGTGTTTACCTACCGCAGTCCCAAGCTGGAGAAAGAAAACATCTTCTTCCCAAGTAGGTCCAGCTTTTTGGATTCCCTATCAGGTGGTGCATTAGGGAATGTGCCTTTGGACGTGGAGGCTTGAACCACCAAGCTCTCAGGGGTGGGGTGTTGGGAGAGGAAAGTGGGGTCGCCCGGGGCCGAGCGGTGGCGTCGGGCAATCATCCTATCCACAGGAACCCCTGTGTTGGGCCTGGACCAGGTGCCCAAAAGGATGTCGGTTAGGGCTTCATTAAATGGCAGCAGGGGCTCCGAAGAGCTCGCTGCCGGTTGAAGCACCTCTGTCAGGAGGTTAGTCCTGACCGCCACCGTAGGAAGCTTGAGATTGAGAGCCTCGGCCGCCCTACGCAATACCACTGCATAAGACGCTCCCTCATCCGTAGCCACGGTAGGAGGAGACAACATGCCAAGGTCTGGTGAGGTATTCAGACCTCTGGCTTCCCCCAGTTCCTCTCCTCCAGTCCGGTTCATAACCCAACTGGTCAGTCAAAGGGTCTCCAGACCCCTCCCAGTCCTCCTCACCCTCCTATGGTTGCCAATCTGGCCTAAAAGAACCAGGGTAGAACAGGGGCACAAAAGTACCCGTCGGCGCCGGTCCGGCTCCGTGTCTACGTCGGAGTGGAGGCCGGGGTCGACGCCTGCTGGGGACACAACCGGCGTCGGATGTGGTGCCGGTGGAGTCGGCGCCGGGGGAGGTGTAGTCAGGTCGACCGGCGCCGATCCGGATCCAGGCCTGGATCCAAGGGGACCCTGCGGTACCGGGGCCGAAGTCGCCGGTGTCGAAAGCCCAGGGCCCCCAGCCGAGTCTGCAGGGCCCGAAGGCACGTCGGCGGAGTCGGGCTGCCCAAAGATGGCATGCATCGCTTTGCAGAAACTCCGAAGCTGGGCAGGGGTCGCACCGGGTCCCGGGAAGGGAGGGAAATCCGGAGTCGAACCAGCGGGCTCCGCACGTGGAGCCGCGGGAGGGGCACCACCCGCATCCCTCGTCGCGTCGGCCGACGGACGGGGAGAAGTCGAAGAGCGACGATGCTTCTTCGACTTACCGGAGGAGTGCGAAGACTTGGAAGAAGATTGGTGGTGGTGGCTCCGCGACCGGTTCCTCGACCTCCCACACGACCGGGACCTCGAGTGGCGCGGAGCGGACTGCCGGGCCTCGAGAAGCTTTCGGGACTGCTCCCGCAAAGACTTCGGGTTCATGGTCCGGCAGTCAGAACACGACTTGGAGTCATGGTCGGGTTCCAGACAGAACAGGCACACGCGGTGCGGATCCGTCACCGACATCAATCGTCGGCAGGAACCGCAAGCCTTGAAACCAGGCATCCCTGGCGTGCACCAGGAGTCGAAGACTCAAAAACGACGTTGACAAAAGACGGGAAAAAGTCAGTCAAAAAGTGACTGGAGGTCCCGCTCACTCCGGATCTGCGCCGGCTGGCGTGGAAAAAGAAAGAACTGACGTCAGCGCGCGAGGGCGGCGTCTAAGTAGCTGCTGCGACGTCATCCCGGTGACCAGGACACCAACGACGAACGCGGAGACGACCGACGCCACCTTCCGATGCGCAGGGATACTGCTGACGAAAAAATTCTCCGGATCCAGTCTGACGCCTGGGGGTAATTCACAAGGTAAGGAATCTATAACTAATTGTCTCTTTCAGATTTGTTCATCAGTATCCTTCTAACTTCTTTCTTGAATGAAGCAGCTGAGGAATTCATTCTGAGTCCAGGGGAAAGGGTGTTCCAGATTCTCGTGGCCAAGCCTGAGAAGGCTCGTTTTAAGTTTTCTTTTTATAAAATTTAGTTTGTTTCAGCAGAATGGAGCTAGTGCCTCTAGATGCTCTGCTGCCACCAGACAGTTCTAGTTTTTGTGGAAGGTATCTCAGTGTTGAAGTGGAGGGCTTTATGAGTCATGCAGGCAATTTTCAAATGAATCCTTGCCTCATAAGGAAGCCAGTTAAGAGATTTTAGGTCAGGAGTGATGTGATTGTTTCTTTTTGACCTGTAATGAGCCTAGCAGCAGAGTTCAGAGAGGCCCTTAATGGCATCAGCTTAGTTCTGGGGTAGGCCGCATAGGGTTGCACTCCCATAGTCCAACCTGGGATTCACTAGAGCTTGAACAGCAGACTTGAGGTCATCCAGGGGAAAGAAGGGTTTTATTTTTCTTAAGATGCTCATGTGGAAGTTCGCTCCTTTGGTGGCAGAGCTGATGTGCTCGTTCATGTTTAGATTCTTGTCCAGCATTATTCCCGGAGATCTGGGTGACTATGATGTGAGGAACACAATTCAGAGCGGATAGTTGTTTTATCCATTCTGCGATATCCGTCGAGTGTTTAGGAGGGGCAAGTAGTAGGAATTATGTTTTGAGAGCGTTTAGTTTGAGGTGGTTACTAGTCAGACAGTTTTGTGTTTTTTGTAGGGTTGAGTTTAGAGACCAAATATCTTCAGGAGAAGAGATTGTTAAGTACAGTTGGGTGTCGTCTACGTACATGTGGTAGTGGATGTTAGATAAGTTCAACAATTCTGTTAGGGGTTCCATGAATACGTTAAAGAACGTGGGTGAGAGTGAAGACCCCCTAATGTGACCTGTGTGGGGTAGAATAGGGACATATTGATCTTGATTCTTCGAGTTCTGTTCTGGAGAAAAGAGGCAAACCAGTTACAGACGGTCCCCGATATAGCCATCCTACATTTAAGTAGGTCTATGAGGCTGTCATGTTTGACAGTGTCGAAGGCTGACGAGAGGTCATGAAGGATAAGAAGGCAGGATTCATTCTGGTCCAACATTTTTAGCACATCAACAATGTGTGTGAGCGCCGTTTCGGTGCTGTGGCCATGGCGGAAGCTGGATTGGAATTGATCTAAGAGACTGAATTGGTCAATGTGGTTGCACAGTTGAGCATGAACACATTTCTGAAGGAGCTTTGCTAGTGTCGGAATCATAGAGATTGGTTTAGTTATATCCAAATAATGATGACATGAAAGGTATGTAATGAGCTCTCTGTCAAGACATTTGATTTGAGAAAAAAGTATGCAAAGAAATATTTGGATTAATGTGAAAACCAGAAACAACTTTTGTGACAAAGGGTGAGTTCCTAATGACAGTTTGTGATAATGGAAAACCATGTATGTTTCTCAGGTACCCAGAATCTGAAGATCGCTCACTCTCCTTGGAGATTTAACAGCCACACAAAAAAACAATGTTCCAGTAAAAGTGCTGTAAATCATCGTTGTGCATAGGCTTAAAGGGAGGATCCATCCATTTAGAGAATATGACCAGAGATGTTTTAAGGCATGAGCAAAGTGGGAAATTGCCGACGGAACACAACTTTCAAAAGGCCCCCAGGAAAATTGAACTCTCTCTCTAGCTCTCTTCTGTGCATTTCTTTATCTTCACCTTTAATGTATAATTCAATATTGTTAGGCAACAAAAAATGGGTACGAAAATTCAAAGTTGTTCTAAACAGGGCCCTCAAAATATTTCTAGCCAGGGCCCCACACAATCCTTAAGATGGCACGGAGTATGACATTCAATTTTAAGGGAAAAGAAGGCCTAATTGGAGGAAACCCTTTCCTAGATCCCTCCAGGAAATACTTCTTTACTAGAATAGCAACCAAAAGATGCCTGAGAACTTGAGCTAAGGTCAAGCAGTGGTGGCAACTAAATGTACTATAAAAGAAGAGAACTGTAAGCCAGACTTTGCAAAATACAATAGGTAAGCGAGTACCATGCTTTTCCGAGCATGTTCTCTGGACCATCAGCAGAACCTATAACACTTGTGTACAATTTAAGACCTTGTGGAAGGACGCTTCGCCTCTTTCAGAACGATCGAGCATTCATCAGCGAGTTTCAAAAGCCTATACTGCAACCCTTAAAGAGCAAAGCAGTCAAGTTAAGAGATGGAAGGCTCGTATAGAAAATTCTTCTAGACTTTTTGGAAAACATTTCTGATTTGATAGCCTTTAGAGCCGCGGAAGGGGCACCTGAAGATATCCGAGGTACCACCACTTGCGATTTAGTGTTGTTCTGAAAAATGGCGACTCAGTTTGTCTGCTTTTGTGCTTTCAACCCCCCCCCCCTCCCAAGAGGCACTGCCATTAGTTGAATTCAGTCAAACATCACCATTCTCGCCAACATCAAGTGCTAAACTGACAGAGCTTTCTGAGAGAGCATCCTGCACTTGTTCGGATGGTATTGTTTACATGTAGTCCTTTTGAAGCAGAAGGTTCCACTTTATCCACCAGTAAGAAAAACTTCAGTGCAAAGTGAAATTCCTTCAAATCCAATATGATGACACTCCTTCTCCATACCAGACCACTGCAGCCAAGTGGTACGATATTCCATGTGAGCTCCCCAACCCTTCCAAAAGGCATATGATCATTATTTGTGAGGACAGATGGGTATTCTAGTCAAAAGATCCTTTTCGCACCACAATTTAAGGGATTGCAGGGCATATAACAACAGCTGTACTATGTTGTCCAAATTTCATGATCTGTGGCACCACTGATCCCCAAACATTCCTGCTGGGGGTCACATGTGTAACCTTGAGTTCCACCTCAGAGATGCACAACAGTCTAGAAACCCCAGAGGAAACTTGAATTGAAGAATATTGAACTTTGACAGAGTTGTAGGCATTTCTGATGTATCTAAAGAAATCTTTTGGGGGGGAAAGACATATCCCTTTTCCATGCTTTTCCTTTTTCCATGCTTAGGACTGTTCCCAAGTATGGAAATATTTGTGTAGGAACTAAGAATTATTTATTTATACACAGATGAAGTATCGAATTCAAGAGCATGCCTACTGCCAACTGCAGGCCCTGATGACATTTTGGATGAGTGTTTGCCTTGAGCAATCACCTCTCTAGATATGCAGAAATATACATTACCTTTCTCCAGAGGTACGTTGGAACAGCTACAACTTTTGAAACAAGCATTGGCAATGCCAACATGTCTGGCTTTAATGTGCTGCACAGTGTACTCAAAAAGCATGCAGTTCACTCTGCATTCACATGGGCACATCTCTCACCCTGCACTTAGACAGACACACTGGAAACTCTGCATTCACAAACCCCTTACTCACAACTCCTAGTCTCTCGCCCACCATCCATCCTGCACTTACCCTGTAGTCACACACACTCTGCACTCTTACACAGCACACTCTACACACACACCCCACTAATCCACCTCACATCCTGCACGCAGACATCACTCAGCCCGAACCCATACACCAACTCACCCACAGTATTCACCTACACAACACTTATTCTGACCACTCGCCCATCGCTCACCCCGCCCTCGCGAACACTCTGCTTGCCCTGCACACTCACACCTCTCAAATTACAGTCACATACTTCACATCCTTAACTCACACAATGTTCATCCTGCACTCATCCATCTCTCACCCTGCACTCACAAATCTATCACCCTGCACTCGTACACCACAAACCTATCACTCACCCTGACCACTTACCTGGACTCGCACATCTCTCGCCATGCATACTACGACACTGCTCACTCATCGTACCCTGACATTACTCACCCAGCATTCATGCACAGCTCACTCGGCATTCAAACACCATTCATACATCTCTCACCTTGCACTCACATGCTAAAACATGACTCATACTCACCCTGCACTCACACCTGGCACACACTCGTGCACCAACACATACCGCTGACTCTAGAAACACGCCACTCAATGTGCTCACTCTTCAATGACACCCTACTCATCTGCCCTTAGACACCAGTCATCCTGCACTCATCCTGCACTCATCCTGCACTCACACTGCACTCAAACACCTCACACCATTTACACACTGCTTAGAAACTGCTTTCTTTCTACTCACACACCACTCACCCTGCACGCTCACCCGCTGACCTTGTACTCATACACTTCTCACCTCACAGTCACACAAGACTGAAACATCACTCACACGGACTGCTCACGTACCACTCACACACCCCTCAGCCTGCACACTAATGAAACACTTGCTGTGCACACTCATCACACACCCTGCACACTCACACACCGCTTACCCTTAGGCAAGACACTTTTACACTGCACTGAGACTCCTCTTACAATGCACTCACAAATCATTCATACTCCTCTCACCCAGCACTCACCATTCATCCTGCACTCACCCACCGCTAACGTGTGCAGGTATTTTTGTTTTTTAAAATAATTATCAGTGCATGTTACACTTCAACCTACAGGCAACACAGCATATCACATTTAATTCTACCAATTAACTAAAGGCATTGATTCTAGGAATAAGAAAGAAAAAAATACAATTCTTTCAAGAAATGTAAAAATACATGTAGAGTAGTGTAACCCAGCATTCCCTACCGATCTCAAACACACAGCTGCAGTCTGAGATTGATGACAGAAAGATAAGGTACTGGGACTGCAATACACTATTACATTCCTCATAGCTACACTCCTCCCCATCTAAGTTGCTGCCAGAGAAGAACAAACTCCATAATTAATAATCAAGGAGACACTGTTTAATGGCATCGCAGTGATGTGTGTGACTTAAAGGGCATCACTGTGTATGCATTAGTGAGCCTTAACTAGTGAAAAAGAGAAAGCTGGCTCACACTACTTGATACTTCCCCCCCCAAAAAACCTCATGGGCCATAGCTGCTTGGAGGGTAAGCTCTCTCTCTGTGGAAGAACGCAGCTTTTAGCAAATCAAAAGATGCACTTAGATGAATCCGCATCTGGGCGAGCCACAGTCCCGTTCTGCAGTACTCCTGAAAGCTTTTTTTTATGGATCTCAAAAAGTTAGGTGACAACTACACTGTCAAGCCAGACCTAAAAAAATCTGGGAGCCGACTTCATTTGAAATGGAAGCATTTTGTATTTGTCAATTCGGAACCGTAAGAAAAACCTGTGACGCTCATACAGTCACATGGAAATGGGTGTCTGGCAAATCCAGGGCACGCATCTAATTGCTCTGAAAATGTGGAAACAGTTGATAAAGAGCGGTCAACCTGAATGTTTTTCTCTTCATCCATTTGTTCGCCTTTCTTAGCTCTAAAAAAGGGCAGGGGCCGAGTGGTGAGCAATATCACACTTGCACTCGGAGTACTATATCCATGTTGCAGCCTCTGGATCTGGCCTATGCAGCCGAAACTGCTTTGTGGGGCTGAGACAGTGGTCAAGAGGCTGGCACCTCCAGACTTCAGAAAAGCTCCACAGAAGAACTGCACAAGGTGATTAAAGCCCTTACCCCCTTTACTACCGAGTGGCACCTAGAATGAGGCTACCGTGCAGAGTAGCTGGGAGTGGCAACATTGGTGAGAGGGAGGGCCGCGGTTGCCCTTGGCGCAGAGGTGCAGCCGTGATTGGCAGCTGACACCGGAGACTTTCAATGACAGGAGATGGCTCCTGAAAGTGGGCTGGTGCCTTATTAACTGGCATGCACCATCCGCGAACTTAGGATGGGCCCAGGAGAGAAGCGGTCTCCAGGGTGCTGCATCTTTATCCAACGGGCCTAATAGAGCCCCGATGTGGAATGAAAACAGTGGCCAGCATGAGCTGAAATAAGGAAAGCAAACATCTGAAAAGAGTGAAACCCAATTTTTACGAACTTCCAGGGAAAAAAAGTACTGCTGGGAGAGAGCAGGTGGAAGACATGACATTTGGAGACGTAGCACTAGGCCAGAAAGCGATCATGGGTGCCTTAGACTCAACAATGTAAAAATTAGACAAGGTTGAGACAATTCCCCTCAGCGATGGAGTTACATTTTTAAACAATGGAGTGTGGTTACATGACTCCAAGGCAGAAGTGAAATGATGTTTGTGAGAGTTTTAGATGGAGAAAAAAAACTGGCGATCTGCAGCAACAGCGGGAACACAGTGAATTTAAGAAGATAGTGGTAAATGCCAAGCTGAACTGGAGAATAAGCTGCAAGTATCAGAAAACAGCTAAAGAGCATCCAACATTCTTTGTGTTTCTTCTTGTGTACCATGAGGCATCAGTCACAGAGGCAGTATGAATCTCCTTCCACGAGCACTGGCTGCTCTCCACAGAGAGGCAGAGTTAACAAGGTAAGGAAAGTGTTCAGGCTTCTGTCAAGGGCTACTGGGCAGGATTCAATGTCCCTAGGGGCATTGTTATTGTTCTGTATGATGTGGATCTCCACAAGTCTATCCTGTCCCTAAAGGAATAATTCAGAGTGTGCTCCTATTCCTAGATTGTAGTTAGCAGACTCAAAGCGTACACGAGTACTTTCAGGTCTCATGTAAAAAGTTTGATAAGGGATTCAAAACCTTGGTGTGGAATCTGCTGGGGATTAAGGTTTGGCACTGCAACAAAGCATATGTTTTTTTTCTAGACGGGACAGCTCAATTCTTCTGGGACAATTTTAAGTAATTAATCTGATTTAATTAAGTGACAAAGCCTTTGCAGAGGACGAAATGAATTGAGTTTAGTACTGCACTGTTCGATTTCACCTCTAGTTACTTTAAGATGCAACATGGATTGAAATTAGGTTCTTAAAATGGTTATCTTAGAATACTATGTTAAAGTAAACAAGGGCTACCCAAACCACCCTAGGAGGAGCCTGGGTAAATGCATATATACTAAGAAAACCGGTTCTCTTCGAAATTGACTGTTTATATGCCGGTGTTCATAGATTGGATACAGATGCAAGGCAACACGTAAATGGAAACAAAGACATTTATTGGAGGTTGGGTCTCAAAAAATGCATATATCAAAACAGGATA
Source organism: Calotriton arnoldi (assembly GCA_963921515.1). Classification (NCBI taxonomy): domain Eukaryota; kingdom Metazoa; phylum Chordata; class Amphibia; order Caudata; family Salamandridae; genus Calotriton; species Calotriton arnoldi. The sequence continues at coordinate 1,013,242 of CAWUFW010003781.1, forward strand.
GAAGTACTCAGAGCTCAAAAGAAGGTGGATCACAAGAGATAGTTCATTAAATTCAACAGAGTAGGTGTGACAGAAGAAACATGCATCCAGTACAGGGATCAAGAGTTAGTCATCAACAAAGTTGCTGGCAATCACTGCATGCCATTTTTACAAACTGATCAACTGTATTAGTTAGCCATAGCTTGAATTTCCCTACATTGTAGTTCTGAATTTGGTGAGTATTTTGTTACAGCACACTGACTTTCCATATTTTCACAGACACTGCTCTAATGAAGCATGTCGCTTGCCACAGACACTATGCTCGATAGTATGGCTTCTAGAGTGCCGTCAGTAAAGAATAAGTTACTTACCTTGGCTAACCCTTATCAGATAGAGGTTATCTAGCCGCAAATTCCTTACCTTTGAATTATCCCCATGTGTCAGACTGGATCTGTAACTCTTTCGTGAGCAGTACCCCTGATCACCTGTAGATGGCATCGAAGGCAGCACCAGATGTGATGTACACAGTGCCTATACAGGGCACCACCCCAACGCCAGTTACTTTTCGCAACTTTCCAAGCAAAGCGCGCTGAGCCATGAAGAACATGGACCACTGGTGTGGCAAATTAGGGACCTGAAAGGGGAAAGCCCTGTCCCTAGAAATGAGTTCGCTGAGCCGGGAGGATTGGTGGTTCGGTAAGGAATCTGCGGCCAGATAGAGTCTGTACCAGATAAGGCGTTACCAAAGGTAAGTAACTTGTTCATAGAGACTTCTAGCCACAGGTTCCATACCTTAGAATAGATACCCAAGCAATACCTCCTGGAGGTGGGTTTGTAAAACAATTTCATACCAAAAAGTACTGCAAGATCAAACGGGCAAAGTGCCCTTCCCGCTGAACCAGACTGCCCAGGTAGTAGTGTTTTGTGAACGTGTTCAAGGAAGCCCCGTTGCTGCCTCCAGATGTGCAGGACCGGGACTCAGCGGTCGTAGCCTTGGCTCTGGTGGAATGAGCAAGCAAGCTCTCAAGGGGTTGTTTCTTGGCCACTGTGTAGCAGATTTTAATGCAGAGCACGATCCACTGGAAAATGGTCGCTACAACATACACAGGCCTCTATCGTGCGGTCAAGGTAGAACGACAACGCTCTTTTTGGGTCCAGTTGGTGAAGTCACTCCTCGTCCTTAGATGGACGTGGCGGAGCGTAAAAAGTAGACAGAGTGATGGACTGGCCTACATGAAAGGGAGTGACGACTTTCGGTAGAAAGGAAGCTCTAGTACGCAGAACCAGCTTGTCTGGGTAGATGTTCAGGTATGGAGGCTTGGATGACAAAGCCTAAAGCTCACTGACCCTGCGGGCAGATGTTATTGCCATCAGGAAGGCTGTCTCGATGGTAAGGAACCTGAGAGGACAGTTGTGCAAGGGCTCAAAGGGAGCGCACATCAGGAACGTCAGGGCGAGATCAAGGTTCCACTGAGGCATGACAAAGGGAGAAGAAGGAAACATATGATACAAACCTTTCAAGAACCTCTGTACAAAAGGGGATTTGAAGAGGGATGGTTGGTCAGGCAACCGCAGAAAGGCTGATACAGCAGAAAAGTAGCCCTTTAAGGTGCTTAGAGAAGAGACCTGCTGGGCAAGGGAAAGAATAAAGAGAAGAACCTGAGAAAGTGGGCAGAAAGGGAGGCCAATCTGCTTTTCTGCACATCATGCCACAAACTTGTCTCAACGGCAGGCGCATACCGTTTTGATGGAGGGATGCCTGGCTGCCAGAATAACATTGCAGACTTTGGGCGGAAGGTTGAAAGCGGTCAACAGTCGCCGCTCAATCTCCACACAAGGCGTTGGAGCGTTGACCAGTTCGGGTGGAGAACCCCTTACTGCTGCTGCAACAGGAGATCCTCCCCCGATGGAGAAGCCTGATCGGAGGACCGATGAAAAGTGCTCAACAGCTCAGAATATCAAACTCTCCAAGCGCAGTCCGGAGCCACAAGGATGACTTGGGCCCTGTCTGTCGTTCCTGATCTCCTTGAGGTGTATAGGATGCCAGAGTTCCACACGAGGCAAAAGCCTCTCGGAGCGAAAGCCACCTTGGAATCTCCTGTACACAGAACTGCTGACATTGCGCGTTCTTGGCAGTGGCGAACAGATTTAACCAAGGCTCTCCCCACAGCTGAAAAAGACCTTGCACCATCTCCAGATGGAGACACCATTTGTGTTACGCTAGTTATCTTTGGCTGAGTTCCTCCGCCCAGGCGTCCAGCGGGCACGCCAGGTGTTGACCCACCAGGGAAATGCCCTGACGTTCCAATCATGTCCAGAGACACAGGGCCTCTTGACAAAGGGTCCATGATCCCACCTCTCCAGCAGAACGCAGGAGGCCATGAGGCCCAGCAGCCTCAGAGCCAGTCCCACCGAAATCCAGGAAAAAGGGTGAAACATCAGTATCATAGCCTAAATATCCTGGACTTGCCATTCCGGAGGATAGGTCTGAAACTGCACCGTGTCCAAAACAGCTCAGATGAAAGGGAGTTTCTGAGAGGGAGTCAGATGTGACTTTGGCATGTTGATAGGGAACCCCAGCAAATGCAGGAGGTCCGCCTTAGTCTGGAGATCGGAGACGACAGACTTGGGCGAGCCCGCCTTCAACAGGCCAGTTGTCAAGATAGGGGAAGATCTGGGACCCCTGATCTCTGCAGATGAGTTGAAACCACCGCCATCACCTCGGTGCACGCCCGAGGGGCGCTGGTGAGGCCAAAAGGGAGCTCAGCAAATTGAAAGTGCTTTTGGCCCACCGTGAACCACAGGTAATACACATGGGCAGGCAGGACAGGACTGTGGAAGTATGCGTCCTGCAGGTCCAACGCTACCATCCAGTCCCCTGGGTCCAGGACAGACTTGAGCGACCATGAGCATTTTGAACTTCTCCTTTTTATGTTTAAATGTTTTTATTGGTTTTCAAATAAGCATGAAACATACAAAATTGGAGATCATTCTGTAATTACTGCTATACGCCCCGTCCAGTGGGCTGGTATGGATAAAGGATCAACCACATAAAACAATAGCTAAGAAATGAAAGACCAAAACCCACCACCCACCTCCCTCCCCCTCTTTTAAGGTTTAGCTCTGTTTTTCATTTATTTAACAATGCCAGCAATTGTAACCTTCAACCTCTGACAGAACACATTGTTCCATAACTAAATCTGTGTGTACAGGCTATTTCCGTCTGCGATTAATAGCATTGTAGTGTACATCACATGCGTATATCAAACAATAGCTCAGGAAGAGAGTATAACAAAACTTAACTTTCAAATCGTACCAACTTCTCCTTTGTACAGAAAAAATTGAGAGTACCAGATAAAGGATAGAACAAAGGCATCCGTCCTTCTTGGGCACCAGAAAGTAGCGGGAACAGCAACCATGACCTACTTCTGGCGTTGGCACCCTCTCTATGGCTCCCTGGGCCAAGAGAGCCGTCACTTCTTGACGGAGCAAAGAAAGATGGTCCTCCATCAGCCTGTCGCACGCAGGTGACATGGGTGGAGCGGAAGTCTCGAAGGGGAGGGAGTAGCCCCTTCGGACAATTTGCAGAACCCATTGGTCTGATGTCATAGACATCCAGTGGGGCAGGTGTTGGTGGATCCTGCCACCCACTGGGTGCCCATGATGTTAAGGGGGCAGACTATAAGCGTTAGGAGGCTGCGGCCTGGGGGGGCCTCTGTCTGTCTTACTCACAAAGTCTGTAGGACCGCATCCTCGGCCACGCAGAGGCTGGGAAGCTTGCGCGCCATGGTGGCTGGGTGGATTTAAATGCAGCTGGAAGCCCCTTCCGTGGCCACGAAAGAAGCGAAAGGTAGGTTGGGGGGTGACGAGGGACCATGGAAATGCCCAAGGACCTGGCCGTCCTGCTGTCCTTAAAGTGTTCCAGCACTTTATCCGCCTTATCTCCAAAGAGACGGGAGCCATCAAAGGGCATGTCCGTAAGTGACGCTTGGACATCCCTAGAAAAGCCAGTTGTCCTCAGCCAGGCATGGCGCCGTAAGGTCACCATTGATGGAACCGCTCTGCCCAGCAAGTCAGTGGTACCCAGTCCACAACTGATGGTGAACTTGGCTGCATCTCTCCCATCAGCAACAGCCTGGGAGAGGATGGCCGGGCTCCTCCAGGGCCCTTTGGCAGCACCTGCGCAACCATATCCCACAGAGCGTGGGAGAAGCAGCCGAAAAGGCATGTGGTGTTCATGGACCTCAGTGCCAGGCTGGTCGAAGAAAACATCTTCCCTAAGGAGAGCCCAGCCTCCTGGTTTCCCTGTCCGGGGGTGTAGTAGGGAATGCGCCACGGCAGGTGGAGGCTTGGACCACCATGCTCTCCAGTGTAGGGTGCTGTGTGAGGAAGTTGGGGACCCCTGGAGCGGGGCAGTGGCGGCGGGCTATCGTCCTGTTCATAGGAGCTCCTGTGTTGGGCTTGGACAAGGTCCCAAGCAGGACGTCTGTAAGGGCTTCATTACAAGGAAGAAGCAGTTCTGAGGGGGACACTCCAGGCTGGAGCACCTCTGTCAAGACGTTCATCTTGATTGCCACTTAAGGCAGACTAAGGTCAAGGACCTTGGGCGCCCTTCTCACCACCATTGTAAATGACACTCCCTCCTCCATAGCCACAGTAGGGGGAGAAAGCATGCCAGTATACGGAGAGGTGCCCAGTCCGCTGGCTTCCGCCAAATACACCAGTCCAGGTTTGGGTCAAAGGGCTGGAATTCTTCAGGGTCCAGCGACCCCTCATAATCCTCCCAAAGTCCTAGCCCATAAGAATAGGGTTCAGACTCCGGCCTGAAAGGCATGACTCCAGTCAGGGCAGGAATCAGTATACATCTGGCTCTGTGTCGGCGTCGGGGATCAGAATGGGGCCGCCACCAGAGTGTTGGCATTGGGGAAGGTCTGGATCCATCCGTGGATCCAAGGGGCACGACTGGCAACAGAGCTGACAGCATGGCTCCAGCAGGGACCCCTCCCGAATCCACGGGCCAGAAGGCGTTGGAGTGGGTCACTCAAAAATGAGCAGCATGGCCTAATAAAACTCATGAAGTTGAGCGGGGGTTGATCCGGCTCCCAGAAACTCGGGGGAAGGCAGAGCCAACCCAGGCGCTGGCCAGGCCTCGAATGTTGACGCTCCATCTGTGAGAAAGTGCCCTCTTTCTGCATGGTATGCCCCCACTTTTTGCTGAATTGCTGATGTTCTTTGACTGAGTGTGCCCTGGGCTCCTGCTAATCAGGTACCCAGGGGCCTATGTTCCTTCCCTAAAAACTGCATTGAAGCCTAAACCCAATTGGCATCCCTGGCCACAGGTAGGCCCCTGGTAAAAGGTACCACAGGTACCCAGGGCACTGTGACCAGGGAAGGCCCCTAAGGGCTGCAGCACTTTTTGTGCCACCCTTAGAGGCCCTGCACCTTTTCACACACACACTGCCTTGGCAGGCTGCGTGTCTTGGTGCAGAACAAAGTGAAGAGTCGACATGGCACACATCCCTGTGTGCCATGCCTACAAACAACTGCCCTGGCATAGATCAGTCACCCTCTAGCTGGGTGCACTATGCCAGTGGTGAGGGTACAGGTGCATGAGCCCTGTACCCCTACAGTGCCCAAGTCCATTCCTGGGCACTGTAAGTGCAGTGCTGCCATTAAGAGTATATGGTGCTGGGAGTTTGTCATTACGAACTCCACAGTACCATAATGGCTTTACTAAAAACTGGGAAGTTTGGTATCAAACTTCTCAGCACATTAAACCCACACTGATGCCAGTGTGGGATTTAATGTAAAATGCACAACAGAGGGCATCTTAGAGATGCCCCCTGAAACTCGACCAACTTCTAGTGACCTGACTGAGTGGCTGCTTAGGCTGCCACCAACAGATATGTTTCTGGACCCCTGGGTCGAGAGCCTGCTGCTCTCGGGGGCCTGAAACAATGCACATCCTGGGACGAGGTGCCAAGCATCCTCCCCCAGGATGGGCTGGGTTCACAAAGGGGAAGCTTCAAAGGCATGCCGCCTTTGTGAGCCTCCCCAGACCATCTGCTGCTTTCAGCAACTGGTCCCCACTGGCTCTACCCCCCACTTTGGGCGGGAGAACCGGCGGGAAAAACAAGTGAGGGAAAGAGGTGTGCCCACCCCTGCCAACTCCACCCCTCAGGTGGGGGAGGCGAGGTGAAGCACAACTTTGAGTCCCCGCCATCTTGATGATGGGGGGACCCAACCAACCAGGGACAGGCTCCTGCCCCCCTCCCACTGGAGGGGGGCACGATAGGGGGTATACCCACCCCAGGGAAGGGACCCGATGGACCCTGCCCTTTACCTACCTGTAACACCCCTAAATCTAGTATTTAGGGGGCACCCTGAACCTTTCTTCCTCAGATCCAGCAACGACAAGAAGAAAAGAAGGAGGACCGTACAGCTGTGCAGCCAGCTAACAAGAGGAAGACGCCCACTGACTTGGCCCCAGCCCTACAGGCCTGTCTCCCCTCAAACCTGCTTCTGCTAAATCCCGGTGTGTCCTGCAGCCAGCAACCTCGAAAACCCCGGAGGACCTGCCTGCCTTCACTTCCAAAGACTGCTTCTCCCGTGAACACCGGATTTGTTCAACAGCAACCTCTGGCAGCAGCCGGAGACCGCGAATCCAGCCTACTCTGCACCCGCCGAACCCGGCCCGAGCTCGAGTGGAAAAACACCACGAGGAGGTCACCTCGGCGATCCTGACCCGAGATCTGGCGACCCCTGACCTGCCTCAAGCCTCCAGCCGACGCCTGCAGCCTAAATCCAGAAGGCCCCCCTAACCGCGACCCGGAGCTGGTAAGAAGATCCGACCCCAAAAGGCACCCCTGCACCCGACGCCCCACGGCCTTGTGTGCCCAAACCGACGGTGCCTAACCAACCCTTAACTTCCCAACTTACCTCTCAAAGTGGTGTTCGCACCCAGAAGTCCTTCGTCTCCCTGCCTGCAGTGCTTCTTCAAACCGGAGGATCACCATTGAAAACAACAGGGCGCCTGCGTCGAAACAGCACTCTGCACCCGGCCGCCTCAGTGCCGCTGAGGGTGCACCTTTTGTGCTACTTTGTTTCCCCATTTGCCCTGACCTTAACCCTAGGAGCTTCGCTCCCACAACCCAGTGGCCTGCTTGCCAGCAGCCACCAACCGGAGGCCCCCTATCCCCCATTGGATAACATTGGGCCTCAACACTCTGCACCCGGACGCCCTAGTGCCGCTGAGGGTGTAACAAGAGTGCATCACTGACCCTGGGGGACCCCCCCCCCCCCGAGTCTAACCCCAGAACCTTAACTCCCACAGTCGATAACTTACCTGTGAACCGATAACCTGTTTTTCCTCCATAGGATAACATTGACAATTTTCTTCCAAAAAGTCTCTAAGTGTGGAGTTTTGAAAACTAAAAATATTCTTTAAAAATCGCACAAATAACCAAAACGTATTTACTTACCTGTTTGCAGTAAATGTCCCATTGCTGAATCTAGGTATCCAGCACTGAGTTAGAAAAGTAATGTAAAAAGTAACTTACCTGTAATTTACTGAAAAAGCCTATTCATTTCAATGTACTGCATTTGCTAAGTGTTGCAACCTATTGCATCCCCTGTAAATCAAACAAAGTACAATTTCTATTGCATTTTCAAACTGTTCTATATATTCAGCAACTTATTACTGAAAAGTATTTAATGCTTACCTGTGCCAGGCTTGCTTCTAAAAATAAAACAGTATATATTTTTATACAAAACAATTGGCCTAGAGTTCAGTTCTTGAGTGTGTGAATTCATTTGCCGACTGAGTGTGTACATCAAATGCTTAACACTGTCCTCTGATACTGCCTTACTGCTCGACCACTCTACCACAAATAGAGAGTAAGGTTCTATCTAACTTTAACCTCTGCCTACCTCTGGGGTCACTTGGACTCTATACACACTATACCTCATTTTGGTGTAGTATATATAGAGCCAGTTTCCTACACCATCTCGTTGGCTGACAGACGAGGTGAAGTCGAAGACCTCTTCGACTTCTTGCTCTTCTTTTCGCTGCGAGACTTACCCGAGTGACCCGACGACTTCGAATGCAACTAAGATTTTGGGCTCTGTGGCCGATCCCAGGACTTTCCTCTCAATTGGGATCGAGACCGTCGTGGCCATCACACGTCAAGCCTCTAGGAGCGTGAGGGACCGCTCCCTCAAGGCCTTCGGGCTCACTGCAAGGCAGTCAACACAGTTCTTAACATCGTGGTTGTACTCGAGGCACCAAAGGTAAACAAGATGCGGGTCCATCACCAACATCAGTCGGTGACAAGCACCACAAGGCTTGAAGCCAGCCTTCCTATAGGACATTCCTGCCACACTAGGAGAAACATCTCAAAACTCTTGAGAGAAGTATAAAAACAAAAGCGAGGTCAAAAATGATTGAAGAGGTAGCTCTCTCCGGATCTGTGCTGACTGGCATGGAAAGAAAAGAAATGTCAGCATGCTGGGGTGGTGCCTATTTAGGCACCGCACAAGCCATATCCAGTGCAAATGACGACACGTGGAGCCGATCGATGACATCTACCGGCACGCAGGGGAACTGCTCATGAAAACATTTCTGGATCCAGTCTGACGTCTGGGGATAATTCGAAGGTAAAAAAATTTGCGGCTACACGTCTCTATTAAATGTACTGACGGCAACCTAGACTTTGGAGCGATCATTTCACCACGTATCAGGTTTCTATATTAGGGCCCTGATGTAGGCCTGTGTAGGTCCCAGTGTTAGACTTCCTGCCTTATTGTAGTGTCTTAACCAATCTCCTGCCTCATTTGAATTACTTCTCTTCCTCCACTGATTTAAGTGTTTTAATTGTGGAATTGTGGCAGCTACACTCATGTAACTCCATCTAAGGTAACGGAACTCCATCCTTTCTCAGTGTCACTCCTCTGTTGAGCACAAAGGGACTAATACTGCCATGCAGCCAATGTTCTCCAGAAGTGTGTCATATTTACACATGAATGCACAGTAAGGTTGATATTTTTTTGTACACAGGCTTACTCCTTCCCAGTTGCTGCTCCCAATAGGGAGATTCCCTTGTGTTTGTTATTGATCAATTTTCAGGGAGCAGGGGACAACAACATCAATTTCTCACTCATTAACCACTTTCTTCCTTTCCGTTAGTTTGCATAACGCTCAGTGTATTAAGAGTGCTTTTCCAGTACGTTGAAAATGCCGGGCAAGCCTCTTCTGTTTAGGGCTCTGCTGTCAGATCCTTACCTGCACAGGGCTGAAGAGCATCAGTGAAGGCCTTCCAGTGCCTTCGCACACGTACATCCCTGTAGTCCGAGAAACAAGCCTCTATCCCCCACCCTATAACCTGCCAGCCCTTTCAATCCTTTGATTCTCTGCATTTCCACAGTAGCTCCATTCATGTATTTGGTGTCTGTTGTTTTGCTTCCCTGAACAGCAGTGGGGTTGAAGGGTCTCAGCCCACCACCTCAGATGTCTGCCAGATTTCATAAGCCGAGACAAATGCAATTTTAGCCCCGTTCACTGCCCATCCTACGCAGGCTATGGTTATGTGAAATGTAGTCATCTCCTACGTGCTTGTCCAGCTGTAGAGGTAGAGAGGCCCAGTCATGAGCGAGAGAAGTCCAGCCTTTTCATCTGAATACTTCGGAGTCACCACAGCACTCAAGACTTAAGAAAATCAGTGGGCCACAGTGCTGCCCTCTTATTTTGAGAAGAATATTCCACTATTCTGCTGACCCACTACTACCTGGATCTTTTTAATATCAATGTAGTCTATACATATCCTGCTGTATAAAAACTGAGTATCAGTGATTCTCTGCCTGATAATGGGAGATAATATGAGCATGTAAATCTAGGACTTATCTAGTGCTGGAAAAGGAGATGCACTTCAGGTGAACCTGTAGTACGTGCCTTGGGGATATACACTGAATGAGGTTTTATATTTTTCGACCCATAGAGTAAGCACATTGGCATCCCAAGGGTTGCAGTCTATATAACAGAGAGAACTGGGTAAACCAATTCATGTTATGTCAGCTTGTTCTGAGGAGTGATAAGCCCTTCAACATTCTTACATTCCACCACCCTTATTCGATCATTTTGAGTATTCATCCTGTAGACCATTGATTTATTTGTTCAACTTTAAAGTCGTCCCATATTGTGGTGAATTGCCAAACATTGGCTTTCTGTAAAACCGAGCCCTCAAAAAAGAAAAAAATGACAGTAGAAAAAACATAGCATGCGTGCATCAACTACATAGGCAGCCATTAATTAGATTGCTGGGAGAGAAAAGCATACTCAATGTTAGTCTAGCTGCAGCATGCATCATAATCATAGAGGTGAATATCAAGTTGTCAGCATGGCCATCTCTCTCCAAAAGCACACCAACCCCAATATCTACCCACCTCACCTGTATAAAACTTCATCAGTGAAGGAACCAGTAGCTTGGTAGAAAGTGGGTGGTTTTCAATCATCTCAAAGAATTTCTGGGTTCGTGGCTGTATGGAAGGATTTGTCACAAACATCACCTCCACCAGCTTGGCAACAAGGTAGGGATTTCGGATGTAATTTTGGTTGCAAAGTAGTACCACTAAAAATGTCACAATGTCCTGGGTGCAAGGCTCGAACAGGACTGGAGGGCAGTATCTGTAGGAGCAAGGAAAGTAATGCAGATCAGCAAAGTGGCTGAAAGAACGGACGTGATTATACAGATAAAAATAGCAATGGTGCCAAGGCACAGGTTTGGACCACTCAGTTCAGATCACAAAATTAAAACAAGAAATGAAAAATAAAAGAGAAGCAACTTTGAACTTTCCATGTGGGATGCAGTGGTCAATCTTTAGGCTTGCCAATCACCAAATTCCATGTTTCACGGTTGTATAAACAAATTTGTAAGACTATGACTGTCTGGTACAAAGTGCTTCACTACTGCAATTGAAGCAAACCACATGGAAAAGCTACTACATTGTGTGAGAAAGTGCCCTCTTTCTGCATGATATGCCCCCACTTTTTGCTGAATTGCTGATGTTCTTTGACTGAGTGTACCCTGGGTTCCTGCTAATCAGGTACCCAGGGCCTATGTTCCTTCCCTAAAACTGCATTGAAGCCTAAACCCAATTGGCATCCCTGGCCACAGGTAGGTCCCTGGTAAATGGTACCACAGGTACCCAGGGCCCTGTGCCCAGGGAAGGCCCCTAAGGGCTGCAGCACTTATTGTGCCACCCTTAGAGGCCCTGCACCTTTTCACTCACACACTGCCTTTGCAGGCTGCGTGTCTTGGTGCAGAACAAAGTGAAGAGTCGACATGGCACACCTCCCTGTGTGCCATGCCTACAAACCACTGCCCTGGCATAGATCAGTCACCCCTCTAGCTGGGTGCACTATGCCAGTGGTGAGGGTACAGGTGCATTAGCCCTGTACCCCTACCGTGCCCAAGTCCATTCCTGGGCATTGTAAGTGCAGTGCTGCCATCAAGAGTATATGGTGCTGGGAGTTTGTCATTACAAACTCCACAGCACCATAATGGCTACACTGAAAACTGGGAAGTTTGGTATCAAACTTCTCAGCACATTAAACCCACACGGATGCCAGTGTAGGATTTAATGTAAAATGCACAACAGAGGGCATCTTAGAGATGCCCCCTGAAACTCGACCAACTTCTAGTGTCCCGACTGAGTGGCTGCTTAGGCTGCCATCAACAGACATGTTTCTGGACCCCTGGGTCGAGAGCCTGCTGCTCTCGGGGGCCTGAAACAATGCACATCCTGGGACGAGGTGCCAAGCCTCCTCCCCCAGGATGGGCAGGGTTCCCGAAGGGGAAGCTTCAAAGGCATGACGCTTTTGTGAGCCTCCCCAGACCATTTGCTGCTTTCAGCAAACTGGTCCCCACTGGTTCTACCCCCCACTTTGGGCGGGAGAACCGGCGGGAAAACCAAGTGAGGGAAAGAGGTGTGCCCACCTCTGCCATCTCCACCCTCAGGTGGGGGAGGCGAGGTGAAGCACAACTCCGAGTCCCCGCCATCTTGAGGATGGGGGACCCAACCAACCAGGGACAGGCTCCTGCCCCCCTCCCACTGGAGGGTGGCACGATAGGGGGTGTACCCACCCCTGGGAAGGGACCCATTGGTCCCTGCCCTTTACCTACCTGTAATGCCCCTAAATCTAGTATTTAGGTGGCACCCTGAACCTCGCTTCCTCAGATCCAGAAACGACAAGAAGAAAAGAAGAAGAAGAACCGAACAGCCGTGCAGCCAGCTAACAAGAGGAAGACGCCCACTGACTTGGCCCCAGCCCTACAAGCCTGTCTCCCCTCGAACCTTCTCCTGCGAAATCCCGGTGGGTCCTGCAGCCAGCAACCTCAAAAACCCCGGAGGACCTGCTTGCCTTCACTTCCAAAGACTGCTTCTCCCGTGAACACCGGATTTGTTCAACTGCAACCTCTGGCAGCAGCCGGAGACCGCGAATCCAGCCCACTCTGCACCCGCCGAACCCGGCCCGAGCTCGAGTGGAAAAACACCACGAGGAGGTCACCCCGGCGATCCTGACCCGAGATCCGGCGACCCCTGACCTGCCTCAAGCCTTCAGCCGACGCCTGCAGCCTAAATCCAGAAGGCCCCCTTGACCGCGACCCGGAGCTGGTAAGAAGATCCGACCCCAAAAGGCACTCCTGCACCCGACGCCCCACGGCTTTGTGTGCCCAAACCAACGGTGCCTAACCAACCCCTAACTTCCCAACTTACCTCTCGAAGTGGTGGTCGCACCCAGAAGTCCTTCGTCTCCCTGCCTGCAGTGTTTTTGCAAACCGGAGGTTCTCCATTGAAAACAGGGCGCCCGACGTCGAAACAGCACTCTGCACCCGGCCGCCTTAGTGCCGCTGAGGGTGCACATTTTGTGCTACTTTGTTTCCCCATTTGCCCTGACCTAAACCCTAGGAGCTTTGCTCCCACAACCCAGTGGCCTGCTTGCCAGCAGCCACCAACCGGAGGCCCCCTATCCCCCATTGGATAACATTGGGCCTCAACACTCTGCACCCGGCTGCCCTAGTGCCGCTGAGGGTGTAACAAGAGTGCATCACTGACCCTGGGGGACCCCGGAGTCTAACCCGGAACCTTAACTCCCACAGTCGATAACTTACCTGTGAACCGATAACCTGTTTTTCCTCCATAGGATAACATTGACAATTTTCTTCCAAGAAGTTTCTAAGTGTGGAGTTTTGAAATCTAAAAATATTCTTTAAAAATAGCACGAATAACCAAAACGTATTTACTTACCTGTTTGCAGGAAATGTCCCAGTGCTGAATCTAGGTATCCAGCACTGAGTTAGAAAAGTAACGTAAAAAGTAACTTACCTGTAATTTACTGAAAAAGCCTATTCATTTCAATGTACTGTATTTGCTAAGTATTGCAACCTACTGCATCCCCTGTAAATCAAAGTACAATTCCTATTGCATTTTCAAACTGTTCTACATCCAGCAACTTATTACTGTAAAGTGTTTAATGCTTACCTGTGCCAGGCTTGCTTGATTCTAAAAATAAAACAGTATATTTTTTTTATACAAAAACAATTTGCCTAGAGTTCAGTTCTCAAGTGTGTGAATTCATTTGCTGACTGAGTGGGTACATCAAATGCTTAACACTGTCCTCTGATACTGCCTTACTGCTCGACCACTCTACCACAAATAGAGAGTAAGGTTCTATATACCTTGAACCTCTGCCTACCTCTGGGGTCACCTGGACTCTATACACACTATACCTCATTTTGGTGTAGTATATATAGAGCCAGTTTCCTAAACATTGCAACAATAGTTTGGCAACTAAAGTATTCTACCCATATTCATGGCTTTAAGAAAATTCCAAATTGCTGGTTCTCTAGAAACACTCAAATGTTTTGATTTTATATGGTCATCTCCAGCAAATTGTTTTTTTTCCGTCTTCAATTTATAAAAAATATTTCTCCCAGCAATCAAGAGTTTTAAATTGTGATATTTAGATTAGTTTTTGATATGTACAACATGATCCCAGGTTTGGCACCATTAAGCTGGAACCTGTGGTCATAAAGGAGCGGATTTATTCTACGTAGGTGCAATGGGTATTTTATTGTGTTGTGTTCAACTTTAATGAAAATGGAGGTGTCCTGTGGATACGTTAAAGTGGAATGTTGAAGTCTCCTTCAGTGTTGGACATTATCACTGAAGGACAGTGAGTAGTCAGAAACTGACTCCATTGTAGGAAACTGGGTCTCTTTGGTAGGAAACGGAAGGCCCTGGGTAGTCCTTCAAACTCATTCTATTTGTCATTGCTCGGGGATCAATTATAAAAGAACCACGTAGTATAATTCCTCAGGAGAAAATGGCTCCATAGGATCTAAAATATTTGGTGCCTAACCGCTCTGTGCCAATTGCACAAATTCTCTTGGTGCTAAAGGTTGGACTCAATTCACTGTGCTGAAAAAATGTTCCCCGTCTTGGAGGTGGGTGCGCCACACGAACCTTTTTAACAGTAGGACTAATAAACTGCATTGAAAACCAGCATAAGCAATGCCATCTGAGGTGACAGCACTGAACTCCAATCTCGTCAGTGGCTTCCATACTTAGAATTTCAATTGCAATGGTGTAAAATCATATTCATAAGTAGAGCCTCTGATAAAGGAGGGAGGGAGGGACAAGCTGTCAAATGGACCCTTAAGGAGGCATAGTTGAGGCCTGATTGACTCAGTTGTACCAGGAAAGGAAAAAGCCGATGTGGCGGTGTTAGTGGTAGAAGAGGCTTGGACTAGGATAACTCTGCAATCTTGCTGAATGGTTAATTATTCAAACTCCAGGTCTTCAGGAACTAGGCAAATAAGCTCAGGGGATACTAGATTGTGGTGCAACATCTATCTGTTCTCCCTCAAGAGAAGATCTTGGCACATATTAAGACAAACAGGTGGAGCTTCTGAGAAATGAACTAGGTCTGTCTACCAATACTGCAGAGTCTAAGCTGGGTATATAAGGATTAGTTGGCAAGGTTCTGTCTCGACTTTGTCAAGAACTCTCTTGAGGAGAGGAGGAGATGGAAAAACGTACACAAAGGTTTTGTACCACGATATTGAAAATGAATTTCCTCTTGTCCCTGTATGTCGCCGTCTGCTGGTGAAGTACCTTCATTTTCTGTGTGACTATGTCGCAAATAGGTCTAGGGCCAGATGATCCTATAAGCAAAAGATTGTTTTCAGATCCTGACGAACTCTCACTTGTGGTGAGATGAGGTCTGTCCGCACTGTTGAAATATCCAGCCTTGGAAGGAGACTGCAAACCCTTTCGACCTCCAAGGCCTTTATGTGAACATCCTTCTGAGTTATCCAATGACGCCTACAAAGCACTCCTGAAGGCGGGTACCCCAATGCCCTAACAATGCACCCAAGGTCATGACGAAGTAAGCTATTTGAGGCTGAAAGGTCAAACCTTGTGTGAGACTTCTGTGCTTCAATCACCATGCCAGGGCTTGTTTGATTTTGTTTGCCATCTGAATCAGACTGTTTAAAGATCCTGGTCACTTGGAGCCACTGCTTATCCAGTTTTTCCTGTAGAGGACACGTCCACAGTCTACAGAAAGGAATTAGCGGAACGGATGACATCAAGCGCAGCAGCACTTTGAACAGACAAAACAATTTTAACTTCAGCTCTCAGATCTGTTAAGTAAGGGCCTGAAGAAGCAAAATTCTCTCTTCCGATGGGAAGGCTTTGTCTACTCTAGTGTTCAGGATGGTGCCTAGGAATTGAATAAGTTCAGATTGGACTGTGCGGATTGACAGAACCAACTTACTGAAGAGTTTTGTGCACGCATTTCAGAATAGGCCTGTTATGCAACTTCTTTCCCTCAATCAGCCAGTCATTTAAATATGGAAGGAATTAGTGTCTGGTTATAAGTTTAGCAGATGGGTACTTAACCCCAAAAGTAATCAATGTACTTGTAATAAGGCGGACAGCTAATCTCAGGCATTTGCAGTGTTTTGGGTGAATGATTGCAGGAAAGTGCTCCTTTTTGAAATTGTCACCCCCACTTTTTGCCTGGATTTCGATACAATTTTGTCTGGAAGTGCACTGGGTTCCTGCTATCCAGGTCCGCAGTGCCAGATCTCTTTCCCAAAACTGTACAATTGTTCTCCCAATTGGCAATACCTTCGGCACCCTTGTAAGTCCCTAGTAAATGGTACCCCAGGTGCCTAGGGCATGGGTACCAAAAAGAATTCCTAAGGGCTGCAGCATGTATTGTGCCATCCTACGAGACCCCCTCACATAACTCATGCAGACTACCATTGCAGGCTACGTGTCTTGGTGCAGGCAAAAGTGAAAACATGACCTGGCACACAGCCCTGTGGGAGCTATGTTCCAAAATACGCACTCCACTTAATAGTTGTAGTATTTGTGCGTTTTTACCAGTTTTTCAACTGTGCTGACCAGGAATGTGTAATGTCTCCAGTACTGCACCTTAAAATAATATGAACAACGTGCTGGTAGTGGATCCCCACTTGCCTGCCCCAGTCGCTCTTAACTACTGAGCCATAAGGTTCTACTTATACAGTTTAAAAATAATAATATTACTCTTCAGGCATTAATCATCAAGTCTCTGTATTGCTGTTTATTCACAACAATGCTTTGTTTAGTGTTTTCTGATAGCTATTACATGAATTCCAGTGTTCATTCATAATTTTATCCATCCAAACATATTCAATGTATCCAATATTACTTCAGTTCCTATTACTTAATGCATTTCGGGTCTAATGAACCTACTTCAGGGGTCTCTAAAGAAATAAAAACAGGAAAGTATGTTAGCACCAAAGACAGTAAATCTAATTAGCCAGTGATAAAGTGAAGTGCTGCCAAATAATGTAGACCGTGCTTGGTATCCAAGGAAGTATGTTAACCAATAAAAACAACACCGTGAATGTTTAACATCACCCGCAATCCAAGAAGTGTGCATGATGCTGCCATGAAGTTACTGTGTGTGTGACAAATTACAAGTGCTCCCAAGAGTACCGTCACACTCATCAGTGGCTAGAAAGCGTATATAAATAATGAACACCGCTATTTGTAGCCCTACGGAGTCAGCAGCACGAAAGTGTAGCGCGGGACTAATACCTTGTAATCAGCTCGTGTTAGCTGCACAGGTTTTCGATTCTGGCTGTGCGATTTGAGCAGTGTCAGCTTCAGCTCGTCAGCTGTAGTGAAACGTTTATATTCCAGTTGCACGTGTGTGCTGCATGCTGACGTGTGGTGGGCTTACATGACCTACAAGCCCTAGAAAACTGCAGTAGAGCTCATATCTGCCATTTTACTTTGGAAGAACCGAGTTAAGAGTGGCGAGCGTTACATGCAGGAGGGTTGTCTACACAGCATTATTACATCGTGTGGGGACAATGTTGATTCAGTGATTTGCACACTATTATCAACAAGTGCAGATCGTATTTCTTTGTTCAGTGATTTGCACACTGTATTCAACATCGGGTGCGTATTAATACAGTGATTTGCACACTATGTTCAACACCAAGTGCAGATCATGTTAAAAGTAATTCCAGTAAGTCCCCAAAGGTATAGCAGAGGATAAAGTAGATAATACCGTACTCCCAATTTAGTGGTAGCTGGGCTGAGCAGTTAGGCTTATCAGAGGGTAGTGTGAATGCATTTATTGTACACACTCATACAAGGCAGGAACACACACTCAATGACTAACTCCAGGCCAATGTTTTCAAAAATATTACTTTAGTTACTTTTATTTTAGGAGCCAAGTGGGACTCAGTTAAAGGTAAGTAGACTTTTCAGAATTGTTTTACTTTCAATATTCAGTTGGAAAATGTTTGTTTAAGCATTCAAAATACTTTTCAAGTGCATGTAATACTTGTCAATGTCAAAAGAGATACATTGTATTATTAATCCTAAGGGAGGAAAGTCAGGTAAGTAATTATCAGGTAAGCACTCGACTTACAAGTTCAGTCTTTGGAGGGTTTGACCAACACTGGGCAAGGGTTGGACCAAGGTCGGCACTGCACCACCAGACGCAATGGGGCAACTGGGTGCAGAGGTCACTGGGCCCAATGTTAGCCTATACGAGCTGGGGGCACCTCGAAGAGGCACAGGTTGCAGGTAAGTTACCCGCGATTCAGGGACACAGGCCCCGGGGGTGGAGGGCAGCACTGTAGGGGCCACCAAGTAGCACCAAGACTGCACCACCAGCAGCACAGGGGCAGCCGGGGGCAGGGTGCAAAGGGGGCGTCGAGTGCCCTATAGGAATCAATGGAGATTTTCGGTCGGAGACAAAGGCTGCAGGCTCGGTCCTGTAGACTGGCTGAAGGAATCCAACGACTGGAGAGGCGAGTTGGATAGTGGGGGGGATGCCGGGGGACCGTTGGTTGGGCACTCCAAAGCCTGGGGGCTGCAGGTGCAGGGGTGTTTTGAGGCGTCGGGTTTCTCTCACCTGATTCGGTCGGGGGACCCTTCAGGATGAGGGTGCAGGCATCGTGGGGTAGGTCGTCCAATGCTGGATCCAAGGTCAGGATCGCCGGGGAGACATCACTCGATCGTTAGGTCACCTGGACTCATCCGTGGGAGACGTGTGCAGATTGGTGCAGGTGTTGTGGATCCGCCTGGATCCGTTGTCCTTGGGTTTGTTTCTGTCTGGACAAACAGGTGTGCACGGGAGAAAAGAGTCTTTGTCGAAGGCAGCTCAAGTCTCTGAGGTTCTTGGAAGTTGCTGGCTGCGGGACACGCCGGTTTCTGCGAGCAAAGTCCTTGAAGCGGGAGACAGGCTGGTAGGGCTGGGGCCAAGTCAGTTTTCTTCCTCCTTCGCTGCTGCACGGCTCTTCAGTCCTTCTTCTTAGGTCATCGAGTCTGAGAAACAAAGTTCAGGGGAGCCCTTAAATACTTAATTTAAGGGCGTTACTAAGGTCGGGCAGTAGTCAAATGCTACTGTTCCCTAGGGTTACTGCACCCTTTGGGCACCCCCTCACCTTTGGGGAGAGGGGCACATCCCTATTCATATTGGGCCTAATTCTCCAAACCAAGATGGAGAATTCTGAGGAGAGCGGTTCACCTCAGCTTCTGGCCACCCTAGGGGTGTGCCAGGCCAAGGTGGACACTACTACTCAGCTTACTAATTTTACCCCCTGTCCTGACGCCAGCAAGTGGGGCTGGGAGCACTCCTATTTCTCAAAAAGTGTTTCAGTGCTCGTTGTCCCCGATCATTATCTATGCAGGTATATAATCCTACTACATCTATTGTGACAAAACTCATGCTCTCATCCCACACTACTACATCCTGCAATTTGTTCAACACATCCATGGTGTCCCAGATGTAAAGGTAAATTCACCACCAGCGGTTTTAAGATAGGTCTACAAATTCTGAAAGATGTTCCGTCAGAACCTATTGTTTCCAGCATAGGCAGTTTGACGGAACATCTTTCAGAATTTGTAGACATATTCTTAAAACCGCTGGTGGTGAATTTACCTTCTTACATCCAGGACCCCATGGATGTGTTGAACAAATTGCAGGATGTAGTGTGGGATGAGAGCATAAGTTTTGCCACACTGGATGTAGATAATGATCGGGGACAACGAGCACTGAAACACTTTGAGAAATAGGAGTGCTAGTCTGCTGGAACACTCCCAAATGATTTTGGAAATGAGTGGACTGCTCCTGTCAATTTTACATGTGTTGAAGACTGCTTCTGTCAAGTTTGCATTTGTTGAATAAAAGTGGATTCAAAGAAACTTGCAAGACTCCTGAATGACTGCATCATGACTTTCTGATCTACTATTGGAGAAATACATAATCATCTGTGAATTGTGGAACAGATTATCTTTCACAAAATTGAACGCTCCTTTTCATTTGTTGATTTTTACAATTAGGAGGGAGTATTTAGTTCAGGAGTCAGGTATGGGGTATAGATGGTGTAAAACCATCAGACATCATAGCAGAAAGTTTAGATGGGAGTGTTATTGACACTGTAGGTTATGTGGAGATGGATATTCAGTTTAAGGAAAGAAAGGCATCTATAAAGTTATATGTGGCACCAAAGGGAGTGAATGTTTTGGGCTGGAAGAACCAGTGGAAGTTGGGGATAATACTTAATCCTAGAAGTCGTGAACCCGTTTTGGTAGTGGAGAGGATGCTGGAGGGATTGTATCTAGATTCCCAGAAGTGTTTATGGAAAAGCTTGAACGACTGGAAGGTTATTCTTATAAAATCAAGCTCAAGACGGGTGCCAAGCCAGTGATACAGAAACTTCGTAATGTACCCATTAACGTGAGATAGGAGTTGAAGGGTATGCTGTTGGAAATGGTGGATGAGGGAGTGATAGAGGAGATAGTCTTCTGAGGGGGTGTCTCCAATAGTTTTGGCCCGTAAGGCTGACAATTGTTTGAGACTTTGTGTGGACCTGAGGGCTGTGAATGCTAATATTGTGGTAAATTGCCCTCCGCTGCCCAATATACATGAAGTGATTTGCTTGTTGGAAGGAGCAAGCATGTTCTCTACGTTAGATCGAAGGCCAGCGTACCATCAGATTGAGCTGACCGAGGACTCTCGCCATCTGAAAGCATTCATAACGCCGCAGGGGTTCTTTCAATTTAAACGAATGCCCTTCGGGTTAGCCTCTGCGGCGTCAGTGTTTCAAAGGGCCATGTTTCATTTTTTTAGGGACATGGAAAAATATGTCAAATGTTTTCAGGATGATATATTGATATTCTCTAAAGATGAAAAGGAGCACAGTGAACATATCAGGAGAGTCTGAAGTTTTGAAGATGAGTGTCTGACACTCAAAAGAAAAAAATTAACTCTTTTCTAAATCGGTTGAATATTTGGGACGCACTGTATCAAGTGATGGTGTAATACCTAAAAACTCTCTGGTGGATGCTATCATTGGGGCTCCTGCTCCGGATAATCAGGAGAAATTGCTCTCTTTCGTGGGACTTTGCGAGTATTATAGTAAATTTATTTAGAATTTTGCTACAAAAAATGGAGCTGCTCAGAGCTTACGAGGAAAAATGTGTACTATGTGTGGACTGAGAAACAAATGTCTGCTTTTGAAGAGATCAAAAATGAGATTGCGAATGCACCCACGTTGAAACCTTTCCGGATGAGTGCACAATGTATTGTAACAATGGATGCAAGCATGTATGGGATTGGGGGTGTCTTGTCACAAAGGTGTGGTAAGGAAACATGGAATATCACATTCCTGTCTCGTACTTTGTCTAATGCTGAAAGGAGATATGCAGTTATAGAAATAGAAGTGTTTGTGTGTGTTTGGGTTATTGAGCATTTCAGCAACTATATATGGGGCTCATGTTTTGTTTTGAAGACGGACCACAAACCTTTGGTGGGAATTTTTTCTCCTGGTGGGGGGTTAGAAAGCTACGGCCAGTTTATCACGGTTGGTTTCTAAATTGAAAGAATATGGTTTCAAGGTGGAATATGTACCAGGACACAGTAATGTGATGGCCGATTGTCTGCCATGTCTGCCTTTGTGTAATGGGGAAGTTGGTCCAAAAAACTGATCAGGATATTGTGGTTACAGTGTCGGAGTATGGGGCTGATGAGTTCAAAGGGATGCGGGAGGAGAAAGGGATGAAAGCTGATGGAAGAAGATGTGGTGTTAAGTGAGGTCAGAAGGTATGTGAGAATGGCTGGATAAAAGAGTGTTGCCAGAGGAAATTATTCCTTTCTTTAGGATATCTGAAGAGTTGGTGCTGAAGAATGTATTCCTCCCAAGGGAATGCAGGACGAGAATATATGTCTGGCACATGAAGGACATCCAGGGGCGTCATCTATGAAAAGACTTTTATGCACCCCCTTTTGGTGGACTGGACTGGATAGGATGGCCGATAGGGTAGTAAGAGAATGTAGTGAGTGTCTGAATAGCGAAAAAATTTTGAGACCGGTACCTACTCCCCTTCAGTCAGTACCTTGGCCGGATTCACATTGGCAAAAGTTGGGTTTTGACATATCCGGACCATTTTATGCTTTGTCTGCTGATTCCCACTATGCTTTGGTGCTCACTGATTTTCACTCAAAATGGCCTGAAGTGAAATTGGTACCCCAAGCTACCTCCTGTGCATTACTGAGTTTTTCAAAGAGGTTTTTGCCAAGGAAGGATACCCAGAGGTTGTGATATCTTATAACGGTACTCAGCTTGTGGCAAGAGAGATACAAAGCTTCTTCACATTCAGTGATATTAAACATGTTACCACTGCTCTCTATGAACCTCAAGGGAATGGACAGGTTGAGAGATTCAATCGGGTTCTTAAAGAGTGGATTGGTTGGGTACGTGGATTTGGTGGGCAGTGGAAGGATAAGGGGAGAGAAAAGCTATGGTGATATTGCATTACTCCACAGGCTACTACTAAGGTCAGTCCATTCATGTTGTTGAGAGGTAGGCCACCAGTGTTTAAATTGTGTAACTGGTGGTTCAAGAAGCAGCAGGAGTGGGTCAGGTTGAAGTGAGTGTACAGGAAATAAAAGATAGGGTGCAGAGGAAAAAAGAGAAAGTCAAGGAAATTTATGATGAGAAGAGGAAAGCCAAGAGTCCATCTTTTGTGGTTGGTGATTGGGTTAGTGTGTGAATACCTGGGTTGGTAAGGAAAGGCATGGCTAAATTTGGCAAAGCCATGAAAGTGATCCAAGTTTATAATAAGAGTTTGGTGACACAAGATGGCAAGGTTTGGAATGTGAGAAGAGTGGCGAAATGCAACCAAGACAGGTGACTTTTACATGAGGGAAAGTGTGATGAATCTTTTGTGAGAGTGAGATTTGGGAATGATGCACCCCAGCTATTACATGAAAGATAAGAGAATAGTGCCAGTGGTCAGAGTGATCGTTCTGGGGGTTAGGATCTGGTGAATGAAACCTGTGGAGAAAGACCAATTGTAGGAGAGTCTGTAGCCTCGCGTGTGAAGTTGAGAGCACATGTGAGACGACCACTGACCAGATTTGAAAATTTTGTATAAGTACATTGTTATGTGGGGCATTATTTCATCATCCGTTGTTTATGTATTTTTTTGTATAGAAGTTTGTAAATTGTAGTTTTTGTCAAATTTATAGGGGTAAATGTGTTGGGTTTATGACCTGTTTAGATTGGTGATGTTTGCACCTGCATTAATTAGATCAGACAGCATGAGGTAGAAGGGTTCTAGAATGAGATGGGAGGGGCTGGGGAAGAAAAAAAAAGTACTTAGATTACGGATTGCTATGAAGGGTACTGTGCTGTACTGAATAAATCTATCCTCTGGATTTAATCCTTCAGATCTTGGATTGAATTTAACAGTACTCTGAAGACAAGCAAGCAAACTCATGTTGAGAACAAGTGCTCGACAATTAAAACATTTTTCTAATCATAGAATGTGCCTCGCTTACCAGTACTGATAAACACGACTCCGCAAATCAAAGAACACCGACCGCGTTCGCCATTACCTCCGCAATAGACGTGATACGGAAGTGCTCTCCCATTCGGCAATATTAACCTCAGTTGTCCAATGAAAGAGAATGTGTTCATGCAAAATACCAATAGTGTTGCCATGATCTCCTAAAAACACTGTGACTGCCGATGTGTACGAGTGTGTATAACGAAAGGCAAAAAAGCCATAACACTCTGAGAAACTTAAAGGTGCCTACACAGAAACACCAATGGCGATGCTGTCATCTCCAGAAAATAGAATGCTTAAAACAGTAAATTACAAACATAAAATATTATAGTGAAACCATGTGTCATGAGTCAATATTTACAATCATACATGCATACAATGTAGTAATCTTCAGCAATTGACGCACAGTTGCACAATTTATACACAATTATAAAAAACAAGCATATTCTAATCAGTCATTCATCCGGGATGGATGAATGGTATCCAATTTCTAAATCTAAAAAAATACCATTTGAAACAGTCTCTTCTTGGTGTCCATACCTGGCCGTGGTGTTATGACTTCTAAAACCTGAAACCGTAATTGAGCCACATTGTGACCTGCTCCCTCCCAATGCATAGCCACGCTTGAAGATTTTGTTTTATTCTGAATGTTACTTTTATGTTTCGTGATACGGATTTTGAGTTTTCTTTTCATTTTCCTTACATATAGTTTTCCACATGAACATTTTAATGTGTATATAAAGATTTTGGTATCTCAGTTCGCAGAATGTTTTAATTGGATGGCGTTACCTTTGGTGGGATGTGCTATAGTGTTTCCTCCAATGACATTGTTGCAATGAATGCAGTTTAAGCACCTTTGGGTTCCTTTGTGATGTCCCTGCTTGCTTTGTTTTTTTAGTGGACAAAATCTCTTTGATATTTCTGGATCTGCGCTATGCAAACATGGGTTTAACTGTAAATAAACCTTGAAAAGCCGGTTCATTTAGCAAAATATCCTATCTTTTGTTGATAATCGATTTGATGGCCTGGGTTTTTGTTGAGTATTTTAATACATACACTATGACATTTGCTTCCTTCTTTACTGTTTTAGTCAACAAGTTTTTTTCTCCAGCTGTTCCACTCGGTTCAGAGATTGATGTAATATAGGAAATGGGTATCCCAGATGTTTGAATCTGGTTTTAAATTTCTCATTCATGATTGAGAGATCCTGTGGATCTGAGATAATCCTTTTAAGTCTGATGAATTGCGAGAAAGGCCAGTGGTTTTTTTAAGAGCTGGTTGATGAAAATTCTGGTAGTGTAAACAATTATTCCGGTCTGTGGATTTGGTTAACACACTAGTTTCGATCCCCGCTGGTGTTATCATAATTAACACATCCAAAAGGAAATGTGATTTTATTTTAATTTGGTCAGTAAATTTGATGTGTTCATTCCTGTCATTCAGTATAGTGATGTTGTTCTCCAATATTGCTGGGTTACCTTTCCAAATCAATAAGATAACATCAATGAAGCGTTTATACACAATGAGACGCTGCTGCCAGTGTTCATCCTAGAACACAAAATCCTTTTCAAATTTAGTCATGAAGATATTGGCGTACGATGGTGCTACGTGAAAGCCCATAGAAGTTCCATTTTTTGGGAGCTGAAAATTATCTTGCCATTGAAAATAACTGTGAAATAAAGAAAAATGCAAAAGCCCCATACACTCTGGGGCACATGTAATTTGTCACACGCTGTAACTTCACGGCAGCATGACGCACTCTTTTTGGATTGCGGGTGATGTTAAACATGCACAGTGTCGTTTTTACTGGTTAACATACTTCCTTGGATTATTAAGTACTTGGATACCATGCACAGTCTACACTATTTGACAGCACTTCACTTTATCACTGGCTAATTAGAGATACTGTCTTCGGTGCTGACAGACTCATGTTTTCATTGCTTTAGAGACCCCTGAAGAAGGTTCATTAGACCTGAAATGCATTAGGTAATAGGAACTGAGTTAATATTGGATACATTGAATATGTTTGGATGGATAAACATGTGAATGAACACTGGAATTCATGTAATATCTATCAGAAAACACTACACGAGACTACTGTATACGAGGCTCACATCCAGGGTTCAGTTGGGCCGATATATCTCAGCCTCCTTCCAGATAGAAAGAGGCACACGACAAGGATGCCACCTCTCTTCCCCTGCTGTTCGCCATGGCAATGGAGCCCCTGGCAATCCGTCTACACTGGGAGGGGGAGGTCTGGGTGTATCCCACTGGCATATCAACAAAAGGATTCTACCATTGCATTATATTACGCCTATCAGAATAGGAAGGCTGTAGTAGTAACGATGGTGTGAAAGGTGTTACTACGGGATACCTTTCTGAAATTGATCAGAAGGAATCTCTTGAAATTTTTAAGATGCCCCTCACACACTGATACCTAATTCAGTATCATGCTTCATCATTGGGGCCTTCCCGTCCCTCTACGGGGCGGGCGTGCTACGACCTACGTAGACGCGGGAGCACTCAAAATTATGATAGATGTTATGTGTAGTGCAAGGGATAGTAGGGTCGTGAGGGAATAGTGGTGTATGTGTTCTAAAAATTCCCTGGCTAGTGGAAAAAATACACTTTATTGTCTTCCCTAGCTGGGAACGTTAAAAATGGGGAGGTGTAGAGGGTATACTGTGATGTGTCACCTTCTACAGGGTCAACATGTTTCGAAAGCCATCCCCTGGCTCTCATCATCAGGACCAAGAACGATCCCTACTTTACTTAATGGAGTATTAATTTTCAAAAGTTGTATATGCCTAAAGTCTTATGGTGCACACAATGATGCTACCAAAATGCATATCCGGCGATACCCTATTGGTATATTTGTATCATTCTGGAAAGGAAAAGGAACAGAGAAATGACATTACTTTAAATCATTTGCACACACTTTGACTTCACCATCATACGAACCAATGCGGCGTATGGCCAGTTGCCGTGATATATTTTTCAAGTGACTCACTGTTTATGTAAGACAAAAAGTGAGATCGTGGTAAATACCACCGTGATATATTTTTCTCACTTGGGCTCATTACGGGGGAGAGAGAGAAAAGTGTTCTACCTTACTTAGGCAGAACTGCTAAATCACAAGATCTAAAAACACAGTTCACGATCGATTATTGGTGCTCCTCCATTCATTCGTGCCAGACATACTATTCACATTCATACTCGTGGTTATTTGGGTTATTAGCGGCGTTCGTGTATATTGGGTCCTTGGAACGCCCGATATTTAAAGATAAAGCTAAAAAACAAAAAACAAAAAAACAAATAAACATTCACTCGTAATTCAAAAACACGCATTATAGTGCTTTGTGCCGTTAGGTTTTAAACCGCACGTTTATGAGGCCAACAAACGAGGCATAGTTAAAGTACATACTTAGATTCAAAATGCGATAAGCCCCTTGAGCTGTCACGATAGGTGAAGGCGCATGCGGTCAGACACTGTAAAAAAGGTAGATAAAACAGGCCGGTTACGAGTTACGGTAATTCGTATTTTAGTGCCTCAGTAAGTGGCTGTTTTCAAGACTTGCCATCGTCTTACTCACATGCTGGATGCTGCCATCACAACCTGGTATTACCTGCTCGTGGGAACAGAGACTGAGCGTGAGGGTTCTGTATTTCAGTATACACGCTTCATGGTTGGCGCGCTGAGAAATTTGATGTAGCAGAAACACTAGAACGTTCTAGAAATTAAAATGGCCTCCTGAAAAGTGCTGTTTCTTTAGTGCTAAAAACGCACTTCCTGTGTTTTGGTATTCTTGATTTAAGTAGAGGCTGCATTGAAAACATTACTTGTCTGGATGTAAAAGGTGATCCCAGTTAAATCGGATAAAAAGGATTTGTCTGAAAAAGAAAAATTATTTAAAAAGAAATTGTCCTCATAGACACCTGGGTTATTTCTGAAGAAAGGGCATGAGTGGCAAATAAAACGCGCTTAATGAAAAAAAAATATATATATATATACATATGCCTGATACATAAATGCATATATATATGGCCCCTTCCGGACTTCTTATGAAAAACATGGATTATTAGCTGCATGATTACTCCAAATGTGGTAGAAACGAAAATTAAAATTAAAAAATGTTGGAAAAAGGGAGAGAGACACCAGTTTGTTATGTCTTAGCATATGTCCATCAAATGGGCATACATGTGTCTAATGTTTTTGTGGGCCATGCTTTCATTTAGGTCTAATGGTTTTTCAGATACATGTTGTTGTAGATTGATGTTACCGTGATTAGAAAAAGCTATTTGAGCGATACAGTAACCAATCCAGGTATGCAAAAACACCACACAGGCGATTGAAAAAGTCTCTAGGTGTTAGACCTCCTCTCATGTTCACCGTCCATATTCAATTTGTATGATCAGTTTTTTTGGTACATTTACAATTGGTTCCAAGGAATGTCATCGTTCAGCCCTATTTCATGAGTCCTAAGACGAAATACCCATCTTTGTTCCTTTTCAAACAGGTGTTTATCATTAGAGACCTGTTCTATCACAGTCCAGGCTATATCTTCCCATTTATGGCCTTACTCCAGAAAATGTGCAGACATCTTAGTGGAATTCTTTTTACATTTGATATTACTTTTATGTTCTCCAATTCTGATTTTGATTGGGCGTGTGGTCATGCCCACATACTCTAATCGGCACGGGCACGAGATCAGATAAACAACATTTTTGGTGTTACATGTGGTAAAATGTTTTTGATCCCATTTAGTCCCTGGCAGGCACCATCCACAGTGTGTCCCTATATGCAGATGACCTACTGCTGCTGTACGCGAGAGACATCATGGAAGACCTCAACGCTATCTGGACCACACTCACAGACTTAGCAGCCGCAACTGGACTGAAAGTCAATTGGGCGAAATCCACCATATACCTGCTGAGCCCAGACCTCCCCGCCGAGAGAGATAAATGTGGGACACTCTAGACTCTCCTGGAGTGCCCAAGCCCCTCGCTACTTAGGAGTTAAACTTTACCACTCCCCAACAGATCTATTTGAAGGCAACCATCGTAAGGCGCTGGCAGGCGTCAGAAACCGGGTGGGTTTCTGGACGACTCTGCCCCTAGCACCCATAGGTAGAATAGCCCTAGCAAAGATGATCATGGTGCCACAGCTCCTATACCACTTTACCAACATCCCCGTCAATCCCCCATTCCTTCTTTCAAGGACTAGACACCCCACTAAGCTCCCTTATATGGGAAACGGTTGTCGGAGAGTGGCCCTATTCAAGATGCAACTACCAACGGACTATGGAGGACTGGGGGTCCCTTACTTTGAGGTATATTTCCTGGCGGCACAACTCCAATGGTTGTCCCGCTGGACAGTGGGACGTCATTTGGAGGAGACCGTCTCGGAGATGAGACCTTTGTCAGTGCAGGCACTCAGTCGTTTGCCTCTCCCGGGAACCCGACCCACGCCGACATATCCACTGCAGGTGGCTGTGGCTCGAGCCTGTATGCTGAGACTTCATTGCATGTCCAGCGGAACCTCAGTATACACCCCCCTATTGCCACTGGCCGGCCTACCCCGAGGCGGTGGATACTACACAGCTCAAGTTATGCAGACTTGGACGGACAACTCACTCCTGGAGGGGGAGTCCCTGTTCGCGGACGGCCAGCTTCTCCCATTTGACCAAATAGCAGAGGAGAGTGGTCTCCCGCTGGGACAACTCCTTCTCCACAAACAAATTGTCTTAAGCTGTCGCCAACTCTGGGATCTGACCGAGGGGGAGCCAGCAACGCACCCAGTACTCCACACAATACTCCACATGGGCACAGGGCGCCACCTTATTACTTGGCTCTATAAAGCCTTAGGAGACCTCACCGCCACATCACTTACTCCACTACGACAAAGGTGGGAGGAAGAGCTGGGGCATCCACTGCATGACAAAGAATGGGAACACGCCTTAGAATATCCAAAGAAAGTATCTCAAAACTCGCGGTTCAAGAACATACAATTTTCCATACTACACCACACATACCTCACACCTGCACGGCTCCAGCGTTTTTACCCAGAAACACAGTTCCTATGCCCACGCTGTCAGACCCCCGATGAAACATTCCAGCATATGTACTGGAACTGCCCCACTACACAATCCTTTGGAGCACAGTACACAAAACACTGCGGGAAAATCACAGGACTCACTGACATCAACACATGGGAGGCTAGGTCACTCGGGGTGTTCCGGAGATGGAAACACCTCAAGGTTCAAACGCGATTCGCCTCGTTGGCCCTCTTATTAGCGAAGAGAGGGATCACTATGTATTGGCGAGCCCCGACAAGACCCAGATGGCGGCCTGCAGAGGAGCAGTAGGCAAATGGGGCACAGCAGAGGAGGACGCAATCGGACACGAGGAGGTGCGGGGGAGTGCGCCGTCGCAGCATTTCCACATACTGGGCCGCGCTAGTACACCACTTCCGACAACACACGACTAACACCCCAGCAACTCCCATCACTGCCGACCTCCGATGAGGTCTTGGGACGAGACCCACCGTCAGATTCCCCAGTGCACCCGCAACGCTGCAGAATTCCCTGTGCGCCACGTAGGCATGCGAATCCTCAGCACCCACACAGGGACAGAGATCCTTACAACACACCCAACCATGCAAGAACCATAGTAAAACCCCGAAAATCTATCAGACACCCGCCCGTGAACACTTCATTCCGCCCTAACCAACTTATTCCCGGGCCCAATCCCTAGTTAGTAGATAGACTACAGCGGTAGTTCCATATGCCAGACATACTACAGAAAGGACAACCCCCTTTCGGAGCTGCAACAAAATACAACACAGCACTCCCCAGCTCCACCTGTGCAATCAACACGCATGCTTACCACTTATTCACATTACCATTGTCTCTACAATACAAGCAATTATGTAACGTGTGTGAAATATGTGTAAGACACGTGAAAGCAAGTTTGTACACTGAAAGAAAACTCAATAAAATATTCCCCCAAAAAAATATATAGCTATCAGAAAACACAAAACAAAGCATTGTTGTAAATAAACAGCAATACAGAGACTTGATGATTAACGTCTGAAGAGTTACCATTTTTAAAATGTTTAATTAGAACCTTATGGTTCAGTAGTTAAGTGTGACTGGGGCAGGCAAGTGGGGATCTACTACCAACACGTTGTACACAGCCCTGTGTGCCATGCCCACAAACACTGCATGCAGTATATGTAAGTCACTCCTACAGCAGGCCTGCAGCCATAAGGCAGGAACACTGTACAGCATGTGTGGACATATATGCATGAGCAGATATGCCCCTGTGCTGGCTAGTTCAGATACTGCCAGTACAAGTGGCCAGGAAAACCATTTTAAGTACATGTGTTGGACACTGGTGAAAACGAGCTCCCCAGCTACATGATGGCTTCGCTGAAACCAAATATGTTTGGTATCAAACATCTTGGATTAATGAACCTGCACTAATTCCAATGATGTATTTATTAATTCAAGCATGCAGAGGGCACCTTAGAGGTGCCCCCTGACAATCTACCAACTACTAGTGTGCTGGCTGAATGGTCCCGACCAGGCCTGCCACCACAGACGAGTTTCTGACCTGAGCGGTGAGGGCCCACGTTCTCAGGAGGTCAGGGAACAAAGCCTGCTCCGGCAGAGGGTGTTTTACATCCCCCTTCCAGCAGGATGACCTGTAAATTTGCATTCGAAGGCAGGGGCTTCAAAGAGCCTGCCACCTTCGGTATGCAAATCTAGCTTCCCTCAGAGGGATGCCACACCCCTGACTGGGGCCCATCTGGTGGCTAGGCAGGCGGGAAAATTAGTAGTCAGAGACGCGTGTTCACCCTCAGGTTAGTTCCACCCCAAAGGTGGGCTACCTAATGTGGACACACAATTTCTGAGTCTGCCATCTTTGGGATGGCAGAATTTGGAACACTGGGACAGGGTTATGCCATCTTCCCACAGGAAGTGGTCATACAGAGGGCGTAGTGACCAAAGGGGTAAGTAGCCCTTTACCTACTACCCTACACTCCCCTAAATTTAGTATTCAGAGGAGCCCTTGGCACCCGAAAAGCAGATCTTGCTGAATCTAAAAGAAGAGGATGGATGCTGAAGACTTGCAAGAGGCAAGAACAGAAGACCAGCAACTGACTTGGCGCCAGCCCTGCCGGCCTGTCTGCTGTCCACAACAATTGTGCCAAAGACGTCTCGTCCTGCAGCTGCCTGAGCCTCCAAAGGCCTAGGAGGACTGCCAGCCTTCAACTAAGACCCAGGAACTGAAGTGGAGTAGCAGAGCTGCTCCCCTGCATCCTGCAGGCACTCCAGAAGAGCTGTGAGGACTTTGGAATGCCAAAAACCAGACACCGGAAAGCACTACAGCACCCATGCCCCCTAGCCAGAGTTGAAGTGGGACAACTGTGCCAACGTGGTCCCCAGACCCTCCAAAGCCAAATCCCACCTTGGGTTTACCAATTGTGGACTTCCCAACACCACCTGCAGCCTCTTTGTGCAGGTACCCTGTACCGCAAGAGTCTCCAGTGAGAGAAACCCGATGCCTCAGAACAACTCTGCACCCGGCCACCCCGGACAGAGGAGAAGAGGACAAGGGTGATCCCACGTCCCCGAGCAACGGGAGACCTGAGCCCCCTTGTTGGTTCAGTCTGACTGGTCCACCAGTCCCAGCTTCTTTTTGACCAGACTGATCCCGATTGACTTAGAAGGGGCACCCGATGCTGTACTACACTTCTGCACCCGGCCGCCCCAGTGCTGCCCGAGGTGACCTGTTGGTGCTGCCTTGGACCTTGCCCTATACTCACGTTAAGTCCAGTCATGTAAGTTGCTGTGAAGAACGTGTATGCAGTAATCGTTTTTCCTCCATAGTATAACATTGCTGGCTCTGAAAATTGCACTGTGTTGTCTTTTGAAAACTATGAATTATTATATCTTGAAGCGTACTTACCTGATCATATTGATTTGGTTGCCAAATATTATATAAAGATACGTGTTATTTTTGTAAACTGGTGTGCATCTCCTTATTGAGTCATGTGCATCATTTGACTGTATGTGTGCTGCAGGTGTCTAACACTCCTCTCTGATAAGCCTAAGGTGGCTCGACAGCACTAACCCCTAAGAAAGCACCTTAGGATTGCTAGAGCAAGCCCCTGTCCACTTATAGGGGATACCAGGACTCTGCACAGCATGCCTCTTTTTGGTATACTATATCAACAGCCAGCGTCCTACAATGGTTATTTGGCAGCAGGCATCCTGCAGATCCCGAAAAGCCAAAAACGCCACTTGCAGTTATCATTCTAAATTACTACTTCTTTACAAATCTGCTGAACTGCTGAAAATAAGATCTTGATTGCTTCCATATAAGTAAAGACCTCAAGCACAAGGCATTATGTTGCGTAGAATTGGGGATAGAATCTGTGGCCACTTTGTGAAGCCCAGGAAGGATCTCTGCCAGTAAGATTTCTAGATGTTGGTGTGTAACCTTTCACAGTAGCATCTACTGTGGTTTTGGGATAACCTTAAGTGTATGTCCCTATTTTTACAAAAGCTTAGACTCATTTGTCAGTTTTAATAGATCACCATTGTGCATAGAAGGCCGAAATCCTACCACCCACGGGGCGAAGCAGAACATTAGGTGGACAGAGAGTAATTTGGTGCCATCATGGAGTTACCAATGGCGTGATGCCTCATGTTGTTTACTCTAGGTAGAAGCCTTCTACCTGGAAGGTTGAACAGAGACTGAAGAGGAAAGTGGTCCATTTGGGTGGGGTGTGGATAACTGGACATCCTATTGTACAATGACTGTGGTGTTTAATGTTGTAGAGGGCCACCTCTAAAAAGAGACGCCTCAGTCACTTGCACCTCAAAAAAAGCTGCTGTAGATACTTAAGTACAACCAGGCTGTATTAGTGTCTGATTTGAATGATTGAAGGGCACAATCCACATGCCTTCCAAAGAGATAGCCATTGAAAGGCAGGTCTAAAACTCTGTATAGTACTTCAGCCTTGAAGAACGTTGAGCGTTAACCATCCCTGCTGCCTAAGGACTAAAGCACATGTCATGTGTTGCAATTCTGTGCAGGCCACATCAATGCCTTTATCAATCACTACACAGACTCCCTTCTACCTCTCCTAGTAAGTTGAGATGCAGAGGCATGTTTGATCACAACTGACAATTACATCGGCTGACTATACCACAGATTTGATATCATAATGAATGTTGCAATCTAAGTTGAAACTCTTTTTCCTAAGCTGATAACCATATGATCGTCTTGTTTCGGTGGACTATGCAAAGCGAACGTGGATTCCTGAAAAAATGCTATTCGACTCAAATTATTACATTATTGACTTGGGTCCAAAGAGACAAGCTGATAAATTGTCATGGGTTCTATAATTTTTGTCCAATCTGGCCACCATAGTTAGCGGTTTTCATTAACTTTATGCCCACTTTTTACATGTGCTTGATGACTAAATTGCCTTTATCAATTTTCTGGGAGCATGGCTGAAATTGTAGAGTAAGCAGATTGATTCTGTAGCGGTCACTGGCAAATCAAAGTTTTAAGGTTCTCTCTACTAAGGAGTGATTATAGGCAATAGAATCCAGAAGTGATTTTGGCATGAGTTGGAGGAAAGGCATTATTTGTTGGGGGTTATGTGGTCATCCCACTCATCCAATGTGGGTCTAGACTGCAAAAGAAGTTCTTCCACGTCACTGTCATCCATCATCAGCAGTATCAGTATCCACATGTGGAACTTGACCCACAGATGGGCATTAATGCAGTGCAGTAGCAGCAGATGGTTTGGTTGGTTGAAACTGTGGGGGGAAAAGGTGGAAATTGAGATGGAACCTCCATGAGTGATGGTTGCTGTGGAGACCTTGTATAATAATTTCGCACCTCCATGAGTGATGGTTGGTGTGGAGACCTTGTATAATAATTTCGCACCATCTGTTGGAAGCCAACAATAAGATCTATGGGGACCCTGACAACTGATGGCTCTTGTTACATGGGATCCTCTTAGTATTCATCATAGTTCCTATCGTAATAACGATGCATATACATTCAGTGAGATTCTTCTTCATAATATCAATGCCTGCTCTCCTTCTGTTGGCCATGTTCGTAGTGACTGCCATCATCCTCCGCTCTATGGCATTTATCATTCAGTTGTTTAGAACTAGAAGCAGTACAAAAAGGCCCCTCATCTAGAGATTTACCCTCAGTGTTCAGAAACTTTGCCGGCCAATTGTAAAGGTAATTTACTTGGGGAGTTGTTTACTAGGAACAAGAAGGAAAGAACTAGTCTTCCTTTTTTAAACAAAAACTGTTGACAGTAGTGCCAATGACAGTTGTGTCTATCGTGGCTGTGATGTTGAGGGGGACAAATGTCTCTGCCAGTGTCATCACTAGTAGGTAAGTCAGCTTTGTATTCGACAGTGGATGAAGTGTCACTAGCGACGGAACAGGTGCAGACATGGAAATGACAGTTACAGTCATAATCAAATGCTTTGAGGATGGTGGTTCGTCAACACTGTAGTGGAGAAGGCACAATATGCCCTGCTGTTAAAGGCATCACTGATCAGGGTGCAGGGATGGTTTCACAGAGTATTTGGACTCATAAGGTGCCTCCGATAACCACTTCAACAGCCTCCCTAGCTTCCTGACTGAGTTTTACAAGGCCTCACTTGTGGGTGTGGAGTTCTGCGAAGATGGCAGATTCTTTTTTGACAATGTTTGGCGAGGCACCTTCTCCCCCTCAAAATGCAGTTTTTGCACCTTTTTACCCCCTGAAGATGTTTCCTGAGAGGATTTATAATCAGATTAGATCTGGTCACTGCTCTTTTCTAAAGCCATCTGAGTAATCAGCATTCCCTGTTATTTAGGCTTTGGAAGAGACTTTCCAGCATATTGT
The DNA here is from genome assembly GCA_963921515.1 of Calotriton arnoldi. Lineage (NCBI taxonomy): Eukaryota > Metazoa > Chordata > Amphibia > Caudata > Salamandridae > Calotriton > Calotriton arnoldi. The sequence goes on from CAWUFW010003781.1 coordinate 1,048,577, forward strand.
GCGGTTCTTCTGTTTATGTTGTGGGCAAAGGCAGTGTATACAGGAAGCAGAAGCCACAAGAAAGGAAAATAATACGTACCCTGCAAGCATATGCTCATATGTTCATGGCATGTAGCGCTGTAGATTCACAAGCTCTGCATTCTCCTGCCGTCTAGCGTTGGGCTCGGATGTGTACGACTTGTTTTTCTTCGAAGAAGTCTTTCTAGTCTGGGGTATAGCGACTTCTCCTATGATTTGGTAATGCGCATACACATCGACTCCATAGTTAGATTGTTTTCCCTCAAGGCAGGTGAGGATGAGATGGAGCATGAAAATGCAAAATGATGGCCATGCAAGGAGAAAAAATTATGAAAGAAAAATTATGAAGGAAAAGAATATCTACAACAACCAAAGGCTTCCGGTGAGGAGGGTGGGCGCAAGTGAATCTACAGCACTACATGTCACAAACAGATGCTTACAGGGTAAGTAACATTTTCCGTTTGTGGAAAGATCACCTACAGATGCACTAGAGTTGGTAGGGTCAGGGTTCATTTCTAGGTGGAGAATTCCTCCCACTCAACTTTAGTCCAAGACCACCTGCCTTCGGATTAGATTTAGCAATTGCAATTTACATTGTGGCCCAGAAATCAGCTGTAACTGCAGTGGCTTCGTCATTATTCGCGGGAGGAGGGGGTACAAAATAAATAAAATTAACATCTTGCCGCGCCGGTTTCGTGTCTCTGCTCCTGCTCTCCTAGTCAGACCGAGGCACAGGAAGCACAGAAAATGCAGCGTTGTGATTGGTAAGCACCCTGGCTCCCCTGACCAAACAATGCTGAAATGCAACGTTGTGATTGGCTTTGAGCTTCCTGGTTTGGCGCTTAACCAGGGAATGGGGGCCTGGGCTTGTTCTCCATGCAGGCTGCAATGCAGAGGGCCAACCAAACAGTACCTGCTCCGAGAGCAGAGCAGCCCCGCTCGTCCACTCTCCCGCAAAGCTGCAGGAAACATAAAATGATAACTCAAAGTTATCATTTTATGTTTCCTTTACCTTGCAGTGCACTGCTTAAAAGCAGTGGGGCGACGCTCCTCCGCCAAAGCGGAGGAGCCGCCCCGGTGTAACTGCCTCAGGGTTTAGGTCTCATCTTTACATAGTAAATGTTAAAAGGCCATGCTTTGGTTAGGAAGCAGGTAGCATATGTGTCTGAAAGGTACATCCTCAAATCCACATTGTATCACATATCAAGTAGAGTACTTCAGTGACTCCACATCTCAGAGGTTCAGCAAAGTTGCTTCTCTTTCTCATGGCAAAATACGTAAAAAGATTTTCTCAAGGAAAAATGAGCAGACAAGGAAAAACAGAATGTTGAAAAAAGAGCAGCACTGGAAAACTGTATAAAAATCAGAATGTGATTCAAGTTTCTACTACTGTAGAGTCAGAAAAATCCAGGACTGAGCTCCAAGAGCCAAAGTAGGTTCACCTTGCACTGGACACAACAAAAGGAACATTCACCTTTTCTCTGGGTGCTGCAATATTAAACAGATGTATATTATTTTCAAGAAATGTTTGAAAGTGAGAGGAAACTAAAGAGATTAAATTTCAAAAAAAAAAAAAAAGGATAATGTTACCCATCTGAACAATGTTTTATTGCTTGTAGCGCTGTAGATTCACACGCATTGCACACTTTTGCCATCTAATGTTGGGTGCAGCTGTTGCAAATTGTTTTGCTTCGAAGCAGAATTTTGGTTTTGAGGTGACTAGTGATCCCACAAAGCACCAGGATCGAGTCTCCACTTTGGGATTGCTTTTCCCCCGAAACTGAGTGAAAGTACCTGAAGTGAAGCAGTATGCCTATTCACTGAGAAAGTGTTGTGTATGTGTAGTAATGAGAAACATCCAAAATGTAAGCTTGCATGCGGAAGGTGGCAGGGTGCACATTAATCTACAGCACTACAAGCTGCAAAATGATGGGTACAGGCAAATTAAATTTTTAATTTTTAGCTTGAGTAGCTGTAGATGACATGCTTTGTATAGACTAAAAAGCAGGCCTCTTTCCCTGAAGTGGTGGCTTTTGAGCAGAGAAGCAGATTTATGGATTAATGCCTTAAGGACAGCTTGCCTGATGGAGGTGTGGCTAGCTAGCCAAGCTGGCGAACGCAATCTAATACTGCTCCGCTTCTATACCCCTTTTTATCCTGATTAATCCCACGTATATATATAAATAATCCGGCCGTCAGCAGGTGCGAGACTGCGAATCGACCCTCTGCGGTGAGACTGGAGGAGCAGCAGCAGCACACGCCGGGTGACTGAGGCCTGCGACCGATGCGAAGCTATCTCGCCGAGTCGGCTGCTACATTAAGTATAGCCGGCAGGGAGGAGGCGAGGACCCTGGCAGACCTACCGCAACTGCAGAGAGAGGAGAGCACGCCACCAGAGCCGACGCCCATAAACCCAGTTAAGAGTCGCAACCGGCTCGAGGTGATAGAGCCTGAGCCGGGTGCCAGCTGAGCAGAGGTGTGCGTGGTAAATCTGCTGCCCTGACCAAGAGGCCAGCAGAAAAGCTCACAGAGGCCACAACAACAATGCGGGGAGGAAGAAATGGCCTGGCCCACACGGGCAGAGTGGAGTGCTGCGGTGAAGGCCTGGGCTGCAAGCCGCATGCCCGCGTTAGAGTGAGGGGAGTGGTGGTGGCGACATACGCCTGCGGCCTGCCGACAGCTGAGAGTGGCGGCTACATACAGAAGACTGGGGACAAGCTAAGTCAACAGAGGTGAGCCCTAGCTGCGTGGCGAATAGCTGGGACCCGAGAGTGCTGGGAGGGGCTCAGAGGCCAGATCAGGCCTAGGCCCCAACGCGATGGTGCGCAGATAGCACGGAGGCATTGGGACTGCGTGGGGCCCTTCCTCTCCTGCTTCGGAAGTGCTGTGAAACGCCAGCTCAGAGAATTAGACATACGCTACTCCCTGCTGTTCCCGGCCTGATTACGAGTGGTGGCCAAAGGCACCACGTGCTTCTTTGCTACGCCATTGGATGCCTGGGACTGGTTAGAAGGAGCTAGCCTGGCGACGGGACCTAACCATCTAATGAACCAATGACATCAAGGTGAAACAGAAGAGGCAGGGGTGGAGGCTCGGGCAGGGGTGGAGGCTTGGGCCGCCGTGCCCTACCGTCGGCGGCTCCTGACCTAGATCAAATATTAACGGAGAGACGAGAAGCCCTCCACGTTGCAGCAGCAATCCGAGCCACTACACAGGGTTCGGACAATGAGGCAGAATCTGCCAGATCACAGAGCGAAGATGATTCCACCCCCATATAGTCTGGAGACCTGGATTCGCCACACTTGCCAGTTGTCACGCCACAAACATCATAAGTGGTGGGTTGTTTTGTGGGCGGATCAGGACAAGGTATGTGCAGAACACAACACACTCCCCCCCCCCCCCATCCCCCGCCCCACCTGATAGTGTGCTCACTAGCTCTAGACCCTATGGGAAACACTTGGTAGTTAAGTAGAACACTATGGGGGTGGGCTGACAACAATACACAGCGCTCGAACCCAATAGCCAGACACCAGCACACACATTAGTTGCCATGTTTGGGCAATATTGTTTGGGCAAACTCCTGTTGAGAGTTCGCTTTCAGAGTCGGCACTTACTGAGATAAAAAATAGGCTGCACATGGATACTAAGTGACTGCAGATAACACCAGAGGTGAACATGTGAGGCATATACAAGTTTAGTATGAACATGTGATTGTCGTTGCCAGAGACGCAGATGCGTCTCGGTTGCCTTTGTACTAATATATACTGTCTACTAAAGTAACCAACCGATAATGGTCGATGCAGAATGCAGTTTATACTGTGTATGTCTGTTTTGTTAACTGAAAATCAATAAAACAGATTCAAACCTAAGGACAGCTTGCCTGATCTGTGTCTATTATGTGGGTATCTGGAGAGGGAGCCTGCATTTTCTGTGGTAGATCGACACTGGGTGTATCCTATTACTGAAAATTGTTTACTTGGGATTCATCTCCCACTTGTGTGTTCCTGGATGCATCCTGCTAGCAGGTCCGCAAAGTTGCTGTTTACCCCAGGCAGTTGTCCTACTAGAAGCAAAACCTGGGGATAAATAGCCTAGTTCCAAGATGTCTGTACTACTGTTGACAATGGAGGAGAATCAGTGATCACTGGCATGTGAATAAAATATTTTGCAGTCATATGTCTGTTTTTATGACAACTCTTGTTGCGAATAATAGTTTAGACTGCTGTGTCATCCGTACTGCTGTTGACTAACAAATTGATGTGCATTTTCTGTTGTTGCTGTGTCCGGGTACCCTTAATGATAAGGATATCTAGCTGAGTTTCCCCACCCTATGAGGGATGAGTAAGTGGTAATGGTCACCTGCGGCTGAGGATCGACAAATGACCCCAGTAACAAGGTCTTGGTGTTTCACCATTTTATATTGTGCTGAGCTCTGAGCTCTAACAACACTATCTTCCCACTGACCATGGCTTGTATCCATTGCCTGGACAGACAATCCTGTAGCAGGTGCATGTGAAGATAAGCATTTGGGACTATTGCAAAGTAAGATGCCATCATTGCTAATGATTGTTCTCACTGTCAGAGGACACAATATCTGGTAAAGGGGAAGCTGCCCTTGAAATGCTGTCACACTAATGGCTGGGACTAGGCTTTTCCTGTCACTGTATTCAATGTGGCTCCAAAAGAAAGGTTGTATCAGTTGTGGGAAGGTTGTATCAGTTGTGGGAAGAAGTCCGATTTTTGGTCTTCTCTAGCAAACTACTTGCAGTGTGTGGTGATTTTGCTTTATTAGCCAGCCGTCGAGATATGGAAAAAAACAAACGGCACTGTGTCACAAATGAGCCACAAGGCATTTGGTAAACTAAATTTGGTATACCTTTAGGGCTGTTATGAGCCCAAATAATACTTAGAACTGTATTTTGAAGTGTTGCCCACTTATGTCAAACACAAGGCAGCAATGATGCGCTGGATGGATGGAGAGTGTTAATGTAGGTGTCCTTGAGTTCAAAGGTCAGCATGAAATCTCCTGTGCAGAGCAGCAAAATGACATGATGCAAGGTGGTCATCTTAAAGTGCCCCAGTTGAGTGGCTCCAGGTCTAGTCTAGTATTGGCCTTAGTTTCCCTTTCTTTTTAGGAAATACAGCAAAGATACCCTTTGGTGTCAAACAGCTTCTATTGCACCTTTGTTGAGAAGTGCTGGCACCTCCTTTTGCAGCAGTCTTTGATGTTCTAGACTGACTGTCAGACAGCAAGCTAGAATGCTTGGTGGTCTGGTATGGAATGGAAGCAGTATCCCTGTACAACGATTGATAGAACCTACTTGCCTGAGGTTATTTCTCCCCCAAAGTGGAAAGTATACGTCTCAAGTATATGTCTCACCTTCCCCTGACAGGTGTTTTGTATTTTTTTAGGACACAGTGGGCAAGGAACTGCTTGGAAGGAGAAGTATGCTTTCCTTGGGCTCCTCTGCCCTTTCCTTGGCCGTTGCCTGTGAAGTCTCCCATGGAGCACAGTGTAATAGGCTATCCCTTGTGGCAGGACACTAGTTCCAATCTAGGGTGCTGTGCGTTGCTGCAGCCTTGGAACTTTCTCTTGCCTGTTGGTGCTAAAAACAAGGCCTGTCAATTTGGGTTTGAACTGCCCCCATATCCTTAGCTGTCTCTGTGTCCTTTATCTTCTTTAGCATGCTCTCAACCTGAAACCCCAAAAAAGTGTTCTCCACCAAAAGGGACATTAATAAAATGCAGCTGTATCTCTGGGCATTTCGGAGCCCTAGGGAGAATGCCAATGTTAAATGTGTGTACCAGACTTATCCAGAGCACATCTAATATTAGTGTGGCAATTGTTCCTTCCTTCACAAATTCCTTGCCTTTCTTTCTGTAGGATTGTGGCAGATTTTTCACCAAGTACTCTATATTCTTCCAGTAGTACCTATCATAGCTAGATATTAGCCTCACTGATTCTAAGTTGACTATGCATCACTGCGTTGCTGCTCCTACAGCTGCCGTCTAGCAAGCAGCATCTATATTGTGGCTCCCAGGTACCTTGAGCAAAGGCCCTCTTCCTGGTAGTGTGAACCAGGAGTCTCGTGGTACATGCCTCTATTATACAATGTGTACTTCGGTACCGCCTTCTATTTCTTCTCAATATCTGGTATACCATCCTTGTTTTCACAGATTCCTTGAAATCTTCTACAACACATCTGGCCACATTTTTGAGCAAAGGCAGAAACTGTACAGAACTTTCGGTCTTAGGAGTCTCCACCAGGAAGTCTTCCTCCTCTTCTATAACATGCAGCTTCACTCTATGGTGATCTGAAACTCTCTGGATGACCACGATAGGATGTTGTGTTATCCAGTTTTGACGTTTTATCAGGTAGGGCTCTAAAGATGAATCTTCCTGCAG